>JAYESA010000001.1:53114574-53139574 GCA_036927795.1 Iris macrosiphon | reverse complement strand
TTATTCTACCAGTCAAATTAAGTTATTATCTAGTTATTAATCCTATGTTGGTTGCACATGCAAGTAACTACACACCAAAATATTTCTAACCATTAACATTGCCAAAAACTATTTTTAAATTATTAATTATTAAAACTATTAGTTCTGGAATTTTATTAGAAAATAGGAATTTTAGTGATAGGGTCATCTCCTATAAATTCTATCAGTCCAAAACCAAGTAAAAACCAAAACTAGGTTACAACGGGTTGCCTACTAGTCACCAAAAATCAATTTTAGCAAATAATTAAATCTAGAATAAATACTCATAAATCAGAATTAAAATATAATAATATAATTTTTAAATGCTAAATAAGGATTTATGGTCAGGATTTAAGTCTAACATTGACGGGGTCATGTTTTGTCAAAACTAGGTCAACTTGCTACATAAAACACCTAGAATTCTAATTTTTATAAATAGAAATAAATCTAAATATATTTGATAAAAATCAGTAATAAATACAATAATTACTATTTCTTTTATCTATACAAAAATAATTAGGGTTTTACCATCTATAAGTTAATCATATTAGGATTGGCAACCAAACTTGCTAGTATGCATGCAAAATGGGTGGTACATGGGTATTATGATAATAAAATAATATTTATTTAATAAAATTCAGAATATATAATTTTTGGAAAAATAATAGTTCATCAAGAAAATTTTAGGATTTTCTATCTATGATCAAGTCCTAACAAGGTCCAAGGGTCTCCAACATGTATACATCAAAACTAGGTCAAAACTATCCATAAAATATGCTCAAACTCAAATTTAATAAAAACTAATAAATCTAAAATTTATTGTAAAAACTGAATATATTCCTTATTATTAACATCTATATAAATATATTAACAAGAATTAAAAAAAATTGAAGGAGGTTTCATGCATGCACAAAAGTGTTGAGTTGAACCTCAAAATTAGGGTACAGGGGTTGCATGAGTTCTTCAAAATAAAATAATAAAGTTTACATCATCACACATATATATATTCTATATATATATTCATAAATCCAAAAGAGATTGAAGAAGGAATGAGAGAATGATTAAAGAAACTTACTATAAGAAGAATGAAAGAGATGCTAGGGTTCTTTGAGGAAGGATGTGATATGGTGTCTACGTGAAGAGGGGGGAGTCGGCGGCTTGGAGGTGTTAGGAGGAGAAAGTTAGGATTTTGGTGGAGGAGATTAGGTTAGGTTTTATAGAGGAAAGATGAGAATGAGATATTATGAAGGTATATATATATATATATATATATATATATATATATATATATAGAGAGAGAGAGAGAGAGGGGGGGGCCTTGGGGGTGCGCGAGTTTGGGAGAGAGGGACCGCGGGTTTGGGAGAGGGGGTAGGATTATGATGGGTAGTTATTTATTAGGAGGTTTTTTAATTAGGTTATTAGTTATTAAATAGTCAACAACTAATCAATAACTAATTAATGAATAAGATTTGATTTGATTCTAAGGGAATAAAATAATGGACAATTAATATACAAATCTAAGGTAAATCTTTGGTAGTTGAAATTTGATTGGGCTTCTAAGGGAATAATTAATGGACAATTAATATGAAAATCTAAGGTAAATCTTTGGTAGTTTAGATTTTATTGGGCTTCTAAGAGAATAATTAATAATAATAAAATAAACCCTACAAAAGAGGGAGGTGGCCTAATTTGGCATGGAGGAAATATGGGTTGTTTATTGAAGAAGGTTGGATTAGAAAATAATCACAAATGAATTATATATAAAAATATATCTAAATATTAAATACAATAAACTATGGTTGTTATACTAGTGTCATACTAATGCTAAATGATCGAATTCTGAGTTACGGAAAGATCCTACAAGTAGCGTCTCCCGTGTAGGCTACTTTCTACGAAGGACATTATAGATTTTGGGGTCATCCTATGTCATTAATGTCCAAACCACGGTGAAGTATCCTAATACAATAATTTAACTTTAATCGATTAAAAATAATCTAAAATAATTATAATAATTACAAAATACGTATTTTGGGTTAGGGGGTTTAAAATCTATCTAACTTAAAAGAATTTTGTCCTCAAAATTAAAAATAAGACATAATTTGTTAAATCCTTCATATTCGTACTAAGGTAAGTCAACTGCAATATTCTCACAAATTAAATGATAAAATCTATTCAAATCTATCGCAATCTCTTCAAAATTAAAATAACCAATGTTTAAATCAAAATTTAACCTATCTTAATCTCTTCTCGATTTTCAAATGATCCAATCTATTGATTTTGCTATCCTAATCATTTTGAGTATTTGCTTTCTTTGAATATTAGTGTCCTTCTTTGATGATATCGTCTCTTGTGTCGTATTGATTCCTTTATTTTGATCTGTGTTTAGGAGGTCGCCGAAGACCAGGTCGCTGTATTCTAGAGTAGCTTTAGCGAGGTCGGTGACTTCTCCACCTCCAACTCAGAGGGTTGCCTCACCAGTTCAGGTTGGGGAATCAGCCTCTTTCGGGGGTCCTCCTCCACCAGTTCAGTGGACTACAAAATTCGCTTCCACCGCCTCCAGCACCAGTAGATGTCGCGTAGATGTCTGCGCTTTTTAAGGAAACGATAGAGGCCTAGAGGGCCCAGGCTGAGGCACAACTTTTCAAGTCACGTCTAACTTTGCCAGTCATACAGGGTATCGAGAACGCCCACCAACTAGCGCTAGCAGCCGTGGAGAGAGTAGCGCTTGTTCAGCCACAGATTATACTGCCTCCTTCCGCCCAACAGCAGCCGAGGTTAGGCACTATTATAGATTTTAAGAGGATGCTACCTAGAGTTTTCAAGGGCACAGAAGGGATCCTCTACGCAAATGATTAGCTAGAGGATATAGAGAGGATCTTGTGGTTAGCGCAGATCCCGGAGAGCTTACAGGTTGAGGTGGCCGATAGTCAGCTATTTGATATTGTACTTATATGGTATCTCACAGAGACGAGGATCACCGCACCTAGATTGAATTGGGGAGCTTTCAAAAAGCTTTTCAAGGAAAATGTCTTCCCTGACGTGGCTTTGAGTGCCCTAGAGAGCCAGTTTCAGGATCTTGTCCAAGGGAGTATGACGGTGGACGAGTATGCCACTGAGTTTTGTCGACTGAGCAGATTTGTGGAGGTGCAGAACCCATTGGTGAGAGCAAGAAAGTTCAGAAAGGGTTTGATCTGGAAGATCAAATCGCACACAACTGGGTTCAGCACCACGATGTTCGAGAAGATTCGGCAGACAGTCAAGTAGCAGAGGATGACTTAGAGTTTAAGTCCAAGAGGGGAGAGATATATCGGGTGGAGCTAGCAGTAGTACTGGTCCAGCTTAGCAACCCTATTTCCAGCAGAGGGCTTTCCAGCTACAGCGATAACAGTTTTCTGTACCATTCAGGGCACCAGTGCAGCAGGCACACCAGGCCCCGAGACCAACACAACAGGCCCCGTAGTGAACTCACTGTAGGAATATTGGGCACACATGGGAGGTTTTGCAAGAAGAGGCTTGGAGTGTGCCTCTATTTTGGAGCAGCAGGTCACCAGTTGAGGGTGTTTATATTGGCTCCGGTTTGAGCATCTCATGGTGCGACACTGTTTCAGAGAGCACAAGTGAGGCTACCTGCGGTTCAGCAAATGGAACCTCCATTACCAACATAACAGCAGCGGTTCGCCCAACAGCAACAGCAGCAAAGAGTGCACAGCAGGGGCAAGCATTCGCCATGATGGTCGAGAAGGAAGAGCCAGTTGGAGACATGATTTCAGGTTCAGTTCTTCTTGACTCTATTTAAGCATTTTCTTTATTTTATTCTGGTGCTTCCCATAGTTTTGTATCTGTATCTTTTGCTCTTAAGCATTATTTAGTGGTTGAACCCTTGTCTAGGTCTTGCAAGATCACGACAGGGGTAGCATTATCCTGGTCAGTGATATTTGCAAGGATCGAAGAGTTACACTGGGAGGCCAGAAGTTGAGTGTGTGCTTACTCGTAATGCCACTTCTGATCTATGACTTTGTATTCATGATGGATTGGTTGAGTAGGCACCATACTAGTACAGATTATCGTGGAGGCATGATGATGTTTCGACCGCTATGAGAGATAAAGTTTAAGATTTTTAGAGGAGTAGTGAAGTAGAGCGAGGGTGCCATATGTGGAGCTATGGTGGAAGAGAATGAGCTACCACATCCGTTGATAGCATAGTTTATGGATGTTTTCTTGGAGGAGTTGTCGGGCTTGCTGCCAGGCTGAGATGTCAAGTTTTCTATAGACTTGGTGTCAGGCACAGAGCCGATATCTTAGTACGTCTATAGGGTCAACAACAACGAACTGGTAAAGTTGAAAAATCAGGTAGATGAGTTATAGGATAAGGGATTCATCAGATCCAGTTCATCACCTTGGGGTGCTCCGGTATTATTTGTACCGAAAAAGGATGGGTCGGTACACATGTGTATTAAAATAGGGCTCTGAAAACCTCACTATCAAGAAAAAATACCCATTGTCGAGGATAGATGATCTTTTCAATCAGTTGAGCGGAGCGAAGGTATTTTCGTAGATAGACTTGAGGTCGAGATACCACCAAGTGAAAGTGAAGAAGGAGGATATTCGGAAGATAGCTTTTTAGACTCGGTATGGCAAGTTTGAGTTCATGGTGGATCCCGTTTGGGCTGACCAATGATCCGGCGGTATTCATGAACCTGATGAACAAGGTATTCTACTAGTACCTTGATAAGTTTGTGGTGGTGTTCATCGATGATATTCTTGTATATTAAAGACCCTAGAGGAGCATGAGGAGCATAGTTCTAAAGACTCTCAGGAAGGAGAAGCTTTATGGGAAGCTTTCGAAGTATGAGTTCTTCTTTGATAAGGTTGAATTCCTTGGCCATGTGGGGAAAGGAGATGGGATCTCAGTTGACCCGAAGAAGATCGTGGCAGTAGAGTCATGGGCTACTCCGAGTTCAGTGGTGGAGATCAGAAGTTTTTTGGGGCTGGCATGTTATTACAGGAAGTTTGTATATGACTTCTCTAGGATTGCAGAGCTGATGACTAGGCTGACCAGGATGGATATAGATTTTGTCTGGACAGAGGATTGTCATGCCGCTTTTTATGAGCTAAAGAGGAGATTGACGACGGCTCCAGTATTGACATTTCCATCTGGGTCAGGTGGATTTACCATTTATAGTGATATTTCAGGGAAGGTTTTGGTTGGGTTCTTGTCATGCCCCAGTACCAAAATACGGAGACGGACATGGCCATCTACCCCGTAAAAGGTACTATACGTCGTACGGCGATCACGGTTGTATAAGACAAGGGGTGCATGCTACAATCAAGTCTCCTATGGTCAAGAACTTCTATGTCTCAATCATTCAAACAAGAAATAGTAAGCATAGAACATATATGATAAGCAATAAGATGTCCCAAACGCTTTTTCAAAATATTCTGAAGTCCAGCTATACAAAAATAAGAAGTTGAAAAAATAGCAAAAGTACATGACAGTGATTCAGCTTTAGTATGATTTAATACAATCATGTAAGAAAACTAATGTCTAGATGAGCCAGATAACAGGTGCCGGTGGCTAAACGCCCAAAAGAAGTAAATGTGAAAGACGAGCAGGGAAGAAGAAAAACACACTCGCTATCCCCTGCGACCATATTCCTGGTGCGCGCCATCAGTTGGGGGAAAGAACTCTGGATCCTCAGGTGCTGGCTCGAGACCTGGCCATGCAAAACCAGTAGGGTTAGACCCCAAATATTAGGTACCACAAAGGAAGCACGAAAAAAAGAAATAAAAACCCAAGAAAAATAATATAATATTATATAGGTTCATTGTCGTAACTTAGGTCCATGGCATATCCTAGCGCTAAGGCTCAACCCTACAACCAAATAAGGATAAGGGTTGAACTCTCACACTATGATAGTCCATTTTCCTAGGCTACTAAATGAAATAATATAATCATAAATAATTTTATTTCTTATATCAACCAATTATTTGTACGGCTTTCTATTTTGTGGAGTCTGAGATTTTCTCAGAATAATGCATAATAAGTATCCTTAAATCACGTCAGTGATGAACAAGAGCTAACCGAACCAATATAATAAAATAATCACTTGCAGGATGCACCAGTCCCCCGTAGGATCACTGCGCTTAAAATACGGTATTAGCGGTTCTAGAGTTCCTATATTAAAACAGTGGCTCGGCATAATAAGTCTGATACTATACTCCACTAAGGTAGATGATATACAGTATCTGTGGTGGCCAGCCCACAGCGCACTTAGAATGAATCTCTGTGGAAAGGTTCATTAGCATGATCTCGGGATACCGTTCCTTCCAAATGTTACTACCACTTTTAGTTACCTAATTAGCCCTAGGTTTTATTTGAAATATCAAGGCGTGGTCACATGAGGATCTCCCTTAAGATATCGTACAAGGTACGACATGCTAAATACGAATCCATGGAAGTCAAATCTGGATTCACCCGAGCATTTATGCAACATTCATACAATCAAAAATTCTAGCCACACTTTGGTAGTTCGACTCTCTTATCATGTCCATGCTGGAGAAATAATGTTCATATTTATAATATCACGAGTTCAGGAATTTGGAGGCATTCTTGATGCACAACCCAAATATAATCACATAACACGTGACACGATGTGTTGTACCTCGATATACAAGAAAATATGAATAATTATTAGGCAATAGTTGTATCATCACAGATACAGTATTCGAGTTTGATTACCAATTATACATTAGGTCACATGAATCAAGAAAATATTCGATCAAACAAGCAGGGCCGCATGGGTTTCTAGGCTGCATAACAATCCTTGCCGTATGAGAAATCAGGCCGCATGACAATCCTGGCTACATAGAGTCATGCCACATGGAGTCAGGGCTAAGGCCTACTCCTCAGGATAAGTGATAAAGCGACAAAAAATAAATAAAGTGTCAGTGATGTGACATAAAGTGTGTCAGGAAAAATACAAAACCATAGAAAGATGCGCCAAGGATACGGCAAAGTTCAGAGTCATGTGTCTAAGGAAAAGTGTCTGCATGCTCTGCTTGCCACATAAGTTCAATGTCGCATGGAGTATCTTTTGGACTTAGCGAATTTCTCATTCATTCAACAAGTGAATGCACAAAGTGTTCAAGGACACTTATGTACATCAACAGTCATGCGTCCGACAAGATGGATGCATGCTGTGAGTATACGACAAGAGTTCAGTCGCATAACTCTCTCGAGCCTCATATCACTCTCAGCTGCATAGCTCGCTGGCCGCATAAAGACTTCATCTTCTCTAACAGCAGGTTCGGCCATGGCGAAAACTCCAAAAAACTGAAATCTTATTTTTTTTATAAAAATCTTATTTTAAGTCCAAATCAGGTGAACGAAAAGCCAAAATGCTCTAAATCGAAAGATCTAACATATAGCAAAAACTGGTTTTCAAAGACACAAGTTTAATAGATCAAAACCAAGAAAAACTTATAAAATCCAATAAAACCAAAGTTAGAAATATAAATCTACACTAATCCATCCATCAAAACAATAAACTCCAAGAACTAAAAGTACTTAAAAACATATAATAAACATAATGGAACAATAATATATAGGGTTTCTCTATTTCTCATGCAAGTTGTACTTGCCTATGAAATGGGGAGAGAAAGCTAAAGAAAGAGGAAGAAATGAATAAGTGAAGAGAGAGAATAAAATATTGGTTTATATATGCTAGGGTTTAAAGGTTGAACCAAAGACACTCATGAGTTGAACCAACCCACAAAATAAACCATGAACTAGGTTAAACCAAAGAATGGGTCTAGTCTCCATGCGCATACAATGATACAAAAATAAAAATATATTCCAAATACGTATATCAGGAACAGGGAATGACATCTCTATCCACCTTAAAAAAATTTGTCCTCGGAATTCTAATCCAAGCAATAGCTAGAGAAGTCAGGACAAGCACGATATAAACCTACTAGCAACTACTCATGCAAGCAATATCATCACAACACCTAAGTGATCACCTGATCACAGAATCCGAGATATGAAGGCATAAGATAGAATATATCTTTCGAATCGAACATGTACGGGTACCGAGACCGAATATCGTGCTCATGCTCCCATATCGATTCTCCAAGTGTGTGATATCTCCAGGCCACTCAAACAAGAGAAATAGTATGGTTCTTGAGTACCTTCTCTCTTCGATCCAGAATGGATACGGGTTGCTCCTCATAAGATAAGTCGGTACGAACGACTAATTCAGAGTGATCGAGGATATGACTCAGATCCGGAACATACCTATGCAACTGAGACACATAAAATATATCATGTACCTCATGTAGAGAAGGCAAAAGGGCAAGACGATAAGCAATATCGCCTACCCGCCCGAGAATATCGAACGAACCTACGTATCTGGGACTAAGCTTCTCGTGAACCCCGCATCTAATGACTCCACGGGTAGGCAAAATTAACAAAAATACGTGGTCGCCGACAAAAAACTCTAAAGGTCTACGATACTAATCTGCCCAATGAAGATGCATATCTTATATAACCCGAAGTTGCTCTCTAATCTGCTTGATAACCTCTACTGTCTGCGTGATCATTTCAGGGCCTAATATCTTTTGCTCACCAATATCATCCCAAGCCAATGGTGACCTATACTTTCTACCGTATAGTGCTTCAAAAGGTTCCATCTGAATATGACTCATTTATGCGTTCTGATCGACGATACTATAAGAATAAAATTGAGTTGAGATAAAAGAAGAAGTAGGACTTAAAATAATTAATGCTGGTCACCTAAAGTCACTATGCGATAACTTTGTTGTGTGCTTGTTTGTTATACATATGCTAAATCTTGTTTCAGATGTAACTAGAACTTATTTATCTATAATTGTTCAATGGGTAGTTCAAACTTAAAATGTGATCATTGAGCAAGGTAGCCTATACTATGGAATGTGCATGAAGTTTATTTACTTATATTGATTTGAAGTCCTTCATTTGATAACTTAGTTTGTAAATGAGTCATGGTCAGGGAAAACGTGTGCACAAGAGATATTATTCTACGAATAGTCGCCGGGGCACTGAGACCACTTCGACCCGGGTAGAACATTTGCTAGTATAGTCCTAGCATTGGATGGGTCTGTGCGTCTGCCAAGGGCTAGCTACCCGAAGCGGAATGGCAGCCGCCCCATCTCTCATTCGACCAAGTGATGCACTATGTATATATAAATTATGCAAACTAACTATGTCTTCGTGGCAGGGAAGGACATGGTAAGTTGTGTACAGGTGGTTCAGACGGTGCAGGTAAAAGTCGCCGAATGGTGGCACTTTTTGTTATGTCCTTATATTCTATTGCATATATATATAAAAGATTGATCTATGGCAAGATAGAAAGATCATATAATAATAATGTTGCATGTTCACATGAATACAATATTGATTTGGTATGTTGGGTTAGCTCGCTCTCACCGATACTTTTTGAAGTACTGACCCTCGTTGCAGCAGGTTCCCCGAGACACGGCGACACGGCGAGAAGTTGAAGCTTCCCCCAATCCTCCACTGATCTGGCATGTTCGTGTCATGACTTTTGGTTCATGATTGTGACTTTTGGAGCTCAATTACATAATCACAAGGAGCTCGTACATACCTTTAGTTGAAGCTCCTAGGCGATGGTGCTAACACGCACCCAAGGTGGTTTGCTCTTTTGAAATATTAGTAAATGATGTAATGTATGGATCGACTATCTCATTTTGTGTCCAAGTTGTAAGCCCGTGCGGCTTCCTTATTACTTTTGAGTCAAGAGTCTGTAACCAGATGTTCATTATCAATAAAAGAGAACTTTTATATATCTCAATGTGTGATATCTTATTTGCGTACTCTATTGCATGTATTCTAAAGTATATCATTATGCCAAGGCCTTGTGCATGTGCACTTTACGCATGCACGGCATCACGCCCGGGGAACGATTATCGATTTAGCGGAAATCGGGGCATGACATTTTCAGCAGCTACAGCAGTACCAGGCTCCAACTAGGGCGTCGGTTCACCAGGCACCACAACAGCAGCAAAAACACTCACAGTACGCTTCTTGCCACTATTGCAAGAAGCCTGGCCATATCTGGGAAGTTTGCAGGAGAATGATGGGAGTTTGTCTATATTGTGGCACAGAGGGGCATTAGATACGAGAATGTCCTTCCAACCCTCGTCGTGTAGCTCAAGGGGCAGCTCCAGCTAAGATAGCACAGGCGAGGCCACCTGCAGTACAGCCGAAGGGACCGCCGCTTTTGACTCAGCAGCAGCATTATGCCTAGCACCAGCATTAGGGAGGTGCACCTCAGGGATAAGCGTTTACTATGACGGTCGAGGAGGCCGAGCCCACCGGAGATGTCATCACAGGTTCTGTTCTTCTTAATTCTATTCCAGCGTTAGCATTGTTTGATTCGGGTGCTTTTATAGTTTTGTATATGTTTTTTTGCTCTGAAGCATCATTTATTAGCTGAGTCTTTGTTAGGACTTGCAAGATAATGACCGGGGGAGGCATTATCCTGGTTAGCGATATTTACAGAGATCGAAGAGTTATGTAGAAGCATAAAAAATACGCGGTAGAGTTATACGCAGTATGCAGGAAACCCACGTAAAGCAGAGTTTCAGCACTGTATGGCGTAAGACATGACTTCAGAGCCATTGGCGTACAGCAGAGCTTCAAAGCTGTACAGCGTAAAATATAGCTCCAGAACAACCCGCGTAATGTAGTATTTTCAGACTGCTTCAGCGTAAAAAGGTCGCTACCTCGCCTTTATGGCGTAAAACCCATCTGCTTTTAATACAACATGGAAGTGTACGAGGAACTCTTCGTATTTCTCGAATGAACCTGTCAGATCATGCAGTGAACCTGACTCCTGACAAAGAGTACCGCACGACTACCCAGACGACGGCTGTAATGATGGTTCGGCACAGAGACCCAGACCGTCGTTTAGTGACATTTTCTTGATACAAATTGCTTTTACGCATTCAAGGGAATACGCTACCTAGTTTTATACAGACAGATGTAAGCTTTTACGCTCAGCAGAAGACAAAACGAACTGCCACGTCAAAAGCTGCTCTTCGTACAGAGCTCGAGGCACGTCTCTGCAGTTAATACGCGTGATGGGGACAGATCTCTGCATTTAATACATGAGATTTGGTTCTATTTTCAAAGACTGGGTGAGCCATAATTACGGCTAATATGTCTACATCATCACCTCTGCATATTACGCCATCAGGCTATTTTCAGCTATAGGAGCACGCTGTACGCGATCTCCTTAAAATACGCCATCCTGGCCATTTTCAGCTACAGGAGCACGTCGTATGCTATATCCTCGGAATACGCCAACTCAGGCCATATTTGTATTAGTGCGTGATAAGGCTATTTGGTTCAGACTACGTTCAAAACCTCAGTCAAAGAAGGAGGAGCGGTTATCTTTTACGCTAGCTATCTATCCATGCAGTACCTGACTTCTACGCCAGTTTAACAACTATTTGGCTTCTACGCCATGGTGACAGTTATTGGCTTCTACGTCAACCTTTTCTACGCAAGGGGCAGTTACCTACGTGGCTTGCATGTCATGATCTTCGCAGCAGTTATACTCATTACCTCATAATGGGACACGCGTCACACGCGAATTCAGAAGATCATTCATACGTGGGTGGCAGTTATTCTAACCGCCGTGTAAAAAGTGCCACACTCTCCACTGCCCGGCTTCTACACCGACTGGATGGTTACTGTCACTAAAACTCTATAAATAGAGACCTCCGTCCACAGAGGTCCAAGGTTAGAAAAAGGTCAAAAACTTGGAGAATAGAAGTCAAAAGGTCGAACGATAAGAAATTTATTCTTGAGAAAGAAGAGCACAGACAGAAAGTAGTGATCGACGATTTGGGCATCGAACATCCACTCCCTCTTGCAATCTTTGAAGCATCTCCTTCTTCTACAGCACTTCTTCATCATCGTGTGGTCCAAGGGACAAAGTGATCGACCGCAGATCAGACTCCTATAGCAATATTTACCCAGATTAAATTTTATACTTAACATCCTCGTATAGGGTTAATAGTACTTCTTGTTTGTAAACCTAAGAAAGGGTTTCATATAAACCTAGTTTTATTTCTTCCGTTTATTATCAAACACAAGATGGCGACTCTGCTGGAGAACGATTTCTCATCTGACGAGAAAGCAATTGCTCAACACGATGCTGTGTTAGTAGGATCAATGAAGAAAACCTTGATCGTCTAATTCGACCAATCCGCCTATGAAGATATGCTTCGAGCAGGGGGTAGCTCTCACTCTTTCTCTGTCCAAGACAAGAGAAAACTGCGTAAGGTGTGGATGCCCCGGACATCCCCTACCATTCCTGCCGACTCTCTGGCTTCTCCGACCAGCAAGGTTGTAGCTTCGCAACCTCTATGCCCCGCGCGTAAAACTCTGTCTCCCGTCTGTGACATAGCAGACAAAACTTCTGGCCACGCCTCAGTGCTAGTCCAGAAGTCTACTCCGCCCTCTGCGCGTAAAACTCTGTCTCCCGTCTGTGACGTGGTAGACAAAGCTTCTAGTTATGCCTCAGTGCTAGTCCAAAAGTCTGCTCCGTGCTCTGTGCGTAAAACTCAGTCTCCCGTCTGTGACGTGGCAGACAAAATTTCTGATAATGCCTCAGCACCAATTCAAAAATTCCCAACGTGCTCCACGCGTAAAAATGCATCTTTCCTCCGTGGAAAAGCAGATGGGCCCTGCAATCTATGCAAGGGAAAACAAGTGGCAGATTTCTCAACTTCTCGGCCTTTACGCCATCAAGAGAAGAATCTGCCCGCTCTCCAGATTACGCGAGAAGCTGATGGCCGATTGAGGACCTCCTCAGTTTTACGCCAACCTGAGTAGAGTTCCAAATTACGCCAGGAGAAATCCCTCAGCGTAAAGAAATCCCGGGTTGTGGATAGATATGCTCATCATGGATCATGTGCTGCTCAAATGGCTGAACTGCTGTATTCCTACGGCAGGGAATGGGTTGGGGTTCCCAATATCAGCATTCCAACTGATGTAAGCAGGAGGAACAAGCCTTCTTCCTCTTCTTCGTCCATTAATCCTCCTGACTTGCGAGAATTCTTAATCCAGAAACGCAAAGACAGGGGTCAAAATCAAGATTTGACGCCCCTAAATTCCAAGCAGGGGGAGATCCTGTGGGAAGATGAGTCAACATCTAATATCGTCATGACATATGGGCAACATGAAGATTCTCTCTTTATTGTCCCACCTACTCGTGACGATCAACATCAAATAATCTTCAGTCGAATACGAAATAGACCAATGCTACAAGAAGAATCTTGGAGGCTGATGTTGGCAAAATGCAAATCCACAGATATAGCCTACAAGCTTTGAGGATTATGCAAAAAATGGGTTACAATTTGAAATTGAAACAAGGCCTCAACTATGGGAAAGGCAGACGAACACCGTTGTATAGTAATCCTTACTGTCAACAAACTCGTTTTGGGTTGGGGTATACTGCATCTCTTGCAAACTCCAAATCTCCAGAGTCTGATCCTGTCATATCAAAGCCAGGTCCTTCTAAATCAACTTCTGTGGGCAAATGCCACGACATGTCTGGGGGTAGTCTACCTCGACAAAATAGAGCAGCATCCACAACTGGGGGTAATTCCCTCGGATTTCGAAGATGATGCAACGATGACGATCTTCCCGGAAGATCGTAAAACTCAGGCATCGGGAGCCCGAAGGCCAAAAGGGACTTTCTCCTTCAATAAAGATGACATCATTGAAATCTTTAATATGTTGATGAAGGAACACAAACTTCGGCTACCCAACATCAGATACCCTGAGAGGGCTGGCAAAGTCGATGACCCAGATTATTGTCTCTTCTATCAGTACATTCATTACCCTACAAGGGCCTGCTATGTACTGAAAAGGAGAATCCAGGAGTTGATCGATACCAAGGTCATCACTCTGCATCTGTAAACGAGGGGACGATCACTGCAAATTAATTTTACTTTTAACGTGACAATTTGCTCCCTCAAGAAGATATCGGATGATTAGTCCCTAAAGTTTCCCCAGCGAATCCTTCAGGTCTATCCCCACTCAGGAAAATCACTCCATAGTGAATTTTTCGGACAGGAGTTCACGTCCATATTACCTCTGAATTATTGTCCAAATATTTCTTTATTTCCCTAGCCGAGTTTGTCATATTCATATTACCTCTGAACAAACCTTCCTGGTCTGGCTATCGATTATCATGTCCATATTACCTCTGATATCGGTTGTCATCTTAACTTAACACCCGTACTTAACTCTAAGTACGCTAGTGGTGTTAGGTCCACAAAAACTGCCATGTCCATATTATCTCTGAGCAGATATGTACCTCCATACCCAATGGAGTCACAACTCAAAAGTTTATCATGTTCATATTACCTCTGAACAAACTTTCTAAATTTTTGGCTATTGATTATCATGTCCATATTACCTATGATATCGGTTGTCATCTCAACATAACACCCGTACTTAACTCTAAGTACGCCAGTGGTGTTAGGTCCACAAAAACTGCCATGTCCATATTACCTCTGAGTAGATATGTACCTCCATCCCCAATGGAGTCACAACTCAAAAGTTTGTCAGGTTCATATTACCTCTGAACAAACTTTCCAAATTTTTGGCTATTGATTATCATGTCCATATTACCTCTGATATCGGTTGTCATCTCAACTTAATACCCGTACTTAACTCTAAGTGCGCCAGTGGTGTTGAGCCCACAAAAAACTGCCATGTTCATATTACCTCTGAGCAGATATATACCTCCATCCACAATGGAGTCACAATTCAAAAGTATGTCATGTTCATATTACCTCTGAACAAACTTTTTGAATTTTTGGCTATCGATTATCACGTCCATATTACCTCTGATATCGGTTGTCATCTCAACTTAGCACCCGTACTTAAAACTCTAAGTACGTCAGTGGTGTTAAGTCCACAAAAACTGTCACGTCCATATTACCTCTGGCAGGGCTTGTCCTAAACTTATTACTTGCACTCACGTGCACAAGGAGTAATAGGTCCACAAAAATTCCTTTGTGGAATGCCCGCAATGGAAAACGAAATGTTCATGTCCATATTACCTCTGAACTATCCTCATTTTTCCAGCGAAGAAAGAGTCGGCCCATATTCATCCCTACAAAGTCGTATTTTATCACGTCTATATTACCTCTGTCAGGATTTGTCTCAAACCTATTACTTGCACTAACGTGCACAAAAAGTAATGGGTCTACAAAAAATTCCCCAGTGGGATGTCCTCAACAAATACGGTATCGTACTACGTCCATATTACCTCTAGTACAATATCCGAAGTTCATACAGACAATCATAAAGAAATGGGAGGGCCCTTATATGATTGCAAATGGCGCTTACAGATTAGCCAAGTCTAATAAAATTTTTTGGCTACTATCTACTGTAAATTCCCGAAGAAGTACTATAATTGATATCTTTCGTTTAACGAAGTATGATGAAGATCTTATTCTGACGATACCATGCACAAAGGTTAGCTGGATCATATTCTATCAGGTTCATGTGACCTCCGAATAGATATCCTTAACTAATTTGTAAGCCTATCATGTTCATATTACCTCTGATAGTGTTTAGTATACAAATTTAGTTGGATTATATTCTTTCAGGTTCATGTTAACTCTGAATAGATTTACATTCAGCAAAACCTTAACGAAAGTATGTCATATTAATGATACCTCTGATTTTACTTTCATCTTAGCCTATCATATTCTAAAGTGATGGGTCCACAAAGTCAAAAAATGTCTTTATTATCTTCGAGAAATTATAGGAGAAATAAGAAGTACATTATTTGGGAGGAGCAGTCAAATCATGGATCTGTTGCGCCAGTGCGGCCATCTTCTCATTCCGGGAGCTCAAAACTATAGCGCGAGCCCGCTCCAACCTTGCCTCCTCATTGTTCAAGGCAGATATTTCAGACCGAGCATGTACAAAATCTGCGTGGGTGACACCCGCACGTGCCAGGTTCTGTTGAGCTGCTTTCCTCCGGTCATTCAACGCATCTCGAGCTGCCGACAAAGAGAGAGCCCTCTCCTTGGCCTTAGCAAGGTCGTCTTCCAATTTGCGGACCCTCGCTGCCTCTTTCTCATATTCGGCCTCGCACTTGGCCAGCTGGGGAATGACATACTCCAATACGATATGCTCTTCATTCATCTCTTTCTGCTGAGCCTCGATGGACTTGCTCAGAGTTTCCATCTCCCCAACAAGCCTCGCAGTCAAAGAGTCATATTCAGCCTGAATCAGGCCATCAATGCTGCCCTGGGATAGTTGCAGATAATTGTTAATGGGTTGTTCCAAACCATTAACTATCTGCTCCAGCACATCAGCTCTTCCAGCGTCGTTGAAATCTCTGATCGGCGCTATCGCAAACTGGGAGGACCTTCTCAGAGCCTCGAAGCCTAGATTATTCTTCTCCAGCACCATTGATATCAGCATTTGCAAAGTGGTGTAGAAAATACTAGTATACTGCTCAGTCAGCATGGCGAGATCCGAATGGACGCTAGGAGTGGCTACAATATCGGCGAATCCCCTTCCAGGAACGACTGCAGAGGGTGTCGTCACAGTCGATGCTTCAACAGATGGCGCGACAAAAGTAGAGGCGCCAACAACGGCCGAAGTGGCTGGCGTACTCGAAGGAGGCATCGTCGTGATGACAGGCTCATCCTCCTCTGAATATATTGGAACTGTATTGGGTGAGCCGGCACCCAAAAATGTTTTCTCTTCAAGGTCGAGCACCGCCGTCTCATCGACAGGAGCTACAACAAAGCCAAAAGTTGTGTCGACGCTTCCCTCCCCATAGATGTCTTCCCCTGAAAAGAAGACAAGAGAAAGTTAATATCAACCTGATGTTATTTTTTTCTAAAAAGAGGCATAAAGACGACATTTACCCATGGCCGATGGTGTATATGTCGCGTCTGCAGCCAGTACAGCTAAATCATTTCTTAATGATGTTAAGCAAGCTGTCATACATGGAGAGGAGGGTACACCGAATGACGACTGAGGGTAGTCATCCAAGCCTTCAACCAGATCCAATCGAGGTTCATCAGGTGGAATCTCGCTAGGGATACTTACAGATGAAGAAGGAGCTGGACCCATTCTTGGTCTGGATAAAGATATTCTTATCGGCCTCGAAGGCGATCTAGCAGCACTACCTGAAGCGGTAGCAGCGACAGCAGCCTCGAGCAAAGAATCTCCGGCACTGCCAGCCGGAACTGTGGAGGTTCCCTCTCTAATAGGCGAATGACCTCTAGTCAAAAGTTCATCCCCAACAGGGGAAACAGCAGGTTCACTCCTAGGAGCCTCAGGGCTGGAAATCCTGACAGGACCACTAATAGTCTTCTTTCTTGCGAGGGAAAGTCTCCTTCAGAACAGGAGCCCTTCGCTTACTAGGGATAACTAGAGGCTCTGCAGGCGAAGGTATTAAGCCTCTCGGTACTGTCAGCAAAAACTCATCTGGAGAGACAGAGTCTTCATCCTCGTCAGAGGAAACTGATGGGACTTTCTCTCTTCCCGCGGACTTAGAAGAGGGCATCCTAAAACTTCTACGAATATCAAAATCGCGATGGAAGGTATTGGTGGCCACATAAAATTGGGCGTACGAATGGAGGATGCGCAACTCCATGGAGAGTGAAGTCGCGGGCACAGTAAAGGTTGCTCTAGTACAACCCATTATGAAGTACCGCCATCCTCTCGCTCCATCAATAAGTCCACCTCTGGACCTGAAGCTGGTGATGGCATTTTCCACGTGCAATTGGTCATACCCAAACTGCCTGGCAAACCGACTAGGCAGGTAGGGCTCCAAGAAGTAATTGTCTTCACTTCTATACAACAAATGGGAAGGTCTAATGCAGACCAACCAATAAAAAGCTTCAGGAGAAAGAACGGTCTCCTTCACCTGAATCCTGAAGTCTCGTCCCCTGTTGATTGAGATACGAGGAACTCTTCGTATTCCTCGAATGAACCTGTCAGATCATGCAATGAACCTGACTCCTGACAAAGAGTACCGCACGACTACCCAGACGATGGCTGTAATGATGGTTCGACATAGAGACCCAGACCGTTGTTTAGTGATATTTCCTTGAAACAAATTGCTTTTACGCATTCAAAGGAATACGCTGCCTAGTTTTATACAGACAGATGTGAGCTTTTACGCTCAGCAGAAGACAAAATAAACTGCCACATCAAAAGCTGCTCTTCGTACAGAGCTCGAGGCACGTCTCTGCAGTTAATGCGCGTGATGGGGGTAGATCTCTGCATTTAATGCACGAGATTTGGTTCTATTTTCAAAGATTGGGTGAGCCATAATTATGGCTAATATATCCACATCATCACCTCTGTATATTACGCCATCAGGCTATTTTCAGCTATAGGAGCACGCTGTACGCGATCTCCTTGAAATACACCATCCTGGCCATTTTTAGCTACAGGAGCACACCGTATGCTATCTCCTTGGAATACGCCAACTCAGGCCATATTTGTATTAGTGCGTGATAAGGCTATTTGGTTCAGACTACGTTCAAGACCTCAGTCAAAGAAGGAGGAGCGGCTATCTTTTACGCTAGCTACCTATCCATGCAGCACCTGACTTCTTTGCCAGTTTGACAACTACTGGTCTTCTACTCCTACCTGGCTTCTACGCCAGTTTAACAACTATTTGGCTTCTACGCCATGGTGACAGTCATTGGCTTCTATGCCAACCTTTTCTATGCGAGGGGCAGTTACCTACGTGGCTTGCATGCCGTGATCTTCGCAGCAGTTATACGCGTTACCTCATAATGGGACACGCATTACACGCGGATTCAGAAGATTATTTATACGTGGGTGGCAGTTATTCTAACTGTCGCGTAAAAAGTGCCACACTCTCCACTGTCCGGCTTCTACGTCGACTGGACGGTTACTGTCACTAAAACTCTATAAATAGAGACCTCCGTCCACAGAGGTCCAAGGTCGAAAAAAGGTTAAAAACTTGGAGAATAGAAGTCAGAAGGTTGAAAGGTCATAAATCTATTCTTGAGAGAGAAGAGCACAGACAGAAAGTAGTGATCGATGATTTGGGCATCGAACATCCACTCCCTCTTGCAATCTTTGAAGCATCTCCTTCTACAGCACTTCTTCATCATCGTGTGGTCCAAGGGACAAAGTGATCGACCGTAGATCAGACTCCTATAGTAATATTTATCCAGATTAAATTTTGTACTTAACATCCTCGTATAGGATTAATAGTACTTCTTGTTTGTAAACCTAAGAAAGGGTTTCATATAAACCTAGTTTTATTTCTTCCGTTTATTATCAAACAAGTTACTCTGGGAGGTCGGGAGATGAGTGCGTATATACTTGTAATGCCACTTCCGAGCTGCGATATTATACTCGGGATGGATTGGTTGAGTAGGCACCATGCTAGTATAGATTGTAGAGGAGGTAGAGTTTTGTTTAGCCCGCTATGAGAGCTAGAGTTTGAGTTTGCTAGAGGAGCTTCGGAGCAAGAAGAAGGCATTATCTGTGGAGCCATGGTGGAAGATAAGGAGTTACCGCATCCCTTGATAGCAGAGTTCTTGGATGTGTTTTCTGAAGAATTGCCAGGATTGCCGCCAGATCAAGATATTGAGTTCTCTATAGATATTAATTTCACTGCATGTCTATAGAGTGAACAACAATGAGCTGGTCGAGCTTAAGAAGCAAGTGGATGAACTACAGGATAAGGGGTTTATCAGATCCAGTTCTTCACCATGGGGAGCCCCGGTATTGTTTATTCTGAAGAAGAATGGATCGGTGCGCATGTGCATCGATTACAGGATAATAAATAATCTCACTATCAAGAATAAATATTTGTTGCCACGGATTGACAACTTGTTCGATCAGTTGAGTAGCACCATAGTATTTTCTAATATAGACTTGAGATCAGGCTACCACCAGGTAAAAGTATAGCCGAAGGACATTCCGAAGACTGCTTTTAGGACTCGGTATAGCCAGTACGAGTTTATGGTGATGTCATTCGGGTTGACTAATATCTCGATGGTGTTTATGAATTTAATGAACAAGGCGTTCCATCAGTACCTTAACAAGTTCGTGGTGGTATTTATCAATGACATTCTCATATACTCGAAGATGGCAGAGGAGCACGAGGAGCATATGCAGATTGTGTTAGATGTGCTGAGGAAAGAGAAGCTATATGGAAAGTTGTCCAAGTATGAGTTTTTCCTGGACAAGGTAGAGTTCTTAGGGCACGTTGTGACTGGTGATAGAATTTTAGTGGACCCGGAGAAGATCACAGTCGTGGAGTCTTGGAAGACCCCGAGTTCAGTGGTAGAGATCATGAGTTTCTTAGGTCTGGCAGGCTACTTCAGGAAGTTTATGCAAGATTTTTTGAGGATTGCTGAGCCGATGACCAGACTCACCAGGAAGGACACAGAGTTTGTTTGGACAGAGGAGTACCAGGCTGCTTTTGAGGAATTGAAGACGAGGTTGACGTCTGCTCCTATTTTGATGTTGCCATCAGGGTCTGGAGGTTTTACTATCTATAGTGATGCATCGGAGAAAGGTCTGGGTTGTGTTCTTCAGCAGGATAGGAAGGTAATTTCCTATACCTCCAGGAAATTGCGTCCTCATAAGAAGAACTATCCTACCTATGACCTAGATAGTATTCTATCGTCGATGTCGTGGCATAGCATGTGTGTTGTTCACGTACTCGTACCCCCATTCTGGGTGCGAGTCATGACACATTTTTAGTGGTAGCCCATATAGGTCAAGATATCGCAAGTAGTACGATTTTGTAGTGGTGTTCAGACTTAGAGTACTGCTACGAGCCTGATTTAGGATATAGTATATAGGCTCAGAGTATACTCAATCACAGCTAGGAATACTTCCAACTTACTGCTTTTGCTATCCTTATCAATCTGAATGCCTGTTTACTTTGATTAATTTTGTCCTTTTTTGATGATACCATATCTTACTCAATTTTGATTCCTTTGTTCAATCTACCTTCAAGATGCCGACGAAGACGTGATCCCAGCGCTATGGCGCAGTGTCAGAGAGGTCGGTCTCTTCGTCGCCTCTGAGAAGGGCAGCAGTAACCACTACTTTATCAGCTCCATCTCAGAGGGCCGTTTCACCGATCCAGGTAGACGTTACTCTATCAGCTTTTGGGGGTGCTCCACTGTCACCCCCATATTTCAGATTAGGGGTATTTTTATCTTTTTATAATTTTATGTGTAAATGATTGCATGATAATTAATTATATTTAAATAATTGTGATTTTATTTGATTGTTGCACTTTATCGTTGCTTCGATAATTAGAGCACTACACTAGCCATTATCTTCCAACCGATTTTACACCCTTATCCTAGACGTGCCAGACTATTATTTTGATCCTTGTGTAACTCATAATTATGTCTTGTTGTGCTTCATTTTAGTCACACAACATTCGTCGCAACCGACTACATTTAATTCTATATAAATCAAACCTTGTATCCTTGTGTGTTCCAATCAAAATTGGAGACACAATCTCGACCTATTTTGAGCAACCCAAATTAGGGTAATATTCTATTCTGAGTTTATTTTATTTATGACCCTTGTGTCCCACTTTAAATTAGTCCCTTGTACTTCTAATTAATTTTAGAACACCAAGTACATCTATTTTTAATTAAATAAACCATAAATCCAACTTCGTGTAATTTTCCAATTGTTGGGCACTTTTGTGCAAAAGTGTATTAAGGTGTCCACCCCGTTGGACACGATACGTAAATAAACCCATTTCTCCTTCATATATATTTTTCCATAATTTTGGGAGTGTGTAATACAACATCAACCTCCTTGAACCATGACCCTCAAACCTTGAACCAAAGTAATTCGAGCAATTCATTTTTAAAACCTATTTAAATCCTAGCCTTTGAAATACCCACAGGAGAAGACCCTTTTTCCCAAGGATTTGACCAAAGTCAAACTTGTCTAGGTCAAACCAAAACCCCTTCCTATATAAATTCTTTTCTTTACTTTCCTTTTCTTTCTATACCTAAACAAATAGCCAACCGACATCCTTTTTCCCCCTTTCTTACTGTTCACCGTCTCCCCCATCCTCTACCTCGCCGAAACGAACCCCCCATCACCGTCGTCTTTCTCCATGCGACAATATCCCCGAGACCAGCACCCTCTTCACCGGAAAAGCCTCGTCAACCGCTGCCATCTCCAAAGTCGTCGACCCACCAGAGCTCGTCGTCCCCGACTGCCTCTCCATCTCGACGACACCCTCTCCCCGACCAACACGCCGGAACGACGCCGCCTGAAGCCGCTGTCCTCTTCCTCGTCGACCCCGCTGATCCAACCAGACCGGAGCCGCTGCCAATTCGACCATCACAGCAGCCCCGACCTCTTACTCTTCTCTCGTCCTCCTCGACACCACGGAGAAGCTGCTGCACCTGAGCACCATTAACTCCGGCCATCCTCCTCACCGACCGCTATCCCGACTCAGCATCGCCCCGACCCGCTGCGCTACACCACGCCAGAGTCGATCTCGACCCGCTGATCTTCCTGACCACATTCTTCCCTGCCTCCCTCGACTGAACCACGCACCACCAGCACCTTCATCATCGTTGTCATCGTCATCACTGCTCTCGTGCACGCGCCAGGTTTGATTCCTCCTCGCATGCATGTACACGTATGCGCACCCGCATATTTTACCATCGTATTGCATACATATTTAGACATGGTATTTAGTATATGACGGTATATTGGTATGATTGTATGTACATAGTATATATATCCATATGTATAAGAACCCGATTAGTATATATATATATATAGTATAACCCTCAATTAGTATATACTTATATAGATATATTATATATACCTCCCTAATGTATGTACAAGTATTAATTCTAATTAGCACATATATATACATATATCTATTATATTTGTAACTAATGGATACTTATGTAAATATTAGTTCATATTATGTATATATGCCTATGGACTAGATGACTAGAGTGTAACCACGAATACCCCGTAGTTACATTAACCTGTGACCATGTAGCATGATAGCAGACTGCCATATGTACACCGACGTACTGGCAAGACCGTATCATTGACTGTCTGTTATGCACAGCAACTACAGACGTGACCCCCTAACGTCTTCTCTGAGATCATTGTGTTTGATTGTGTATTAGTGTAATTTCTGATGCAGTATTGTGTTTATGATATATTTATAGGACTGTTGGATCATTCAGACGATACCTTGGGACCCGGATATTGGTATTGCCAACTAAGGACCACAGGCAAGTACATTCTCTGACAGTTTCTATTATGTTGATCATCTCTATAATTTTTGTTATATAGCGTACATGACTCTGACACTGTTATTTACACGAGTTGGCATTATCGAGACCTGTCACGAGGAGCCGTGATTTGGAATCCATCGTGCTAGCTGGGGAAAATAGGGAAATATTAGTAGCTTATGTGATCATACCCAACTTTACATGCATCATAGCTCACCCACACCTCACGTCGGTACAGCCTGACCATTACATGCCTCATAGCTGTTACATTTGGTTAGCCTGACTATTACTCACATCATAGCTATCCGGATGGTTAGCCTGACCTTACAAGGATGATCGCTAATCAATGTAACGAGCCTGATTAGTCCCAAGCCGATCACATGATATGCTGATATTTCACACGCTTAGTTAAATATTCTTGACACGTATCTCAAGTATATGGATATAGCATTCCTTATGTTCTCGTCATGATTCTAGCATTCACATATATACCAGTTCATTGTTCTAGCATGTACTTGTATTTCTATTTCATTTCTAGATGTATATTGATGATGACATATGCTCCAGTATTTCAGTTATTCCAGTATTTCTTTATTCCATTTATTTTCAGTATTTCTTATTGCCAGTATTTATATCTGTCTTGTATTTCTTTATACTGTGTTATAGTTTTTGTCAATATATGTAGAACTGTTGTTAGTGCTTGTACTTTGTTCCAATCCTGACTGGATATTTTTTCCAGAGGATCTTGAGAATTTCTGTACCACACACTATGGACCAGGTATAGATGCAGATTACACACCAGAGATCTTAGAGGAGACTATTCCTTTATATGAGACATTGCCTGCAACTGCCTAGATAGTATTTATATTATGCATCTGAGACTTATGGAGGTTTATTCCAGTTTATATTTAGACTTATGTTAAGTTTAATTGGAGACTTGTGGAGACTTTATGTTGGACAGCTAGACTGTGGATTATCTATATATTGAGACATGGTGTTTAACTATGTCATTCTTTTTATCTCTTATCGTGCCTTATACTTTTATAGTTGTTGTGATTGAGTTTACATTATGAGCTATTGTGAGATGTATATTATCCTCCTTATAGAAATTGATATCATTGACAGGTATTTAGTTATATAGTATTATTGTGACCTAGACAGCGTTCTACCGCCGATACTGCGGCGTAGGCTGGACGTACCCGCGTACTCGTGCTGCTATATCGGGTGCGGGTCGTGACATCCACCTCCAATCCAGAGGACATTGCCTACAGCTTCATAGAGGACGGTGCCTACAGCTTTGGAGGAGCTACCACCACCACCACCACAACCACCAGTAGTTGATCTGGTGCATGTGTTTGCACTCTTCAACATATTATGGAGGCACAGAAGGCCAGTCGAAGGCCCAACAATGCCAATCGGAGGTCATGAGATAGGGCATTAAGAATATCCACTACCTTACACTCGTCGCAGTCGAGAGAGTTGCCTTGGTCCAGCCACAGGTAGCTCCACCTCAGCCTATTTTGAAGCAGCCGAGGCTGGAGACTATCATTGATTTCAAGAGGATGGGGCCTAAGGGCTTTAAAGGCATCGAAAGAATTATTTATGCTAACGACTGGATCGAAGACATAGA
>JAYESA010000001.1:52724574-53109574 GCA_036927795.1 Iris macrosiphon | reverse complement strand
CTCCTGGAGATCGTGGAAGTCCGGACACAAAATCTATAGTAATGTGCTCCCACTTCCACTCTGAAATGGGTAATAGCTGAAGTAAACCTCCTGGCCTCTGCCTCTCAGCTTTCACATGATGGCACACTAAGCATCTGGATACAAACTGTGCCACTTCCCTCTTCATGCCATACCACCACACACTCTCTCGCATATCCCGATATATCTTGTTGGCACCTGGATGCATAGAATACTGAGAGCAGTGTGCTTCCTACAACATCTCCTCACACAGCTCCCCACTAGGCACACACAATCTAACTCCATGCCTAAAAGATCCATCCTCAGCAATAGTGAAATCATGCTCTCACCTGAGCTCTGATGGTCCTTAGAGATACATCCTCACACTGGGCTGCCTTGATCATATCCATCAGATCTGAATGTATCTACAATCCCCACATCTGTATAGCCAAACCAGGAACTATCACCTTGATGCCCAAGCTCTCCAAGTCTTCCAGCAAATATCGATCCTACGTCAAGAACATAGCTACCGGATACCTACTCAAAGCATCGGCAACTATATTAGCTTTCCCAGGATGATATTGCAAAGATATATCAAAATCCTTCATCAGTTCTAACCACCGGCGTTGCCTCATGTTTAACTCATTTTACATAAAAACGTAGTTCAAGCTCTTGTGGTCTGTGAAGATCTCCACACGCTCTCCATACAAATAATATTTCCATAACTTCAGGGCGAAGATGACTGCTGCCAACTCCAAATCATGGGTAGGATAGTTCTTTTCATGAGGACGCAATTGCCTAGATGCATAGGCAATCGCTTTCCCATTCTGCTGAAGAACACAACCCAAACATTTTCCTGATGCATCACTATAAATAGTGAAACCTCCAGACCCAGATGGCAACGTCAAAATAGGAGCAGATGTCAACCTCTTCTTCAACTCCTCAAAAGCAACTTGGCAATCCTCCGTCCAAACAAACTCTACATCCTTCCTGGTGAGTCTGGTCATCGGCTCGGCAATCCTCGAAAAATCTTGTACAAACTTCCTGTAGTAGCCTGCCAATCCCAAGAAACTCCTTATCTCTACTACCGAACTCGGGGTCTTCCAAGATTCTACTGCTGGGATCTTTTTCGGATCTACTGAAATACTATCACCTGTCACAACATGCCCCAAGAATTCTACCTTGTCCAGGAAAAACTCACACTTGGACAACTTTCCAAACAGCTTCTCCTTCCTCAGCACATCCAACACAATCCTCAAATGCTCCTCATGCTCCTTCGGTGTCTTCGAGTATATGAGTATGTCATCGACGAATACCACCACGAACTTGTCAATGTACTGGTGGAACACCTTGTTCATCAAGTTCATAAATACTGCCGGTGCATTAGTCAACCCAAACGGCATCACCATAAACTTGTATTGACCGTACTGAGTTCTAAAAGCAGTCTTCGGTATGTCCACCAGCTTCACCTTTACCTTATAGTAGCCTGATCTCAAATCTATCTCAGAAAACACCTTCGCACCACTCAACTGATCAAACAGATCATTAATCCGTGGCAAAGGATACTTATTCTTAATAGTGAGATTATTCAAAGCCCTGTAATCAATGCACATGGGCACCGATCCATCCTTCTTCGGTACAAACAATATCGGGGCTCCCCACGGTGAAGAACTCGATCTGATAAACCCCTTATCCTACAATTCGTCCACCTGCTTCTTCAGCTCGACCAACTCACTGTTGTTTACTCTATAGACATATTGTAAAATTGGTTATGTATCTGGCACCAAGTCTATAGGGAATTCAATATCTTGATCTGGAGGCAATCCTGGTAATTACTCAGGAAACACATCCAAGAACTCTGCTATCAACGAATGCGGCAACTCCTCTTCTTCCACCATAGCTCCAAAAATAATGCCTTCTCCCTGCTCTGCAGCTCCTCTAGCAAACTCGAACTCTGGCTCTCCTGGTATACCAAATAAAACTCTACCTCCTCTACAATCTATTGTAGCACGGTGACAACTCAACCAATCCATCCCGAGTACAATATCGTAGCTCGAAAATGGTATTACAAGTAGACACGCACTCAACTCCCGACCTCCCAAAGTAACTCTCTGATCCTTGCAAATATCATTAACCAGGATAATGCCTCCCCCGGTCATGATCTTGCAAGTCCTAAGCAAAGACTCAGCTACCAAACCATGCTTCAGAGCAAAAAAAACAGATACAAAACTATGGGAAGCACCACTATCAAATAAAGCTAAAGCTGGAATAGAATCAATATGGCAAATAATGTAAGACACTCAAGGAAAGGATAGATTAACAGATCAAGTATCAATATCAAAGGAGAATAGTTGAATCAAAAGAATTTTCCTATATGTGATTGAGTATCTCAGCCTATATCCTATATCCTAACGTAGGCTCACAGTAGTACAACTAAATTATTGCACTACCATGACATCGCATAACTTGCAAAGCTTGACCTGCATGGGCCACCAAAAAATATGTTACGACCCGCACCCGATGTAAGGATGCAAGTCAGAAATAACGCCCAGCCTACGCCGCAGAATCGGCGGTAGAACGATGTCTGGGTAATCTATCTAGCAATATAATGAACCACCAACAAAATAATATACTCAATCACAGATCTAAGATATAAACGAGCACAAATATAATAAAGAATAGAAATAGTCACATACAATTCATGAGTCTAAAATAATACATCAATGAGTATGAAAGAATACTAACAAATAAGCTGGAGACAAATCAAGTACAAGAAATACTAAGAAGGTACTAATCCCGGGTCATCTGTCTCAGTCGGGATAAGTCCCTCCTGAGCTAGGGTCTCTAACTCTAAGCTCACAACATTCTGAGGTCCATAATGTGTAGGGTACCAGTCCTAAGTGTCATCTGGGAAAAATATATCCAGTCAGGAAAGGAGCAGAGTATATCTCTAACAGCAGTTCTAATCAATGATAAAAACTATATAACAGTAAATAGATATGAATATACAAGATGCACAATATATACGAGAGATATACAATAAAGAAATACTAGAATGAATACAATAATTAACAATATGTCAAAGAACAAGAATACTAATGACTGAGTGTGTGAGTACTAGCTTTAACATGTGATCGACTTGGGAACATGATACAAGATAATCAATGAAACAAGGCTTGCACAAGATATACCATATACCAAGGAATAATATCTCATGACGAGATCCGGATATACCAATCCGTGTAACAATCGTGTCAAGAGAACAATGATATCTACACTAAATACAATGAACATAGAGGATATCATAAATAAGAAACTATCAGAGAATGTACTCGCTGAAGTCTAAAGAATAGCCTCACAGATGTCTGATACGGTGCCTCAAAGACCTATATATGGAAAATAATATCAATACAAGGTTCCGAAAAAAAATAAGTTAAACTAGTCAACTTCTAGGTCAACAAGTCAATTCTAAGTCAAAAGTCAAAATAAGTCAACTCTAAGGTCAACTATGGTCAAACTATGGTCAACTATGGTCAAACTATGGTCAACTACCTATTTTTAGGTTGCACAAGTCTAACACAAAGGTATTGGGTTCAAATACTAAAATCTAGGTTATAAAATCTATATCTTAAATACTAGGATACCGTATCTCCGGATACGTAAATCAATAGGTAAAATATTACATATATAAGTCAAACAATTAGTAATAATATAAAATTCTAATTATAAACATTAAATAGACACCTTGGTTTTGAACTAACTAGGTACAACATTAACTCATAATCTGGATACCCAAACCCAATACCTTGGGTATCCCCAATTACCTTGGTACTTAACTTGGTATCACAAGGTAATACCCCAAAACTTGTGTATACTAACTACCCGTTATTATATACATGCAATACTAATTATTATACATATAATATACTATAAATACCATTAGCAATTTAGGAATATATTTACATATATATTAAATACCATATATATATATATATATATATATATATATATATATATATATATATATATATATATATATATATATATATAATAATAATAGGAAATCTGCCAAACTGTCACTAATGATCGCTGTTGACTATCGCTGAAGCCACTGATACTCTGATACTCTGCTGTTTTAGCGACGGTTCTACTACCGTCGCTAAACTGCTGTCGTTGCTGTTGCTGTTGCTGTATGCTATTGTTGTTGCTGTTGCTTTGTTGCTACACTGCTGATGTCGCCTTTGCTGTTGTCGCTGTTGTTGTTGTATGCTTTTGCGGCTGCTGCTTTGTAGCTACGTTGCTGTCGTCGCCTTTGCTGCTTTCACTGTTGCTGTTGTCGTATAAACAATATATATATATATATATATATATATATATATATATATATATATATATATATATATATATACCACTATATAATTTATACTTACATCCTATAATTACTAATACATGAAATTACTACATATGAATATACATACACCCATACATATATACTAATATATATATATATATATATATATATATATATATATATATATATATATATATATATATATATATATATATATATATATATATATATATATATAACACTACACATACATGTATATGTATATATAACTATAGAATAATATGTATACATGTATTATATAAATATATACATATAATATAACAACTTATATATATATATATAAACATAATACATAACCACAACATATATACACTATAATATATATATACATACACTACACTATTAAATAGTTCATACACATGTATATGTATATATAACTATAGAATAATATGTATACATGTATTATATAAATATATACATATAATATAACAACTTATATATATATATATAAACATAATACATAACCACAACATATATACACTATAATATATATATACATACACTACACTATTAAATAGTTCATACATATGTAGAATAATAGCTACATACAATATACATAAATATATACTTAGATCTATAGATCTATGATATTTAATACATCCATATATGTAACAACAATATATAACAATAAATATATATATACATATATATAATTACATAATACCAAGAACACAAGAAAATAGATCAACATATAATTTGCACATCTCATGGAACGTATCACTCTGTATCGCACTAGATCTAGGATACGCATGCGACACGAGTCTACCACACATCCAAACGTACCCCGAAGGACACGAACAAGTCATATATATTATTTATGAACAATACGAAGAGTCAAATATAAATCTACGTGTCCCTGTCAAAATATGACATGTACAAAGTCCCATATCGGAGGGAAAATCCCAAAATCAACATGTATCACCAAATTAATGGGATACGACCTACACGTACCCAATTGTGGATATGACACTAGCCCCAAACACACAAGCACATACCAAATTGATCTATAGGACCAATTGACACACACAATAAATGTCAATCTCGGAATTCCCCAAAATTGACACAAAAAATAGCACAACTTTCACAATATGCCTCCTATGAACACAAAATCAAATCCTATGGGTAGCCTATGCATATGGGTTAATTTCTCATGATTAAATCCCAGATTTAGAACATAAATTAAGGGAAAAAATTGAATTGTACCTATTGAAAGATGGATTCCCAATACAACCTCCAAATATGATGAAATTGGCCTCCAACTTGTAGATCATTGCTCCTCTTTGTAGATCCTTGCTTCCTCCTTCTAGATTCTTGCTTCACTAGTCTCCAATGGTGATTTGGGAAGGAATTGGAATAAAATTTTGGTAGAGAAATGAAGTGGGAATGAAAAAATTTGGTTGAGGAAATTTCTAGATCTAGTTTCCAAATGAAAAGAGGAGAGAGAATAATTTTCCCCCTCTCTATATAGGTCGGCCACCCTTTCCCCTTCCTCAAGCTACTATGAATTATCCAATATACCCCTTGGGGCCTCTCATGAAGAAATAATTAAGGAGGGAAGCTTCTAGTCTAATAGTTTAATTAATTTAATCTATCTCCTAATCAATGGGCTTTCTAAATGGGCTAAATTCTATCAATTAATTCATGTTGGTCCATGAGTCTAAACTAAACTAGTTAGGTCCACTAACACAAGTCCAAAATAAATAAATAACATCTAACAATAATTAAATAATATAATAAATAATTATTTATCATGCATAATATTTAATTAAATATAAAATTACTAAAATATCCTTTCCTAGAAAATGTGGTAGTGACAAGTTCTTTCCAGACGTGGCTCTGACTTCTCTAAAGAGCCAGTTTTAGTACCTTTTCTAGGAAAGCATGACGATGGACAAGTATGCAGCAGAGTAGTACAAATGGGTCACTTTGTAGAGGGACAGAATCTCCGGGGGAAGGCCCAGAAGTGTAAAACTTCCAAATTTTAAATATTATACTTATTTAATTAATTATTGAATTTATTTATATTATTTCTTAGTTAATTAGAAAATAAAATTTATTGATTTAATTACCTAGATAAATATTCATTTAGAATTATTACACAAAAACTATTATTTTTATTTCATTTTATTTAGAAAATCCTTGTAGAAGAGTGATAGATTTTTTTAGAATTTATTTTTGGGTACAAATATTGTTTTTATTTATACCTCATATATATATATAAATAAATATAAAGTTATAATAATAATAATAATAAATAAAAAGGAAAAAGGAAAAAGGAAAAGAAAAGAAAAGAAAAGAAAAGCAAAAAAAATTTAAACCTTAAACAAAAACCTTAACAAACCTTAAAAGCTAATATAAAACCTAATAATAACTAAACCTATTCTACCCACGGCATCCCAGAACCCCCCCCCCCCACCGCACAGCGCTCTCTCTCTTTCTCTCTCTCTCTCTCTCTCTCTCTCTCTCTCTCTATATATATATATATATATATATATATATATATATATTGAACCCTAACCCTAGACCTCGATCCCCCACCTCGACGCTGACTGCCCGGTGCCGCCGACCACCGCAGCCGCGCCGGCGACGGCGCCGCAACCGCCGGCGACCGCCGAGCGCCCGCGCACCTGTGCATAGCAACGCTCCCTACTTTAAGGTATCATATCTTCTTTATCTTTGATTCTTTTTATGAGCGGTTTGTCCGTGTACGTTCACAACCTAACCCTCTAGGATTTTCCTTCAAGTAGGACGAGTTTTTGTGCCCAAGATTAGTCGAAAAATCGACCGAAAGTTAGCCGAAAAACTGACCAAAAATAGTCCAAAATTTTAACACCAAACCCCCATATTTATGCCCAATTTGCCACCAACTTATTTAATATTTTCAAAATATAATAAAAGAGTTTTCTTCTCTATATAATCGAGAATTTAACTGTGCTTTTACTTTTTATTAATTTGTTTTATTCGTTAAATTATTCGACCTCCAAAACGACCAAAAACTTGATATTTTAAAACTAAAATTTTGTGATACAGAGTGCGCCCCACCAAATAGGACCACCTCATTGTGTACCAATTATACCGAAAGGCGCGTATGGTATATCCTGATGTATGAGCTTTTGCGAAAGTTAATTCAGACGTGTGTGCGCGTCAAAATCAACCCGTATCCGTAAAAAGTCCATATATCGCAACTTTTGTAAAATATCACCCCATTTTGTGTACGCTCGTCGGAATACGACGAAACTTGCGCCATTGGATTCGTTGTATCACACTGGTCCTGTGACCCAAGTTTCACGCGATTCTGAGATAGTTGACCAAGGTGCCTATTCGCGGGCCCTACGTTTGACTTGAAGGGCGAATTTGTGATCGGCTCACCGGAATTCAAAATTGGACATACCGTTGAGTTCGTATCGATGTTTAGAATTTGTTTGACCTATAATTTATCCCATTTAAAGACTTTTACCTCTGGTACACATTTTGGTGAAAAGTGGGCCACATGTGGACCCCGCTTTGACCAAAAATTACCGTTTTGCCCCTGTGTCCAAATTGGACAAAAAGATAGTGTTTTTTAGCTATCTCGCTTATTATGGGAATGTTGGTGATGTTTATTTCATCATCCGGAGACGTTTATTCTAATGTCATAGTTTCTGATCCTTTGTGCTTGACGTCTGGACGCTTACACTTTGCAGCTTTCTTGTCAGGCAAGATACCTTGTCAAATTGCTTATAGTACTTTGCATGCTTATCATATTTTTATATATTCATTATATATGTGTTTTCTTTAAATCATAATTATATACTATATATGTTGACACATACTTGACACATAGTATCATGGGAGGGGAGGACAATCAGTAGGCGTATGGGCTACCCACTTTGGTAAACCATAGTAACTAGCACGCACTACGGTAGTTGTATCGTGCTGGTCGCTACCCTCGAGGTATGTCGATTTCTGGTGTCGCGATGGTCGCTACCCTTAAGGTATGATGGCTTCTGATGTTCATGGTCGTGTGTGTGAGTTGTGAGATAGATAGAGTATCCTACACCTACCCATACGTCGAAATGGTTGTCCTCATTATGCATATTCATATAGATTGTCTAGTACAGCATACTTATATATTTTTTGTCTATTATGCATGTTTTACTGTATTTAATTGACATGCTTCTATGTATCTTATTACATCCCTCTGAGGACCTGGTCCCTTTCCAAGTATAGACGATCTTGACTATTCGCAGGAGCACGGCCAGGATTGCTACTTCTCTCTCTTTCGAGGAGGTCTTCTCTTCGAGCCTCATTGATCATTAGATGTACTTATGTGGTTTCTCTTATATTTTAGTTGGTAGTGGATTTGTCTCCACCCAACTACTTATTTTTATCAAGCATTTTATACTTGATTCAGTTATATAGTTGATTGGTTATTTGATTCTGTAGATGAGATCTAGTTATGCCCTGTGACTTATGACATAAATCTATACCACTTATGAATTATTATTCATAATACAGTGTACGTATGTATTATAGTTTCCATATATTGGAGTTGTCATATACATACGGCTAGCATGCTTACGTATTCCTGGTCCTACGTATTTTGGGACTGGGGCGTGACATATTTTTGTGGTGGCCTATGCAGGTCGAGAATATATTGTCTCGGTTACGTTACTGTACCGAGCAAGCATGCGCATAAGATTAGAATATAGGATTTCATCCACTTATTTAATCACCGCCCTTGATTTTATTTTGCATTCTTATTTGATTGTTCGCATTGTATCTTGCTTGATCCTTTCACAACGTTAATCTTATCTTTTCTTTCGTGCTTGATAGGGGTTAGGAAGGTGACTTGTACTAGGTATATACACTCTATTATTCAATAACACTATTAGTTAAATTATTGTAAGTTGGGTAGTATACCTCATAACCTAGTATCACATAGTCTTTTTGACCCATTAATAAAGTATAATTGAATGACACCAACTATAGACTTGCATAAGAAGATAGTGTCTATATAGACTATAGAACTTAGAGGCCCATACCCCCATTTGGTCGACTATAGAGTTAGACAATAAGTTAGTATGGCAACTATAGAGGCACAACACCGGTATTCTTGGTGAACTTAAATTATTTTGTTCCTTCCTTCATCATAATCCAGCGTACTTATATTTTCTGGACTACCTCCGCTTATGCTTCTATTTTATAGCCTAGTTTTGCAAGCTTATTCTTTTATCAAGCTTGTTCATGACGTTTGTGTTATTGGGGATGCCTACTAATACATCGTCTAAATCAGAATCAGTGTAATATGGTCTGATCAACCTTAGTGCGCTTGGTTCGCTCTTCGCATAACTACTTTACGTGGATTGAGATATAGTTGACTCAGCTTGTTAGACGAATATACTTGTCCTCTAGACATGTTTGAGCATACCGTATCGGTTACATAACTATACTGATATGAGCATGCAAATAGAAATTTATCAAATAAGATTTTAATCCACAACTACCCTAACAACTCTCTTTTTGAATTCTTTAATCGCTTTGAACCCCGTACTTGTATTTTATCACCTCCTCCTTGATTTCTTTATTATTGTTTTTCTACTTCCCCTATTTCGGAAAGATGAACGCTTGTGCTTGGTATAAGTTTGATACACGGAGAGTACTAGATATACCCTATAGGCCAATCACATTACTTTGTGACTATCTTTTATGATTAAGGGCATATCACAATGTGATATATTTGGTGTTAAAACTTTTGAGAATATGTTGATATTTTAACTAGATGGCATACCCACGATGCTAATGAATGACACGAGTAGCAGTAGTGGTATTCTCTTTCCTATCACCATCTCGTCCCCTTGGGTTGCTCATCTTCTCTTCCATATCCATTTCTTGTCCTATGCTTAATTCTTCCTATCGTAGTTGCATCTTTTCATGCCATCATGAATTGTTGATCTACTTCAACCTCACCCTTTATTTTGTTAGTTAAAACATAACTGGGTTAGTAATGATTAATAACTAAAAAGATGAGTTTATAATGATAACCCTTATGTATATGCACTATAACAATATATGTATTCTCTTATTATTTTAAAACCATGAGTAGCATCCTTTAGTCTAACAGGAATTAGTGGGATTGTTGAAATAATTCATACTTCTCATAGTTTTATAAAGTTAGTCAAGACCTTAATTGTTGCCCTAAAACTTAGACAAAGCCTAGAAAAAAGTTGAAGATACTTGTTACGAACTGATGACTATGATAAATCGCTGGCGAGGTAGCGACAGCTGCAGCTAGACCATTATATAGAGTAGTCGAATTATTTGCAGACATACTGGCCAGGTGGCGTGGCAGTATTAGACTACGATACTTGACGGTTACAGAGAAAAATCATGGTTATGAGATTCCAGACAAGTATCCCAAAACTTTTGACCCAATGAATAAACTTGCCTTACAACCTAGACAATAGCCTCAAAAGACTTTGACTACTAGTAGAATTATTGTAAGTTGGGTAGTGTAGATGAGTTAGAGGATAAAAGTAGAGTGTACAGACAATAAGGAAGGAAAGTGTAAGGATGGCTGACCATAACCTTTTGGAAAGCACTGCTAGCTAGCAATGAATGTTAATAGCTATAGTAATTTATTACGAATATGGGTTAGTGTTAATTTCGAGGACAAAATTATTGTAAGTTTGGTAGAATGTAAAATCCCCAAATTTTAAATATTATACTTATTTAATTTATCATTGAATTTATTTATATTATTTTTTAGTTAATTAGAACATAAAATTTATTGATTTAATTACCTAGATAAATACTCATTTAGAATTATTACACAAAAACTATTATTTTATTTTATTTTAGAAAATCCTTGTAGAAGAGTGATAGATTTTTTTAGAATTTATTTTTGGGTACAAATATTTTTTTTTTCTATACCTCATATATATATATATATATATATATATATATATATATATATATATATATATATATATATATATATATATATATATATATAATATAGTTATAATAATAATAATAGTAATATATAATAATAATAATAGTAATAAAAAAAATAAAAAGGAAAAAAACAAAAGGAAAAGGAAAAGAAAAGAAAGAAAAGGAAAAAAATCAAACCTTAAACAAAAACCTAAACAAATCCTTAAAAGCTAATATAAAACCTAATAATAACTAAACCTATTCTACCCACAGCATCCCAACCCCCCCCCCCCGGCGCGACGCTCTCTCTCTCTCTCTCTCTCTCTCTCTCTCTCTCTATATATATATATATATATATATATATATATATATATATATATATATATATATTGAACCCTAGACCTAGATCCCCGACCACGACCTCGACGCTGACCGCCCGGCGCCGCCGACCCATCGCAGCCGCGCCGCAGCCGCCGATGACCGCCACCCGCCCGCGCGCCCGTGCACGCATGTGCACAGCAGCGCTCCCTACTACAAGGTATCATATCTTCTTCATCTTTGATTCTTTTTGCGAGCGGTTTGTCCGTGTATGTTCATAATCCAACCCTCTAGGATTTTTCTTTAATTGGGACGAGTTTTCGTGCCCTAGATTGGTCGAAAAATCGACCGAAAGTTGGCCGAAAAACTGACCAAAAATAGCCCAGAATTTTAACACCAAACCCCCATATTCATGCCCAATTTGCCACCAACCTATTTAATATTTTTAAAATCTAATTGAAGAGTTTCTTCTCTATATAACCGAGAATTTAACTATTCTTTTACTTTTTATTAATTTATTTTATTCGTTAAATTATTCGACCTCCAAAATGACCAAAAACTTAATATTTTAAAACTAAAATTTTATGATACAAAGTGCGTCCCGCCAAACGGGACTGCCTCATTATGTACCAATTGTACCAAAAGTCGCGTATGGTATATCCTGACGTGTGGACTTTCCTGGAAGTTGATTCGGACATGTGTGCACGTCGGAATCAACCCGTATCCGTAAAAAGTCCCTATATCGCAACTTTTGTAAAACACCACCCCATTTTGTGTACGCTCATCAGAATACGACAAAACTTATGCCATTAGATTGGTGGTATCACGCTGGTCCTGTGACCCAAGTTTCACGTGATTATGAGACAGTTGACCAAGCCGCCTATTCGCGGGCCCCACGGTTTGACTTGAAGGGTGAATTTGTGATCGGCTCACCGGAATCCAAAATTGGACATACCGTTGAGTTCGTATCGATGTTTAAAAAAAAATTGAATTATAATTTGTCCCATTTAGAGACTTTTACCTTTGGCACGCATTTTGGTACAAAGTGGGCCACATGTAGACCCCGCTTTGATCCAAAATTACTGTTTTGCCCCTGTGTCCAAATTGGACGAAAGGATTGTGTTTTTAGCTATCTCACTTATTCTGGGAATATTGGTGATATTTATTTAGCATCCGGAGATGTTCATTCTGATGCCATAGTTTCTGATCCCTTGTGCCTGACGTCTAGACGCTTACACTTTGCAGCTTTTTTGCCAGGCAAGATACCTTGCCAAATTGCTTATAGTACTTTGCATGCTTATCATATTTTTATATATTCATTATATATGTATTTTCTTTCAGTCATAATTATATACTATATATGTTGACACACACTTGACAAATAGTATCATGGGAGGGGAGGACAATCAGTAGGCGTATGGGCTACCCACTCTGGTAAACCGTAGTAACTAGCACGTACTACGGTAGTTGTGTCGCGCTGGTCGCTACCCTCGAGGTATGTCAATTTCTGGTGTCGCGATGGTCGCTACCCTCGAGGTATGACGGCTTCTAATGTTCATGGACGTGTGTATGAGTTGTGAGATAGATAGAGTATCCTACACCTACCCATACGTCAAAATGGTTGTCCTTATTATGCATATTCATATAGATTGTCTAGTACAATATACTTATATATTTTCTGTATATTATGCATGTTTTACTGTATTCAATTGACATGCTTCTATGTATCTTATTACATCCCTCTGAGGACCTGGTCCCTTTCCAAGTGTAGACGATCTTGACTATTCGCAGGAGCATGGCCAGGACTTGCTACTTCTCTCTCTTTCGAGGAGGTCTTCTCTTCGAGCCTCATTGATCATTAGATGTACTTATGTGGTTTCTCTTATATTTTAGTTGGTAGTGGATTTGTCTCCACCCAACTACTTATTCTTATCAAGCATTTTATACTTGATTCAGTTATATAGTTGATTGGTTATTTGATTCTGTAGATGAGATCTAGTTATGCCCTGTGACTTATGACATAAATCTATACCACTTATGAATTATTATTCATAATACAGCGTACGTATGTATTATAGTTTCCATATATTGGAGTTGTCATATACATACGGCTGGCATGCTTACGTATTCCTGGTCCTATGTATTTTGGGACTGGGGCGTGACAAGAAGTTTAGAAAGGGTCTGAACAGGAGATCAAATCCCATACTAGCGGATACCGCACCACTATATTTAAGGAGATTTTGGCACAGGCATAGCATGTAGAGGATGATTTGGAGCTTGGCTCCAAAAGGATGAGGGATCCTTCAGGAGCTTGCAGTAGTGCGGGTCCAGCAAAGCGGCCTCACTTTCAGCAGCAGCATCAGAGACACTTCCAGCAACCAAGGCAGCAATTCCCCGCACCAGCTAGGGTGCCAGTTTAGTAGGCGCACCAGATTCAGAGGCCATCTTCGCCGACTTTTTCTTGCCAGTTCTGCAAGAATTCGGGACATGGATGGGATGCGTGTAGGATAAGATTAGGTCAGTATTTATTTTGCATATCAGGAGAGCACCAGTTGAGGGCTTGTCTTGGGGTTCCAGCTCGTCCAGCTCAGGATAGGGCCCAGGCACAGAGAGCACCCGCGAGACCACCAACGGGACAGCAAAGAGGACTTTCTTTGTCGACACAGCAGTAGAGGTTCGTACATCACCAACAGCAGTAGAGGTTCGCATATCACCAGCAATAACAGAGAGGTACGTAGTAGGGGCGAGCTTTCGCCTTGACCGTCAAGGAGGAGGATCCAGTTAGTGATGTCATCTCAGGTTCAGTCTATCTTGATTCTTTTCCAGCTCATGCTTTATTTAATTTTGGTGCTTCACATAGCTTTGTATCTGTATCTTTTGTTTTGAAGCATCATCTTGAGACTGAACCGTTGGCGAGGACTTACAAGATCTTGACCCGGGGTGGCATTATCCTGGTCAGTGATGTTTGCAAGGATCGAAGAGTTTCTTTGGGAGGCCGAGAATTGAGCGCGTGTCTACTCGTAATGCCACTTTCAAGCTACGATATAGTACTTGGGATGGATTAGTTGAGTAGGCACCATGCAAGTATCGATTATCGTGGAGGCAGAGTTTTATTCTAGATACCAGGATAACTAGAGTTTAAATTCATCAGATGAGTAGCGGAGCAGAGCGAGGGAGACTTCTGTGGAGCTATGGTGGAAGAGCAGGAGCCGCCACATCTGTTGATTGTAGAGTATATGGACATCTTTCCAGAGGAGTTGTCGGGGTTGCTACCAGACAAAGATGTGGAGTTCTCTATAGACTTGGTGCCAAGCGCAGATCCAATATCACAGCACGTCTATAGGATGAACAACAGCGAACTGGCAGAGTTAAAGAAGCAGGTGGATGAGTTGCAGGACAAGGGCTTCATCTGCTCTAGTTCATCACCGTGGTGTGCTCCGATATTATTTATATCGAAGAGGGATGGGTCGGTACATATGTGTATCGACTACAGGGCTCTTAACAACCTCACTGTCAAGAATAAATACCCATTGCCTCGAATTGACGATCTGTTTGATTAGTTGAGCGGAGCGAAGGTATTCTCGAAGATAGACTTGAGGTCGGGGTACCACCAGGTTAAAGTGAAGAAGGAAGATATTCTGAAGACAGCTTTCAGGACTTGGTATGTGTAGTTTGAGTTCTTGGTGATGCCGTTTGGTTTGACCAATGCCCCAACGGTATTCATAAATATGATGAATACAATGTTTTATCAGTACCTGGATCAGTTTATTGTGGTATTCATTGATAATATATTAATATATTCGAAGACCCCGGAGGAGCATAAGAATCACCTGAGGATAGTTCTAGAGAACCTCAGGAAGGAGAAACTGTTTGGCAAGCTTTCAAAGTGTGAGTTCTTCCTTGATAAGGTTGAATTTTTTGGACATGTGATTACAGGAGACGGGATCAAATAGACCCGAAGAAGATTTCAGCAGTTGAGTCGTGGTTTACCCCGAGTTCAGTGGCAGAGATCAAGAGCTTTCTTGGATTGGCAGACTATTATCGAATATTTGTTCAGGATTTCTCCAAGATTGCAGAGTCGATGACTAGGCTGACCAGAAAGGACATGGAGTTTGTCTGGACCGAGGAGTGTTAGGCCACCTTTGAGGAGCTGAAGAAGAGTTTGACTATAGCTCCAGTGTTGACATTGCAATCAGGGACAAGAGGATTTTCTATATACAGTTATGCATCGGATAAGGGTTGGGGATGTGTGTTACAGCAGAACGGAAAGATGATTGCATATGATTCCAGGTATTTACGTCCGCATGAGAAGAACTACCCTATCCATGACTTGGAGTTGGCAGCAGTCATCTTTGCTCTAAAGCTGTAGAAATACTACTTGTACGGAGAGCATATAGAGATCTTTACAGACTATAAGAGCTTGAAGTATGTAGTTACACATAAAGAGCTCAACGTGAGGCAGCGGCGATGGTTGGAGTTGATGAAGGACTTTGATATTTCTTTATATTACCATCCACGGAAGGCCAATGTAGTCGCTGATGCTTTGAGCAGGTATCCAGTGGCTATGTACTTGACGAGGGACAGACATTTATTGGTCGATCTTGATAGCTTGGGTATTGAGGTGCTAGTTCCTGGAGTCATAACATAGATGTGGAGACTTCAGGTACAGTTAGAGTTGATGGACCGGATCAGAGCCACACAGTTCGAGGATGAGTCTCTAAGGAGCATCGGCGCACAGGTCCTGATGGGATTGGCAGAAGACTTTAGTATTGCAGAGGATGGATCATTATGGCATGGTACTAGATTGTGTGTGCCGAGTAGAGCGTTGCGTGAGGAGGTTCTTCAGAAGGCACATCTATCCCAGTACTCTATGCATCCAGGTACCAACAAGATGTATAGAGACATGAGAGAGCATATTTAGTGGTATGGTATGAAGAGGGAGGTGGTGAGCTTCGTATCCAGATTCTTGGTATGTCAGCAGGTAAAGGCGGAGAGGTAGAGGCCAGGTGGATTGCTTTAGCCTTTACCCATTCTAAAGTGGAAGTGGGAGCATGTGATGATGGACTTTGTATCAGGGCATCTGCGTTCTCCAGAAGGTAAAAATGTAATTTGGGTCATCGTTGACAGGTTGACCAAATCGGCTCACTTCTTGCCATTTAAAATGGATACATCTACGGAGAAGCTTGCGAAGATGTATGTGCGACAGATAGTCAGATTGTATGGAGTCCCTGTGAGCATAGTCTCGGATCGAAATAGTCGCTTCACATCCCACTTCTGCAGGAGTTTGCATGCTAGCTTGGGCATCCAGCTCAAGTTTAGTACCGCATATCACCCTCAAACAGACGGACAGTCAAAGAGGACTATCCAGACTCTCGGGAATATGCTACGCACCTGTGTTTTGGATTTGGAGGCTCTTGGGAGGATCACCTTCACCTGGTAGAGTTTGTTTATCATAATAGCTACCAGGCCAGTATCAAAATATCACCATTTGAGGCACTGTATGGACGGAGATGCCGCACTCCGTTATCATATGATAATGTTGGTGAGAGAGCCTTATTGGGACCAGAGATGGTCGTGGATGCAGCTGAGAAGGTAAATCTTATCAGGGATAGACTTCAGGTAGCACAGGACAGACAGTGGCATTGGGCTGATAGCCACCGGAGACCCTTAAAGTTTGAGGTATAGGCTTTATTGTATTGTTTGTGTTTGCCTTATTTTAGTTAGAGTGCTAAGGATATGTTTTGTACTAGGTCTAAGATCTGGTGTTCTTGAGGATTTCTTTGACACGGGACATAATTCACTTTGGTAGAGACGGAAAGCTTAGTCCATGATACATCGGACCCTTCAGTATTCTTGAGAGAGTCAATGCAGTGGCCTACAGACTATACTTGCCATCTACACTAGAGGGAGTACACAACGTATTCCATGTGTCATAGCTGAGACGGTACGTGGCATATCCTAGCCATGTATTAGATTACTCGGAGATCGATGTGGGTCTGACTCTCAGCTACCCAGAGCAGCATGTAGAGATTCTGGATCGCAGAAAAAAGGTGTTGCAGAACCAGACGATCCCTTTGCTACGCGTCGCGTGGAGGCATCACTCTCTAGGGGAGTCTACCTGGGAGTGAGAGGCTGAGATGCGCGAGTGATATCCTTATATATTTGAGCCGTGAGGTATAATTCTTTCTTGCTTATTGTGATTGTTTTTGGTAGTTAGTTTCTTCCTTAAATTTCGGGGATGAAAAATTTCTAAGGTGGGTAGGATTGTCACCCTCACTTTTTCAAATAGGAATAATTTAGTAATTTAGCATAGTTCTTTTATTTTTAGAGATTATATTTAAATAGAGTGTTATATATAATTATTTGTTTTTTGTATTAATTATTTATAGTTAGTGGGCTAGCCTATTATTTATACTTGACACTAGTGAATCCAATTAGACTTGTCATAACAACTTATTGAGCCTAACATGGACTAGGTCTATTAGACTCATTCCCTCTAATTAATTAGGAGAATTAGACTAATTTGCATTAGTATAAAAACTTTCCAAAATAGCCCTCCTTAATCATTCTTCATAATTTTGCATGTATGGGCAACTTGGACATTTGTTGAAACTTGGAGAGGGAAAAAGGGGGGTCGGCCACTAAAGAGAAGTCTTCTCTCTCTCTCTCTCTCTCTCTCTCTCTCTCTCTCTCTCTCTCTCTCTCTCTCTCCCCCCCCTCTCTATTTGTTCATTCCATTTAGATCCCTAAATTCCTAGATCCATAATTTACTTCATCCCTCCATCAATCTCTCTCAATTCATTCATATTTTCTCTCATACTCATCACTCAAAGAGCATTGGATCTTGGAGTAGCAAGTAGCACTTGGAGGAGGAGCTTTGGCAAGGAGATTGTGTCTGATTCGTGTCCGTAGAAATAATTTATTGAAAATTCATCTCCCAATAGGTATAGATCTGAATTCTCCTTCATTCTAGCCTCTAAATCATGTATTGTACCATTAGAAAACACTCTATGGCATAGGACTACCTATAGGAAGAAGAATAAGGCCTATTGGACACCAAATATGACTTATACATAGGTTTTTGTATGTATTTTGGAGGAATTACGAGATTGACACATTAAGTATGTGTCACGAGACCAATTTAGTCTAATTAGACTTAGATCGGGTTTGTGGGACTAGCTACGTATCCATAATTGGATACGAGTAGGCTGTATCATGATACAGTGTGATACGTTATGATACGGGGCTCATTTTAGGGTGATTTGTGTTAATCCTCTTCAATTCCTATTGTAACAAGTTGTATTAGTTATATTAATATGTAATTGAGTTGTATTATGAGTATTAATGGAGAATTTAGGGTTTTGACATTCCAATTGGGTTCGTATGATAGAGTATCATAGATAGCATACCAAGTGTTTGGTCTAATGCTTCTAGTGTGTGTTGGTGCTATATATATATATATATATATATAAACATGCATACATGTTAAGTATTTTGTGAGATGATGTGGCTGTGGGTGTTCACTGTGAGAAGTGGGTGTGCTCAGGTAAGTCTGTGATAAGGAGGAAGACTGTGACAGTTGTGCAAGAGGGTTGTGAGAGTGGTGTGTATCTAATTATCTCAAGGTTACTTGTGTGTGGATGAGTTATAAAAGGAAAAGTCTACAATTGAACTGCAGTTGAGTGTCAGGCGAGGGGGAAGAGACTGTGAGGTCTGTGTAGAGTGTGGTAAGGTGCTACAAGTGACTAGGTATGTGCGTATGTGCTAGAGGAGAATCAAGTAACAGTAGCAGTAGCCTTTTCAGTAGAGTGTGGGCAGCAGAGTAGCTCAAGACATGGCTTGAGTTCTTGCCATGAATGTGCAGCAGATAGGGGGACTTAGGGGACTGCTGCAGTACAGTACCAGCAGGTCGAGTAGCAATACAACAGCATATAAGGGCACAGCAGCATAGTTGGTGGGCAGTATAGCTCAGGCAAGCCAGTGAGTGTGCCACTGCACAAAGGGTATATTTGTGTGTGCAGTATGACTGAGAGGGTTATCTCGGGTTAGAAATGGATCTGGTACAGATGTATTGATCTGTAGTGGAGATCTGGATGGGAGATATTGTGCGGTCTTCATAACAATATATAGAACTGCAAGTTAAGGCTTGAATTCAAAGACTATGAAGAAGGAGAAATATTCCATTATGCAAGTATAAATACAGGTAAGAAGGTAACATTGAGTGCAGACATTCAATGCTGATATGTACAATTGCAGAACTACAAGCAGGTATGTTAGGGGAAGTTGGGTTCACTAGATGCAGTGGTGTATTGCCAAGTAAGGTGAGTTGGGGGTATCATCGAAGTTGTATCAGGGAAGTGACATACCCTCATATTAAAATATCATTGCAAGCATACCTGCGTTGGGGTTGGTTGGTTGGTCTTAGATAAATGAAGGGTTATATAAGAGTGTATAGGTTATCAGGAATAAGTGTGAGTGTTTGTGTTCAGGTGTATTTGGGCAAGAGGAGTAGAGCAGCACAACAACAGTGGGTGTATCAGTGTGTGAAGAGTTTTATTAGTTGTATGTGCATATAGGTGCAGGTGTTAGTAAATGTGTGGTTATGTGTATCGATGTTGGAGTGGTGGGTATTGGTGTGTAGTATATGTGAGTGTTAGCAAGGTAAGTATTAAGGGGTGTTAGAGTATTAGAGTAATGCCTAGGTATAGTCTTATGATAAGGTATTAGTTATATAGTATGGGTAATTAGTTTAGATACCAAGGTAATACTAGATACTAGGTAATACTAGAATATGGTAAGTTATATATAAGATACTTAGTGATATTGGCTAGTATAGCTAATACCTTCAAGGTATAGACCTAGAAACCTAGGTATAGTCTAGTATTACCTAGTATTAGCTAGTTTAGCCTTGTAATCAACCTAGAAGCTAGGTATGAATCTAAAATTAAGGTACCAACCTAATTTGGCCTAGTTTGACCAGTATGACCTAGTCTTGATCTAGAAAACCATATTTTAGCATATTTAAGCTTGTCATTACTTCATTACACCAAATGACATAGAATTTTATATATTATGTGTAACATCAGTTCAGATACCATTTTGCATTCATTGCTCTGGACCTCAGGCGGGTATATCTCTCTGAAAATTTTTATTTTATGATTGTATATATATCACATGTTCTAGCACTGCATACTTGATTTCGATATAGCGGTTACACGGAGTGGTACTATATGGATTATGTCAGGAGATGTTATCCCCTACCGTGTTCAGCGGGTACTCCTTCAAATATATTTTATCATGTGTATTGGGTATTGGTTATCATGTACTTCGTGTTCACACACTGCTCGTGTTCAGTATGCTTATATTCGTGTTCGTAATGTGTCGTAATTAGATCCATAATATTGGTTGGGGGACGGGAGAGTAGAAGTTGGTTATGTGATCAAGCCCAAGTGTATTCGTGTACATGTCAATTATATATCACACGTGTAATCGAGTTACCAAACTATATTCATATTCAACCTAACTTGATCACATAACGAACTTGTACTCTAAGGCACATTAGCTAGTTTATCTATTTCCATTACTTGCAGACATTCCATATTGCCTGTTTTCCTTTCCAGTACATTATCTGTTTACTTTACTTTAGTTTATTTCTATTTCCTATTACTAGCTATATTGTATTCTTTTCTATTACCTGTCATATATGCTCTACCATGTATCTGGAACTGCTTTCAGAGTTTTGTGCTTCGCTCCAATCCTGATTGGATATATTTTTCAGATGATTGGCTTAAGTAGTAGTGTCCCACTTACTACGGGCCGTAGGACGGCGAATCATTAGAGGATACTCCCCTAGAGCAGGAGAACTTAGTGCCAGTGACTGAGGAGGCTTAGACTTATATTATTTGGACATTGTATTAGCCTTATTTTAGAATTATGACATGTGTATATATTATTTTGGGATTTGCATTGTGCCTAGACTTATAGTGTATACTTGTGGATATATTTGTGACTCTTGTATTTATTTTCTTTATTCCATATTGTGCTATTTTTTTCCCTAGTTTGATATTGTGATTGAGTATTGGTTTCATTATCATATACCATATTGTTCCTCCATTTAGAGTTGAGATAGCATGACAGGTACCATATATATATTGTATAAGATGTTTAGATAGTATTATTGACCTAGACAGCGTTCTACTGCCAATGTCGCAACGTAGGCTGGACGTTATTTACGTACTCATACCCCCATTCTGGGTGCGGGTCATGATAAATTTAATCCAATTCATACCCATTATCTCTCAATTTTACCATCTAAGAAGCATTGGAGCTTGGATTGCAAGGGGCACTTGAAGGAGGAGGAATTGACAAGAATATTGTGTCCTAATTGTGTCTATTGAGCATTTGATTGGGAATTCATCTTTTAATAGGTAAATTCTGAATCCATCCCTTAATTTAGAATCTAATTCATGCATTTTACCATTAAGAATCATCCATTGGCTTAGGGCTACCCATAGGATCAAAAACTAGGTTCATATGACTTGTATTGTAGAATCTATATGGTGATTTGTGTCCAATTAGGGAAAATTCCTAGATTGACACATCAGTGTGTCATGAGACCAATTAGATCTAATTAGACTTGGATTGATGCTACGGGACTAGATACATGTCCACAATTGGATACGTTGGGGCCGTATCATGATACGCCATGATACGTGGGTGTAGATTTGGTAATTTTTATGGTTCTAGTGTCCATTGATGTCAATTTCCTTATATTAGATTAAGATCTATTATTTATATATGTAATTTGTGTCATACACTATATTTGTGAGGTGTTCTTGAGTTTGGGGGTTGGTATCAACGATTGGATGTGTATTGAGTATCATTTGGGTATTCTTGCACATTAGGTGTTTGTGATATGGTATTTTATCTATGTGGTATAATATAGTGTAAGGGGGGTTATATTGGTTATGTGAATGTGTGCTCATGAGTTATTAAGGAAGTAAGAGAGTGTGGTGATGAGTGTAGAGTGACTGAACTGTGAGGGTAGACTGTTATGACTGATACTTAATATCGGTAAGAAATTTGCATATGTAGATGTTGTTGGAGGGTGTGTAAAGGAATGGTGGACATATAGCTCAAGTGCCAAGCATTGTTGTTGTTGTTGATTTCATCAAGTAGCAGCAACAATGAGGGTTGTGTTAGGTGTAGGATATGTTTAAGTGGGATATGTCATAGAGTAGTTGCCTGGTGTCTGGTGTAGGATTGTATGTGAAGGCCTATGATGAGGGGTAGTCGGGTTGCGCATAACAGAGGGTAGGAAATAAGATGGGAACATGCAGTAGTTGCCTGGAGTGAGGGTCTGTACAATTGATGCACATATCAGGTTGTGTAATAGGCATAACTAGGTGGAGGTATTGAGTCAGTGGAAGATGCAGTGGTTATGTTGCATGTTTGTTGGAGTGTCCAGAGAAAGTAGGAAGATAGGACTGATCTAAACATCTGCAAGTTGATTGCAAGCAGTTGCAAGAGGGAGAACAATAACAACGATAGCAGTATAGTGTAGGTATTGGGTAGATTTGTGTGTGTGGAGTAATCAGACTTTGGAAGAATTAGTGGATACTTGTACACATGGGGTATCTTGGTGTACTTGTGTATCAGTTGAGTTTATAAGAAGAAGGGGGTAAATGTCATTGTGCTCCTGCATACTTGACGGAAAGTGATACTCGAGTAAGCAGTAGCAGCAGCTACTCATCATTGGAGGAAGGAAACATGTGGTATTAGTGAGACTGATACCATGTGGTATAAGGTAGAAGAAGTTAGGAAGCAGCAGTAGAAACAAGGTGAGTGATTACTGATACTTGCATCAGTGGAGGGGTAGCAGTGTGGAAGGCTTAGGTTCATGTTTTAGTGCCATGGAGGAGTTGCATTATTGGAGGGTGTCAACAAGGTGAAGTTGGTGCACAGTTTTTGTGTTAATACAATGGGAGTTGTGACTGTGCAGATATGGAGGGGCTCGGTTATGGTATCATTGAGAATTGATATCTAGTATATCAAAGTTTAGGAGTCAGGATACATAGATTAATGATGATGTTTGAGATGGTCGGGCAAGGCAGCAGGTAGGGACTGATCTGATTGACTGCAATACAGTCGGGTTTGGGGGGGTGCCAGGTTAATAAGGGTTTTAGGTTCAATTATAGGGGTATGTGTTAAGTGCCAAGGACCATTAGCAAGGAGTGTGTGTAAATGTTCTAGTATGCCAAGTTGTTGGTGTGAAGTTTAAGTAGATACTAAGTTAGGATTGTAGAAGTAATGACCGACATAAGAAATGATGAGTTGGGGTATTAGCCTATATATTAAGGTATTGGTAATAGGTTATACGTTAAGGTAAATAGTCTATACACTAGTGTAATACATATATATAGTGTAGGTATCTCAGGATACTAAGATATTAAATAGGTCAAAGTATGGATATAAGTTATACCTTAAACTTAGGTAAACAAGTAATGGTACTAGTTAAAGTATTTGGGTATCGGATAAGAAGTAAAATACTAGGTAATGAGTATACAGTTGAGATACTTTGATACTATTACATAGGAGTTATATATATATATATATATATATATATATATATATATATATATATATATATAGTATCTAGTATAATAAATATTATCTAGTATTAGTAGTATAAGACTAGTATTAATTAGTATGGACTTGTATACCTTAGTATGACCTAGAATACCTTGGTGTTAACTAGTATAGACTATTATAACATAATTTAGTAAGATATAGACTAGTTAACCTAGTATACCCTAATATGGACCTAGAAATGACTTAGATGCCTAGTTTTAAGTTAGTATGTCAAGTTTATGATTCCAAAACACTATATTAACATGGCAACTCATATATATGTCATCGTGACACCAGTTCGGACACTGATTTACATTATTTGCTCTAGACCACAGGCGAGTACATTCTCTGATAGTTTTCATTATTTGATTACTACTATAATTCAAGTATTAGAAATGTTACTTATGATTCTTGACACGATGGTACACGAATTGGTATTGTTATTGGATCGCCAGTCATGAGATGTTACCTTAATTTATCGAGATGCTATCGAATACTTCCCCTTGTTGGTATTGGATAACATTGGATAGTATTGGTTAAACATTGGATACATTAGCTAGTAACGTGTCATGGTTGGATCCATCATATCAGTCGGGGTAGGGAAAGTACTGGCTAGATATGTGATCAAGAACTATTGACAAGTAGTGTAAATTATCGGCTACTAGCTAATCATACACTTCATGTATGGTTGAGCTAGTTTTTTCCTTAGTGTAAATCATTGAATCTCCCAAGCTGATTAGTATTTCAAAACATATTGTATGTTGTAGTTTTCATATTCAGTTAATAGATTATATTGCCTTATATCTGATATTGTAGTTCCTTCTCTTTCTTTCATATATGCATTGGCTATACCCTATTACTTTCATTATTTGTCACCCTTTACTATTGACATTACATCAGTTTATTATTTTTCTCATTGTATATAACATTCTCTATTTTATTGTTTTATAGACTTTGTCAATTAATTAAAACTGCTATTGGATTGTACTTCGCTCTAATCTTGACTGGATATATTTTTCAGACGATGACTTAAAGGACTGGTGTCCCACGTACTATGGACCACAAGGGAAGATAGCAACCATGGGCCCTGACACTCATGAGTGATTACCGGGAGGTCTAGCCGGAATAACTAGTTATCATAGTTAGTTTTTATTAGCATTTTGGTACCAGATTTATTTTTGGCTTATATTTGAGACTTGGATATTGTTTCTATTTATTGTATTTGTTGTTATTGTCTAGACTTTATAGTTGATAGACTTCTTTGATATCTTATGGTGCTATAGATTTGTGATTGGGTATTTATCATTACCATTATTATCATATTGTCCTCCTTCTTGGAGTTGAGATATCATTAACAGATTATATATTGTGTGAGATGCTAGTTAGTTAGTGATGATCTAGACAGCGTTCTACCGCCAATACTGTGGTGTAGGCTGGGCGTACCCACATACTCATACCCTCACACCGAATTCAGGTCATGACACATCGTACTTAGTAATCTGGAATACTTGATCGGATATGAGTATTAGACAATTGAACATATTTGAACACCTGAGCAATCTTCTGCAACACTTCTGAGTAATCCGTGTAACTCGTGCACCTGAATAAAAAATAAGCCCATGACACTTGTATTTACTTATGCGATTTCCTTAGGTTATATATATATATATATATATATATATATATATATATATATATATATATATATATATATATATATATATATATATATATATATATATATATATATATATTCATTTTCGATTTAACTTGGTTTACCTTGGACATGGAAGGACAAATGGTAAGTTGGTAAGTCTCGCCGTGTTCCTTTATATCGCACGACGCATTGCCACACGAGTTAGGCTTTATATCTTTGCCATAAAACTGATGCTAAGGAAAGACTAGAAAGACAACAATGATAGAGTGCACATAACTAATTGAACGTGTTGGATTTGTTGAGAGGGCGAGAAGCCTCCCCACCAGTGCATTCAATGTATTGATAACCCACCAGATTGTATGCATGGTGCGGGAGAACCTCGTTCGGTGCGGACTGTCTCCCCATATGCACAAAGGCGTGGAGTTTGCTATGGAGCCTTGGAGTGTTACGTCCGGAGCTGAAGCACATATACATGACATAATATTGGAACATTGCCTATGTATCATTCTTTGTTGTAAGTCACATGGCACGCCTTTATTGTTTCAAGAGAGAGAGCTTGAGCGAATTATAATCTCGGCCTAGCGCTACTTGTAATAATTATTCAGAATCAATAAAGAGCTAGTTCATGTATCATACTTGTGTTCGTTCTATGCTTTCGCTATATAGGCCTTGCGAACTAGTTATCTCATCGTCCGATCTATGCCTGGCCTTATGCATGCGCAACTTAGGCTCGCGTGGCATCACCCCCATGTGAGGACGACCGGCCCTGCGAGGCTGGGGCGTGACAATCGTAGCCTCTTTCCCACTTCCAAGGAGCTCAACACAGGATCTAGAGATGAAGAAGTGAAGCACTTGTTGTCCAAATTCGAATAAAAAATTTGGATGTGAAAATGGAGAAATATTGGCAGACATAAAGTACTATAGAGGTTATTTCTTGTCGCTTTTCACTTCTTTGCAAACACAACCAAACAGTTGAAGTGGAAGACTTTGGCACAAATCCGAATTTCAGCGAGCACCAAATCCATAAACCAAACATGCTCAAAGGAAGCTTAAAGAGAGGTTGAAGCAGAAAGTCAAACATAAGTCGTATCAATAAACACTTGTATAAGAAAAATAATATATATTAAAAATTTATAATTAAATAAATTTTTTATTTTTTACTTTCTACCCTTTTTTTTATATAAGGAAAGACTCAAAGCCCAACACCCCCCTCCCCCTCATTCTCTCCCTCTCTCTCTCTCTCTCTCTCTCTCTCACACACACACACACACACAAAAGCCTATAATATATATTTTGATCTTTTTTTAAATAAAACACGGTCAATCCGAGTTCGTTCGCCCGATCCGATATGATCCTGACGCAGCCCGATTAAGTCTAACCCAAAAAAAATTCGAATTATGGGCCGGGCTAAATATGGTTCACTTTCTCTTGACCCGGTCTGTCCGGACTCCAATGATGGATGACCCGGCCCGATCGGGTCTACAACCGGTTAAACCCGGTCATAATCGGGCCCAAGCCGCCCGGCCCAGTACACCCTGAGAAAGAGCCCTAGTTGGAGAAGGCTTGAAAATTACGGAAACCTAGTTTTAGGTAGAAACCCACAAGAACTGTAGGCCGGGGCTGAGTGTACGAGAAAGAGAATTATTTTGGCACATCTTATAGATCGGATTGATTCCTGCCGGCTCTTCCATCTCAGCGATGGATCTGAAGAGTATTCTTTCTGAAGCCTACGGTGATCGTAGGTTTGCTTTCTCGAGAAATCCCTCATTTAGGCAGCAGGTCGACCCCTCAGTTCCCTTCCGGCCGAGCCTCTCTCGGAGCGATTCCAGCATCAGCATAGCCCAAACAGCCGTTGGCAATGACGATGATGAGTTTTTGTGGACTTTGGGAGGAGGAGGAGGAGGAGGAGGAGGAGAAAGAAAGGAGACGTTGCTATCCGTCGTGAGCAGTCTGCTGATGTCTTTAATTTGGGCCGCGAGGTTTGGTAATCGGCCGATGAAGCGGTTGGCGCTGATGATCTCACTAAATGTTGCCTATTCCTTGACGGAATTGACGATCGGTCTTCTCACTGGCCGCGTCGGTAAGGATATCCAAATCGATTATTCATTGTTATTACTTGACTTATCCACATTTACATATCAGATGCATAATCTAGTTTCTTTTGGGCTTAATTTCAACTTGATTTCAACTTGATGCCCTCAAGTATTCAAGTATTTTTTAATTTGATACCCTAAACTTTAATTGTTGGAGTTTTTCCTTTGGTTGTGAGATGTTTCCTCTCACAAAGCTAAAAAGATAGTCCGACATTGGAAAACACTCCAAGTGGCAATCTCAATATAATACCATATCGGTGTTGAGAGCAATTGAAGGATTGCTGGTTCAGTGTATCATGATATGAGGTTATCATGATCGTGGGTCGCTTTGGTACGTGATATGGGTACGCGGTACGGTACCTCAGCTGGTACGCGGTGCGGTGAGGGTAGGCTTATTCGGTACGCTATTTGAGGTCGCTGTTCGTTTTTATTTGGGTCGTCTTTTGTACCATATACAATTATATAGAAGTATACACCAAATATCATAAGTTCATAACCAAAGCCATCAAAATTCAAGTGAAGGAAAGCATAGACAATATTCTTGTAACTAAACCAAATATTATAAGTTCATAACCAAAGCCATCAAAATCCGGGTCGCCAAATTTGACGAACGCGAACGCATTCTATTCGGGGTTGTTCGTCCCAATTCGTGGGACGTAGGGGGTTGGCGAATTAGGCAACTTTGGTTGAGAGATCCACATGGATGGTGGTCCAAGGGTGAGTGTCATGTGGGATATTTTCCTAATAGGATGAAGGCTAAACTCCTCAAAAAAGGCATTTATGTTTTTTGTCACCCTCTTGGAAAATTTTTCTTAGCAGCTAAGTCCTAAATGGACTTAGCGACTTGGATTCAGACTCGGACTTAAGGGTGCAAAGTGGCATTTTGATGGCGTACTTAGCACGTCAGCATCGTCTCATGGCGCTTGTGTGCATATGTTGCGCGAGTTGCATGCGCTGTTGCTAGCGTTGGTGCATCTGCGAGCTATGCGAGTCTATGCGCGGTTTTGTGCGGCTATGCACGGGCTATGCACGTTTACGTGTATGCGCGCATGCACTGCTGGCTTATGCGTGCAGGAGCAGCTACGGCTGTGCTGCTGTGCAAATATGCGCAGAGAGCGTGGTTGGCGCATGATCCCGCTGATTGCGGGATTTGAACGGTTATGGAAAGACTGAGTCAATTAATCAGATCTAATTTTTGTGAAATTTGAATTTAATTCGTTCTTATCTTTTCGTAATTGGTTGACGGTAGGACTGCAAACGAGCCAAGCCGAACTAAGCTTTTATAAGCTTGAGCTTGGCTTGACTAAAATTAATCAAGTTCGAGCTTGAGCTTGATAAATTTTTTATTTTAGAGCTTAAGCTTGGCTCAAGCTTGTTTATATTAAGCTTGAGCTTGGCTTGGTTTGAGCTCGAGCTTGGCTTGGTTTGAGCTTGATCTTGACTTGGTTTGAGCTTGAGCTTGAGCTTGGCTTGATAAGCAAGCTTGATAAACAAGCTCGATAAGCTCAAAATCAAGCTCGATTTCAAGCTCATTCAGCTTGATTTCAAACTTAACGAGTTCGATTTCAAGCTAGTTAGACTTGAATTCAAGAATCTGTAATATTAACAATTTATTTATAACAATTCAATGAAAAAAGTTTCTTAATATCTATTATTAAGGAGCTCCTAAACGTGCTTCTAAACGAGCCAGCTCGCAAGCTCATAAACGAGCCAGCTCGCGAGCTCAAACGAGCCGAGTACTTCTAAGCTTGAGCTTGTCTCGTTTATTAAACGAGCTCAAAAATGAAGCTTGAGCTTGGCTCGTTTACTAAACGAACCGAGCTCAAACGAGCTTTTATCGAGCCGAGTTTCGAGTAGCTCACGAATGGCTCGGCTCATTTGCAGCCCTAGTTGGCAGCCATGATTAGGGTTAGGGTTTTCATCCTACTCTATAAATACTCTCTTTGTTTCCCTTTGAGAACTTACTTCGAAATTGAGAGACGGAGAGAGTATCATCTTGCTGCCACCATTGGAGTCCAGGAGTTCGTGACTGAGGTGACGGTGAGCGTTCCAGTAGTTATTCTCAGAATTTGCTGGTTCCTGGGAGCAGATCTTGTGGAACGAATCTTGCTTTGAGCAACGGTGATCCTCATCACCCCAGGAAGCAGTTGTTCCTTTCGTCTTCTTCTCTTCTATTCTGCTTAAGTTGTTTTTAGTTCTGTCCTTTTTGCAACTGCGATTGTAAGAAAGAACGAGAGTTAGATACTTTGTATTATATCCCTAAGAAGTTGTAATCAGAGATTTATATATAGTAGTTCTTCGTTGGAATCGAGGATATCAGAGAGGAAATTTTTGTGTGAACCTCTGATCTCGACTACAACTTCAGAATCAAATAGAGGGTAGACTGTAAAGTTTACGTGAACATCTGTTCCTGGCCTCTGGTTCTCCATTTTTTGTTTAAGCCTCGAGACTAAATTAATATCATACCAATCACTATCTTCAACTATTGAATATTTTCAAGTCAGTCGGGGATTAATTTTTTTGTTTTAACAAAAATAAATATTAATTTTTTGACCAAATTATCCTAACCTCACCACCGGTGGTATTTGAAGTGATGAGGGGAGTATTTTTGTCTTTTTGAATTTTTCGTTAACCCTGTTAGGATATTAAGTTGTACGATTATATAGTTGAGGTATTAATTTGTCTAATATTAAATATTAGGGTAACAAGTTGAAAAGCTTGAATAGTTGAGGGTATCAAGTTGAAATTTAGCCTTTCTTTTAATAAATTATAAATATAACTTCAACATATGATGAATGGGGAACCGTGACTATGAGTAGAAGAAGCATCCGTTCCGGCGAACAGGAGGGGTCAACTCAAGGTGCAAGATTGCAGTCCGAAATTGGGGATTGGGGTTGCGGAAATAACAAACCGTTTGATGGATTAAGCGGCAAGTTTCTTGGTGATGATGAGCTAGTGCAAGCCTTTCTGTAAAGTAGGGTAGCGGGACTGCCTGCTGAAGAGGAATTGTACATGGGTATAGAGTATAGAGACAAAAGACACTGGTAGGCGGATAATGTGGTGCAAGTAACACAACCTAGTAGGGTGGGCACAACAAAAGTCAAAAGCTTTTTACCAATACGGTAGAGTGATTTGTTAGCACTTTAATATTTTCTTAGATCCTTTTACATCTTGTCCAATATTTATGAGATTGTATCTAATCTAATTAGGAAAGATATGTATGATCTCATAAGGAGTTAACTAAGTCAAATCTTAATGAGTTATGTTATGTGCTAGCACAAGCTTAATTTATTTTGACTTAGGTTTAGTTTGAATTGTAGTTACATTTTATTCTATTTGTTCAAACACCCATTTTTGAAATGATAGTAGCCCATCTGAGTCCCAAATGAAATGTCCATCCGAAATGGAACCAGTTTGGCTCTGTTCTTACTTTGGCATCAAATGGAGTCCCAATGAAATGTAACTGTAATCCAAAATGGCCCTTAATCAATTAACCATGAACTCGAGTTCAATTGGATCTCAAGAACAACTCTTGGTTTCTTTAAACCGAGCCCATGTTTTGTCTTAGTTGGATGAACTCTAATGTGTAACCTATTAGACGCAACATTTTGATGGAAGTAGGTCTGAGTCTACTGATTGGTTAACTGGTCATCATCGAATGGCCGAATCCCAGAGCATTTTAGATTTCTTCTTACAAATCAAGGTTGACATCTAGCAATGTATTATGACTACCCAGTTGATGTGAGGTTGCACCCACTAAGAACATGTATAATTATCGTACAATTCAGTCTTTCCGTCAGATATTCCCTGACTACAACATGTATATGGAAACACCACATATCTAGTTCTATTTATCTTGATCATGTTTAACACTTCAATTCAGTTAGATTAGTACATTTTATGCAAACTCATTGTATTAGTTCACATAAAGTGTAGTAGTCTAACTGAATTGGTTAATGCCATTCTCAATGGACCTTGTTTTAGGAAATTTTAAGAATAAAAATTATGAGGACTTAGATCGCACATGGTTCATGACATGAGACTATAAATCAATTGCCCTCATTCTAACTATCATGTAGTTGCGAACAATATAAAGTAAAGAGGGAAAACATGACAAATAGAAAGCCATAACAAAAATCTATTGTTAATAATCAACATTCACAAAGTTATATATATTACAATCAAACTTACATATATTACAACCACAAACAACTTTCCTGATTGGCTGATAGGCATACCACTATCAGGTGATTCACATCGCATAGGGATATGCAGATTGAAATGTTTTTCAAATTAATAAGTAAATATTAAAATATGAAAAATATGTCAGAAATGAAAATAATAAGAGAATAGGAACTTGAAGACAATAAACGGTAAAAGTACTTAAATCACTTGAGTGATCGAACATCAAAGACATTTAATTATGTAAACAATTAATTTAACTATTGACAACTAAACAATGAAAAAATAATTAAGCAAATAGCCAAATGAATTTGTCGTTGTTCAACACCCAATCCTTTACTTACATAAGGGAAAATTGAACTTTTTTAGTGCACTGTCTAAGCAGACGAGAAGCACCTAAAGGGGTTAAATAAACATAGGATAGACCACTTAGGGTAGGTACATGAGCTCTGAAACATTTTAGATGGTCCCGCAGTGGTTTCTTATAACAACAACTCTGGTGGATAGCATTAGAAGGAAGATGGATGTGGGTTGAAATTCTAGCTCAAACCAGCTGGGTAAATTAATTTGCCCATATCAGGGAGAACTGAGCCTAACAACAAGTTAATGTGCAGGAGTTAAATGAACATATCCTAAATAATGCTGGAGGTTACTAGTTTATGATGGCCAAGCATTAGCTGAGATACTGATATGCAGCCAGGATAACATTAACAGCCCTTGGTGTGTCTACAATTGTAGGTGTTTGGCATTTACAATCAAGCTATCCATGGTAATGTGACAACATAATGTGACTACTAATGTACGGATCTCCAAACAAAATACAAGCAAGCAAGGGTGTAAAAGTCGCTAGGTGCTAGTCAGGCGGCGCCTAGCCCACCTAGACGGTTCTAAAAAAATACTATGCTTAAAATTGCAGCAGTTGTCTATAAAACCAAAAAAAATGCATAGTCGGACGTCGGAGGCACTAGGCGGGCCTCCAGGCGGGCGGCCGATTATTAGAACAGTGCAAGCAAGATAGAGAAGTTGCAAGTTCTGGATGTTCTATTGGTTCATTGCTCAACATATTTATCAAGTAAATTATATATTTTAAATGTAATACTGATGAGTGATGATAGTTATACTTGTATGGACCATCATATTTTTGTCACATAAGATTTAAAATGAATCATAAAATAGTTTAGTGTCGTGTTTTTGTCAATTTTCTATGCGTATTCCCTGCATGTTTTCTCTAATATTATAACTCAACTAGATAATTTTTTTCCAGGCTTGGTATCTGATGCCTTCCATTTGACATTTGGTTGTGGCCTTTTAACATTTTCACTATTTGCAATGGCCACTTCTCATAAGAAACCTGACGGAGTTTATACATATGGGTGAGTTCTTAACTTTTAGCTCTTGTTCGCACTATACTGTTAGTGTTGTTGAGCTAATCAAAGTGTGCGGTTTTGTTGTTCTTTTATTTACTTTATTTTTTGGACTGGCCTTCTGCTATTCACTGGAGATGAATTTAGTTATCACCTCTTGAATTTGATGAATCCGAAATTTAATAGAATTACTTAATTTTATGTATTCATGGTTTGGGTTCCCATAAAATTTTTAAGTTTTAAATCATGTTTTTTTAAGTACTTGATTTATAAATGTCAATTTAAGGTGGTTTTAACTTTTAATGTTGTTTGCCATACCATAATGTCATATAATGTTGTCGTATCATCGTTTTTGAGCCTTGACATATTGTTGGACCCATAGTAGCTATGTCATATGATGCAACATGTCTGGACAAGTACACGAGACGGATATGGACATCATTCTACCGTGTTTGTGCAACATAGGCTAGTAGTATTAGCAAGGTAGTAGATGTCATATTTGGTTTTGAAGTGTCGGATGCCAGATCTTTGGGATATCGAAATACCCGACATCGCTACTTAACTTAATATATATATATATATATATATATGTATATATATATATATATATATGTATATATATACTGTGTAGTCCAAGGGTTATGGCCTAGTGGTTACAACGGGAGGCTCCTATGGGGCATACCACGGTTCGAGCCCCCCCTTGGACGTCGGCTGGGTGGCTTTGTGCCACGGGTGTGCCAAGCCTACTTGGATGGGGGTGAGGGCTCCTTGTTGGGTGACCCGGGTTGTAGACCCCTCTCCGCGGAAGGGGGGACTCCCTGTTGAGCACTCTGGGTTGTAGATCCCACTCCGCTCGGGTTGGCTGGATGGCTCTGCCACGGATCCGAGTAGGCCAAGAATGGACATTATATATATATATATATATATATATATACTCTGTATACTAATTTCCCTAAAGGTAACAAGGTAGTAGCATTAGCAAGGTAGTAGATGTCATATTTTGTTTTGAAGTGTCGTATGCCAGATCTCGGGGATATCGAAATACTGGCATGGATATAGGTACATATTTGTCATAATTGTATATCGAAATACTGTGCAGAACCCCCTCCCCTCGCCCCTGCGCTCGCCGCCGCGCGTTGCTGACCCCTCCCCTGTCACGTTCCGGTTCCGCAAAACCGATTCGTCCTTGCATTCGGTTCCGTAGAACCGTTCGTCCTCGTTAGGGCATGATGTCGTACAAGTCTGGGGTTGCACTTGTACAAGGCAAGAACGTGCACACGTGTCAATTTTTTTTGTAAATAATTTCACAACACAACAGCAGATTATGAAACACACATTTGTATAGGAATAAAATAAATTTTTTATTGATTCATTGCAACGGAGTACAATTTTCTCAGTACTGAAATGAAAATGCCTGAACGGCTTACATAGCTTTTGCATAAAACAAAAGACTGATAGGCTGACATGAAATAATGTTCTTATCCCATACATTGTCTTTTTATTACATTCTTGAAACTTGAAAGCAGCAACTAGAAATCTTGGAATACTTTGAAATAGGAAGAAGCTTGAAAAGACTGCAACGAAAGCTTTATCTCCCTTAAGCGTCCGCGGTACCCTGGTCACCTGGGTTGCCCACAGAGACGTGGGTCAGTACTTAACTTGTATTGGTGAGCAGAACTGGCCCACACACCTAAACCAACACTTCTGAATTAAAGTAGTTTAATAGGCAATATTATATATGCAACATTTTTATAGCAACAGTTAATATAGACAACTAGTGAAACATGTAATCCTTTGCAACATATGAATCTTACCTCGGCCAATGGCCGTTCATGTATGAAGTACATGATTGTTCTTTCCATCCCTGCATAAGACATTATTAACATGAATTTATTTCCACTGGGTCATTTGTGGTGTAGCACCACGATGGACATATCGTATAGGACTTCGATGGTCGTGCGATGCACCATTCAAAGCAGGTAGCAAGCCTCAATGAATGTCTCGCTTATACCCGCTGCTACCAAAGTGCTACTATTTTCCCCGGACCGAACGGTCCCCAGTGTCTCAGTTTCTGTTCGAGAAAATTTACTACCTTGTGTACAAGTTGTTCATGACCATAAAATGCATCTACAACTATATGATAAACATAAATAGCAGTGTAAGGTATTGATACATTTAGAGCAACAATACACATTTAACCATTCTCATTTCAGCATACTTATTCATTGTTTCGATTGGTAGTCCGTAGACTCCAATTTACCGCTAGGTCATGGCACCAAACCACGACATAATGATTATATCCTTCCCTGTGTTATGTAATTGAACTTCCCTCTTATCAATGCAATTCATTGATTTATAATAGTGGTATGAAACTCGTGGCATTAGTGGCTTTATCGATCATTGGACTTAGCAAGGTTACACGAGAACTTTATTGATTATTGGCATGAAGGAATAGAGAAGAAGGGACATAACCGCTCACCAAATAGAGAATGCTGAGAGAAAAGGACGCTTGCTTGCTTAGGCTTCAGTCACACGTCTATCTGCATTGGCACCAACATTTGGTTAGATTATCATATTCCTTTCTCTCATAGTTCTCTAGAATAAATGCATGCAATCGATGAAAATGGACTAAACAATAAATCATCGAAAACCAAACACGAAAACTCATTCATCAAAACCAAGCAGCGAAAATCCAAGAAAGCCAACAAAAAATCCAACGAAAACTATTCGACTCATTCCAAGAGAAGCCGATCCATCAATTGGAAATGTTCATTGCATTGTCCGTGATCGATTCCGCCGTAAAGTTTTTCCACAATCAATTCCGACTGAGTCAATCGAGCCACAAGTCTTGTATAGTAAACCGCTAGGAGCGGGGCACTAAATCACCCTTGCCCCCGCGCTTGCCCCGTGCCGCAGCGCTTGCCCCCGCGCTGTTGCTGCACGTCGTTGACCCCTCCCCCTTGTAACGACCCGTTCATCCCGTTCCCCCTGCTCGGGGAGCGCGGCCAAGAAATACTTACGACCGTCCGAACGGGACAGATTGAATCAAGATCCTTTCCTCGTTATGGATTGGTTTCTTCGGAATCAGGTCCCATAGTCAATGGATCGTGCCTCAAGGAAGGACTCGACGGCAGAGTAAAGAGAGGCCTTTCCGTTGTGTTGGTTTTCCTTGCCCGTTTTCGATTGCCGTTTGGTTGCCTTCGTGTTGGTTTTAGGACTTGCGTTTTCTTGAACGGTTTCAATGAACTTCATTGTTTTCGTTCTTAGGATTTCGCATTTCGTATCGAGCCTTGGAGACCGAAGCAGTAGGTATTGATCATCCGTTGGTGCGTGCAGGTGATCGTGTAGACGACGCGCGAGCGGAGTCTTAGGGATCTCTGCTTCTTCTTCCTATACAACCGACTGTGTGAGTGGCTCTATTTCGATAAGCACCTTCTTTCCAAGGGCTCCGTTCATAATAAGATTGACTCAGTAAAGCATTCAATCAAACGACACCACTTAAGTAATAAGTTGGATAACAAGATAAGATAAGAAGTAGGCTTGAAACACCCATCGCTTGTCATATAAAACCTTGCATAAATTCATTGATGCATGCATGGTCGTTGGAAGTTTAATGGGTTGGTATTTATTGATAGTTCAAGTACTTTTCAATAAGTTCAAAGTGTTCTTCTATAAACTGCTGCATGTTATTTCACATAACTGTTGGTTGATTGTGATAGTACAGTAAAGCAGTTTCCTACATGATGTTCTTTAACATTGGCTAGGAAGTAAATCTATGAGGTAGAGTCATAGATATGGTCATGGGAATTCTTGTGCACAGGGGATCCAGGTTCCTGCGGACGGTTACCGGGGCACCGGGCCGTTCCGACCCGGGCGGAATCTACTTTCTTAGTCCTGGGAGCGGGGAATTGTAGCGGGGCTAGCTACCCGCGCTGCAAGCGTCGCCGCCAGCCCAGACTAAACCCATGATGGCTAGTAGAACAACAAAGAAAGATGTTGTGTATATTTAAACTGTGCAGACTAACTATGTCTTCGTGACAGGGAAGGCTATGGTAAGTTGTACAGGTGGTTCAGACGGGACAGGTAAAGTCACCGAACGGTGGCACGTGAGTTATGTTATTATGTTCTTGCATATCTGTTAAATGAAATCTGATCTAGGCAAGAATAGAAACCCACCTAAGAACATAAATGTTGCATGTTCATTTAAACCCATCTAAAGAGCTTGGTAAAGTTGAGCAGCTAGCCTTCACCAGTACTTTTCGAAGTACTGACCCTCGTTGTAGCAGGTCCCCCGGCGCAAGGCAACGCGGCGAGGAGCTGAAGCTCTCTCTCCGGACCCTTTGGGATTCTTAGCGGGTCGGGGCCAAGACCTTGGAGGCTCAAGCTGGAAGCCTTTCTCTCTCTCCCGATGCGGAAATAACGCTAAAGCGATGGTGCTTCCCCGCACTCAAGGAGTTTTGTGTTTTTGAAGCTATGTAAAGGGACATAATGTATGGATCGGCTATCTCATTTTGCGTCCGAGTTTGTAAGCCAGTGGGACATTTTATACTTTTGAGTCAAGCAATGTAACCGGATGTTCATTATTAATAAAAGAGAAACTTTTCTATGCCTCAACCTTGTGTTATCTTATTTGTCTACTCTGTTGCATTGATCTAAAGAATATCCTTATGCCTAAGGCCTGGTGCACGCGCGCCCTACGCGTGCACGGCATCACGCCCGGGGGACAAATTATCGGTTAGGCGAAATCGGGGCGTGACACCCCTCGCCTCTCGCTTGCCCACGTGCTCGCTTGGCGCCGCCGCCACCGCCGTGCACCTCTGACCCCTCCCCCTCGCCCCTACGCTTGCCCCGCGCCGCAGCGCTTGCCCCCGCCCTGTTGTTGCACGTCGTTGACCCCTCCCCCTCGCCCCCCGCTTGCCCACGTGCTCGCTTGGTGCCGCCGCCACCGCCGCACACCTCTGACCCCTCCCCCTCGCCCCTACGCTTGCCCCGCGCTGCCACACTTGCCCTCGTGCTCGCGTCGCCGCCGCGCGCCGCTGACCCCTCCCCCTCACCCCCGCGCTCGTCCTATGCCACTGCACTTGCCAAGGCGGCTGCTGCTGCCAACGTTGCGCTGCCAACGTCGCTGCTGTCGGGGAGAGCGCCGGAGAAAGAGGGGGAGGGCTCGGAGAAAGAAGGGGGGGGGGAGGAGAGAGCATGACGGGAAGGCGCACGGCGGGGAGGGGTTAGTCGCAGGGGAGGTGCGTGGAAGAAGACAATGGAAGGAAGGGGTATTTTGGTCAGAATTTTCTGGTCAAAGGAGTTGACCGTGAGTTCTAGACGAATTCCGTCAAAAGTTGGAGGGGGGGCTTGTACATTATAGAAAATTTTTGGGGTGCACCGTAAAATATGGTAAATAAAGTGGGGGGTAAGTCAAATTTTTTTTTTTCCAGAGGACAATGTAATGGCAACTACAAGAGGTGACCATGCTTAATTTGGACACGAAAAGATCAGAAAATTTAGAAATAGGAACCATTAAGAGATGTTGGCTTGAGGGATTGTTTATGGTTTTCTAATAAAAGAGAGGGTTTGCTAGATATGAAGTTAGACTTTGTTGTTTGATAATAAGTGTTTTTTGACTAAAAACCTACAATTTAGGGTTCTAATTTGATGGGGCTTAAGGTAGACAAGGTTTGGGTTTGTTCTGGTGGAATTTAGAAGGGTCTTTGAGGGTTTTGATGTCCATTTGTTATGATTGAACAACAAACGTATAGCAATTTCAATGTTGGAAATAATGTTTACTGATGGATTTAATGGTGAAGAAAGAAGGAAAGGAATACACACCAAATAATTTGATGAAAAAGATGGATCTCACACCGCTAGGTAAACAACAAATCACTCCGAAGCTTGGTAAAAAACTTTGAATCACACTTTAGTAAAAATATGCATAGTTTGCACTATCGGTCGATATCGATATGATACGATCGATATCGATACGGTTTGGCATGACCCAATCCAATACCTACCGTACCTGTACTGACCGATACCAACGGTGGGGGTATAAAAATCTGTATATAAAAATTACTATGCATTTCATGAAAATTACACCTTTAATATTAATCAACATTTTACTTTGGCATCAATGTGTTATATATATAGAATATATTCAATCTAACACTTTAACTTTCTTATATTAACTCGAACCTTTAAATTGTAAATTAAGACACAAGTTTTTTTAATTGTGTATTAGAGGCCTGAGTTCTGGCGATCTTGGTTATCTGCGTATTTGTGTTGTGGTAAGTCATTATATGTCAGAACGGAGCTTTATTTGGGTGACTTCAGTGATTTTGGATTGTACATTAGTTTTGTTGGTAACAGCTTGTACTTCTCTGTAGATAATGGGCCTCTATAATTTGTAGATTGGACTTGTATGTGTAGTAGCAATTTGTACATTTCCTATTATGGGTTTCTATAGATTGGTGTTGTATATTTAGGAAAAAAAATGTGTTTGGTGATCCGGATGTATATATAGGCTTGTTGGGAATAGTAGGTGGAATGAAACCAATTGTGATAAATGAGCATGTGTGAATGCTTGAGTTTGATAATGTGGATATTGTTTTGCGATATTGTCAAGTTATATTTTGAAGATTAATATGGACAGACTATATATAAGTAATTGTTATGAAAAGTTGTATACAGCTCCGTTCATGATCGGAGATTTAATTAGAATATATTTGGTCGTCTAGTAAATGATCTGCTATACTGGCCACCCTCTTAGATCTGTACCATTTCAGATATTGGGATGTCTTGGCTAGTGTCCCATTGAGATTCAAATTAGTGAAGCAGAAAATGCATTTTTGACAAAAGAGTTATAAAGTAGATATTGGGTTGTTATGTACAAACATGCAAGACAAGTGTATTAAGGAAAGGTGTAAGGTTGTGGCAGCAGAAGCCTACATTTTGTGTTCATCCATCCCTAGTCTAATGAGTGAGTTAAGCATGTTGCGACATACTCTAAGGCCCGACACGTCATTTTGGAGGATGCTCATTGGGTTTTGAAACTTTATGATGGTAAGGCTGTACACATTTTGTCCTTTTGCCAACTTGCATTAGCGGGGTGTGGCACCTAGACATACTCTCTTTTTCTTTATGAAAATTTCCTTTTTTTGCTGATAAAAATGTTTGAATTCCTCAAATGAAAATTACTGCCTTCCCTTTCATAAGTCTATCTCCACCTTGTTGCTGATGACACCTATGGTGGTTGTTACAATGCGTATCATCTCCCACTTGTTAATCCAATGGGCAACACCAGTGTTACTTGGCACCGTGCTTACACCGTCACCTTCTCTCTCACAATGTCTATCAGTATCTCTCCACCTTGATCTTCCTTTTACCTGCTGTGGCTTTCCTGTCTCTTACTACATCAACACATTAGTGACATATATGGTAATTTAGTAGAATAGTGCTACTGCTGTCTTATTGACGATATGGTTTACTAGGCATTGATGATATTATGGAATACAAGCTGTCACAAGTACTGAATAATTGAGTGGTTCAGAACTCAGTCTTCATGGAAACATGCTGTGTTTGGAATGGTCAGTGTGTTGGCCTTAAATATTCATGCTTCGTTGTTACAATTTTCTGGTCCTACCTATCTAACATCTATCTTAATAAGTACTCATTTATTTGTCAAGTTTAATCAGTAAATTGTCTATAAGGAAGTCGATTCCTCGTTTGTCCTTCATTAACTGGCAGGATTTAAAGGAATAGTTGCCACACCATACATGGTCTGTGAAACAGCTACTTGATTGATCAACAAAGTAGATGTCTAAAGATATATTTCTCCAATTATCTATCAGCAATGATACATTTGCAAATAGATACAATGTAGAAAATTGAAAGAAAAGATTCTTTCAAACCAAAGATCATTTTTATAGGGAATGATACAGTGACCTATAAGTTGTGATTTCTTTGTTGATCCTGATTGCATTATTATTTCTAAGTAACTTTTAACGAACTTGAATGTCATTGCGTCCTTAGATATACTGTTAGATATGGCTTTTTAATTAGGTTGAAAATTGTCCGCATAATAGCCTTCATGCGGCCTGAACAATCAAGTCGTAGAGAAGCCACATGCGGCCTGAACAATCAAGTCGTAGAGAAGCCACATGCGGCCAAATCAACCAAGTTGCAGAGAAGCCGCATAGTATACTATATGCGGCCTGAACGACCACAGAACAGGGAGGCCGCATAAGGATCCCCTGACACAGATTTCGATGTCTGTCAGAAGCTCTGACACATTACTCATCACTCTGAGACGCTTCGAGACTCGTGAAGACGACGCCTCAGAAGAAAACGGGTAACATCAACGCATTAATTGCTTTGACAAAAGTGCCATGCCACATGTTCCCTCGTATGCGGCTACAAGACCCATGCAACCTTGCCAACATGCGGCCAGAGTGTCCATTTGACCAAGGCCCAAACGAGAGCACGTATGCGGCTACATGACCCATGCGGCCTCCCCAATATGCGGCTAGAGTGTCCATTCGACCAAGGCCCAAACGAGAGCACGTATGCGGTTACATGACCCATGCGGTCTTGCCAACATGCGGCCTAGTTGTTATGCAGCCTCCAGCTCACAAGATCTTCCCGTTACAATTGCAAAGATCTTCGCACAGTTGGTGCTGACTACGTGTCCAGCTGACCAAGTCATGCCTACAACGGATTGATAACAACTCCGAGATCTCATCAACAACATATCTCAACCAAGACCACGTGGCAATCTGCCCATGGCATGCGACAACAGTTGCAACTGCATTCTGTTGAATGAGCCTTATGCAGCCACCAAACAGAGGCATATGCGGCACCCATAGCCCATTAGCATGATGGCTATAAATAGGAGCAACTTGAACGTTCTAAAGGTCGACTTTTTTGCTTCAGAGAGAACAGAACAAGGGACCCGGCTGACTATTGGCAAACCTACACTCGAGCAAGAGAGAAGAGCTTCTGCATCGGATCGTCCACGGAGTAAAGAGAGTTGCTATACTCCTAACCCTCCATCGTCACCCCCAGAAAACAAATTTGTACTTAGATCGTCTTCTAGAACTTCTTTGTACATTTTTTTAGTTTGTTAATCAAATCCAGTTCTTTCAGTTCTCTTTTTGATTTAAATGGCAAACACGATGACGACTCTGTTGGGGACCAACTTTTCCTCTGTTGAGAAGTCAGTAACGCAGTCCGATGCGTCCAAGCTCGGCTCGACGCAAAAGATGCTGGTCGTTCGCTTCGACCAGCGAGCGTTTGAGGACATGCTCTCGGAAGGAAGCATCAGTCCTCCCTTAACGCTAGCCAAGCCCAAGGCGACGCGCCGGCAATGGGTAGCGAAGGCGACGCGCCTCGCCCAATTGGGGAGGGGGCGCTTCCAACCGCTCGTCCTGTTGTCGACAGCCAGGCGCGCACCCAAGAAGTCCACGGCCATGTGCCCAGACTCTGGTAAAGGAAAATACTATGATACGAGACATTCTGGGGCTGAAGCAAGTTCCATGCGACCAAGAAGGAGGCCGCATAAGACTGGCAGACATCCCCATGCGGCCTCAGCTCACAACCGCATGCAGACATCCCCATGCGGCCACAGGCGGCCTGAGTGTCCATCTGAGACATCCCTCAGCTCACAACCGTAGGCAGACATCCCCATGCGGCCACAGGCGGCCTGAGTGTCCATCTGAGACATCCCTATGCGGCCACAGGCGGCCTGAGTGTCCATCTGAGACATCCCCATGCTTCCAGCCCCCAGCGGCAAATGGACAGGGTCGGTGTCAAGTCTCTCACCAACGATCTGAGGCAAGTTCTTGTACGAACCTCGGATCCGGGAGCCAACACAACACCTACACACCCGTACGCTCGGTCTACCCGGGCCCACAAAAAAGGTGCAAAGGTGGAACAACCCTCGCTCGACTTGCGCAACTTGATCAATCACAAGCGCAAAGCGAGAAAAACAATTCCGGTCGATGGAATGTCCTCTCCAGGGCGTCATTGTGCCAAGATTATTATCAACTGCTGCTGCAACGGAGCAGCAGCGCCCACGAGCTGGCCGTCAGCATTCCAACGACTGCAGTCGACGACACCTATCCGGCAACAGTCCAAATATCAGGTGCAAACACCAGAGGAGGAGGAGCTGCCCTTCGCCTCATGTTACTCAGCTCGGAAGGTCCCTTCCACCACAGGAGGAAGGAGGTCCAGCACCTCCGGTTCGTCACTCTCAACCAGCGCATTGAGAAGGCGATTACCAGGAGGACCAGCAGCGGAGCCTGCGGAAGAAGTTTTCTAGGTTACCCGCTCGAAGAAGAAGCTATCAGCTGCCGGAGGTAGCTTTTCCTCAGAACCCTTGTGGTTTACACAAGCTGGGGGTAGTAATCCCCCGGACCTATACCACAACCCAACGTTCCGTAAAGATAGTGAATCTCAAGGGACAGATGCAGAGTTCTCCGGGGGTAATCACCCTCATTAGGAAGCCGCACATTCCAAAGCTGGGGGTAACATTCCCTCTGAGTCTGAAGAAGGTGTAGCACTTTCGGCTTTCCCTGAGGACAATGATTCCGTGGAAGCTGACAGCAACGTGCCTAGGGTTAATGCAGCATCTAGGACTGGGGGTAGCAATCCTCCAAAATCGGAAGACGGTGAGATGATGCCTACCTCCCCTGAAGACTGTAACTCCCAAGGAACAGACAATGACATGCCGGGGGGCAATCATCCTCGAATAGTCAGAGCATCATATGAAGCTGGGACGATGCAATGATACCCGTCTTCCCTGAGGACAGTGCGACTCAGGAACCGAAGGCGGAAGGGCTCAGCGATTGTCACGCCCCAGTGCCAAAATATCGAGGGACTAGACACGTGGCAATGGCCAGCAGCACACACCGATAGGCAAACCCAATTTAATGGACCCATCAGGGTGTACTTAAGCTGTAAAACAACTAATAAGGTCTATGATACTAATCTCATCCACAGAAGATAAATACAATCAATATCAGAATAATCAAGATGAAATAATAATCAACAGTCTCAATAAATATCTCGGGGAACAACCCGATAAAGAATTTGATACAATAATTCATTAGACAGGAAATAAGAGTCTAACAATAGAAATAACTGAGTATAATAAACCAGATACTCAGGAGAAATCTTCGGCGATCACCTCGTCCTCTGGTTCTGGTACTGCTCCAGCGCCTGCTTCTGTCCCGTATATCTTGGGGTAGCTGCTAAACCTGGGGACATAATCATGATTCCAGGTCCTCAGGGGACATAGCAAGGTACAAGAGTAACTCAAGCAAAATAAATGCAGTATATAATAATGAATGAATAGGGTAAGCTATGTAACCATCTAAGTGATATGCAAGTAAGAGCATCACTAGAACTCAGGCTGAGACCACTACAAGCTCTGTGTCGGAAAGTCGGTAGCAGTAATATCACGTAATGGGTCAAGCTCGGGTTTAGAGTCTTGAGCACCGCAATAATAAGGTTTTATATATATGATCAGCCTGTAGCCTGTGTCTCTCCCCACCCAATGTAATCACACGTCTCATGTCCACGATGTCTCATGTCCATAACACGCAAGATCATGACCTCTAACTGATGCAGTGAGTCATAATGATAGCTAAGCATATGTAATATCTATGTCACGAATCTTGTAACCTATACAGAATCACCATGAATATCTCAGGAAGATTCTGTCTCATGAACAGTATCAAGTGTCCTATGGTATGACGTACTTGATAATGCAAGCACGAAAATATATAGGGTCGCGATATCAATCTCTAGTGACGTTACACGGCTCCGCGTATGGCGTCGACATCCGAATCTTATTCGGACGCTAAGCAATGTCACACGGTCCTAGGTTGAACAAATACATCATATAAATAAATCAAGGGAATAATATAAAACAAGTACTGCAAGATTGGCAAGGTACACTTGTCTGGGGTTTGGTTTCCAACTGTTGCTCCGGTATCAGCGAGATCTTCAAATACTCCTTCGATTGCTGAAATAATCATGACCATCATGCTCAGAAGATATGAAATAGCTAGGATTGCCTACCCATAAGTCCAATTTGGACATATGGACAAAATTGACAGTTTCTGGTCAAAGCGGGGTTCACATGTGGCCCACTTCGCACCAAAAAATATGCCAGAGATAAAGTTATCCAAATTTGTCATACTTAGTGTCTACAAGTCCAGAACGACGATACGAACCCAACGGAATGTCCAGAACTGGATTCCGATGAGCCGATCACAAAATCGTCCGTCAAGTGGAGCCGTGGGGCCTATGATACGGGATTTTGTCAACGTTCTCAGAATCGAACCAAACTGGGGTCACAGGACTAGCGTATCGCTACGAGTCCGATGGCGTAAGTTTCGTTTCGAAACAATGAGCGTACACGAAGTTACAACGAGTTTCAGAACAGGGCCGATACGGGACGTTGTCGACGGATACGCGTTGATTCCGGTATGCACGCACATCCAAATCAACTTCTGCGAAATTTCACACGCCCGTATTGACGGTGCACACCTTTCGGTGAAGTTCGCACACGACCAAGTCGCCTCGTTTAGCGGGACGCACCCAGTTCGGAAAAAATTGGGTTGTTAAAGATCTAGTTTTTGGTCAATTTTACCCGCAAATATATTACACTGTACAACACAATAAAATAAACTATTTACAGGGTTTAAAACTCGGTTATATGGTCTAAATTACTGTTCAGGTAAATTTTAGAAATAATTAACAGGTTGCACACAAAACGGGCGTGAACTTGTGAGTTCGGGACCAATTTCTGAATTTTCAGAAATAAGGGATTTTTTTTCTGTTTTTGCGTCGCTGTTTGCTATCGACACAGGACGCGATACCTCGAACTGATTGCACGAGTTTCGAGAGGGTTACACAGCGAACGTGTCGCAACAGACCGTTCGGAAAATGAGATGAGAGAAACGCTCACTAGGACAGGACGCCGGTAACGACTGAATTTTGCGTTCACAGGGTGGCGCGGCGACCGGTCGACGACGGGTAGTCGGTGTCACGGCGGAGGTCGGGCTCGCGGCGGAGGGTCTTCGCCGGAGACTCGGGTGGCTAGTAGTTCGCAGGAGGGGAGCTGCGGCGGTGCTGGAGGAGCTTGGTGACAGCGGGGTGGCCGGGGTTCGCCGGGGTAGCTCGGGGTCTGGTGGCCGTCGCAGCGGAGTCGTCGGAGGGGAGACGTGGTGGAGGCGGGGGGCTCAGCGGGGTGGAGAGGCGGTGGCTAGTGTGAGGGGTTTTATAGGGAGGAGAGCGGCGGTTGCAGGCGGCGGGGAGGAGAAGGGCTAGAGGCGACCGGTGGGGGAGATGAGCGGGCGGCGGCTTCGTAACGGCCGGCGGCGGAGTCGACCGGGAGGGTCTGTTTTTGCGTCGCGGTTTGCTATCGACACAGGACGCGATACCTCGAACTGATTGCACGGGTTTCGAGAGGGTTACACAGCGAACGTGTCGCAACAGACCGTTCGAAAAATGAGATGAGAGAAACGCTCACTGGGACAGGACGCCGGTAACGACTGAATTTTGCGTTCACAGGGTGGCGCGGCGACCGGTCGACGACGGGTAGCCGGGGTCACGGCGGAGGTCGGGCTCGCGGCGGAGGGTCTTCGCCGGAGACTCGGGTGGCTAGTAGTTCGCATGAGGGGAGCTGCGGCGGTGCTGGAGGAGCTTGGTGACAGCGGGGTGGCCGGGGTTCGCCGGGGTAGCTCGGGGTCTGGTGGCCGTCGCAGCGGAGTCGTCGGAGGGGAGACGTGGTGGAGGCGGGGGGCTCAGCGGGGTGGAGAGGCGGTGGCTAGTGTGAGGATTTTTATAGGGAGGAGAGCGGCGGTTGCAGGCGGCGGGGAGGAGAAGGGCTAGAGGCGACCGGTGGGGGAGATGAGCGGGCGGCGGCTTCGTAACGGCCGGCGGCGGAGTCGACCGGGAGGGGAAACGGCGGGGGAGTCGAAGGGACGGCGCGGCGGTTAGGGTTTTGAAACCGCCGAAGGTGAACAGTCGGGGGGGGGGGGAAGAATTGGTTACTGTAGCAATTTGGGTAGTGGGTCGGGTTGTAGCGGGTCGAGTCAGCGGGTTCAGATCCGAATCAGACCCGTTAGGGTTTGGGTTCGGTTTAATTAGGACTTGGTTCGGTTCGGTTCATTAAGGCTTGGTTTAATCTAGTTTAGTTTGGTTTATTTAGGTTTATTTAAACATATTGTTTTTGGGTATTTAAAAATAGTTTTTGGGTCCAATAAATTTCAGGAAAATTACAGTATGACTAATTATTTATTTTACACCCAAAAATATTATTTTCATAATATTTTACTATTTATTTTTAATCCATAAAAATAGTAATCCTTTGAAGAACATTTATTTTAATTAGTTAAAAATAGCAGAAAAATCCCAAAAATTTATTTTTTATTTCTAAAAAATTTGGATGTTTACAATCTACCCTCCTTAAAAGAATTGCGTCCTTGCAATTAAGAAAACATAACCGGTCAGAAGAGATGACACGGTTGCAAGACATGTTTGTAGCACGACACAAGGGAATAAGAATCATGAACAAGAAAAATCGAGAGAAAAAGGTGAGGGTTAAACAGAACACATAGGGAAGGAATACAAATATTTTTCTAGGCAATGAGAGAGAAGTAATTCAAGAGTAAAGGAAACTAGTTAGAGCAACGATTAACTATAGCTTAAAAAAACTTGGGTATCAATACTAACAAGTTCATATTACTAGGCTTAGGCTAGGGAAAGGAATTAACATGCACGTGCTAAGGCATCACTAGGAATAGATAGCTATGATAAATCTTACGCGTATTCGCTAATCCTCGAGTCTGTGCGTCCTCCACTGTCATCGCAAAAGCTTGTCCGCGTCCTTGTGGTGGTGTCCTCTGCTGTTGCTGGGCCTGCTGGAAGAGTGCTGATCTGCTTGATTGCTTTGTTGAGATGATTGACTTCTATCTTCTGGTGTCACTTCATCTTCGTAGGTGACAACTGCAACTTGTGGTGTTCTTGCGGGAGTCTCGTTGCTTGCTTGTGAATCCGTTACTCTGCTCCAAAATAAACTATAAAAGGCGCACAGAGGAATCAAGGCAGGATGCAAGTCAAGAAATTCGAATCCGATATGGAGATCAAGAACGATTCAATCAAGTGGATGATATCCTATAACTTATCCTATCCTTATCGCAGGCTTGCTCGGTCCCTTAGTTGAAACCGAAACAATTTAGTCGTTGACCTGCATGGGCCACCAAAAAACCTATGTCACGTCCCAGTCCCAAAATACCGAGGGACTAGACACGTGGCAATGGCCAGCAGCACACACCGATGGGCAAACCCAATTTAATGGACCCATCAGGGTGTACTTAAGCTGTAAAACAACTAATAAGGTCTATGATACTAATCTCATCCACAGAAGATAAATACAATCAATATCAGAATAATCAAGATGAAATAATAATCAACAAGTCTCAATAAATATCTTGGGGAACAACCCGATAAAGAGTTTGATACATCAATTCATTAGACAAGAAATAAGAGTGTAACAATAGAAATAACTGAGTATAATAAACCAGATACTCATGAGAAATCTTCGGCGATCACCTCGTCCTCTGGTTCTGATACTGCTCCAACGCCTGCTTCTGTCCCGTATATCTCGTGGTAGAACTCCTCTGCTAAACCTGGGGACATAATCCGGATTCCAGGTCCTCAGGGGACATAGCAAGGCACAAGAATAACTCAAGCCAAATAAATGTAGTATATAATAATGAATGAATAGGGTAAACTATGTAACCATCTAAGTGATATGCAAGTGAGAGCATCACTAGAACTCAGGCTGAGACCACTACAAGCTATGTGTCGGGGAGCCGGTAGCAGTAATATCATGTAATGGGCCAAGTTCGGGTTTAGAGTCTTGAGCACCGCAATAATAAGGTTTTATATATATGATCAGCCTGTAACATGTGTGTCTCTCCCCACTAATGTAATCACACGTCTCATCTCCACGATGTCTCATGTCCATAACACACAAGATCATGACCTCTAACTGATGCAACGAGTCATAATGATAGCTAAGCATATGTAATATCTATGTCACGAATCTTGTAACCTATACAGAATCACTATGAATATCTCAGGAAGATTCTGTCTCATGAACAGTATCAAATGTCTTATGGTATGACGTACTTGATAAATCAAGCACGAAAATATATAGGATCGCGATATCAATCTCTAGTGGCGTTACACGACTCCGCGTACGGCGTCGACACCCGAATCTTATTCGGACGCTAAGCAATGTCACACGGTCCTAGGTTGAACAGATACATCATATAAATAAATCAAGGGAATAATATAAAACAAGTACTGCAAGATTGGCAAGGTACACTTGCCTGGGGTTTGGTTTCCAACTGTTGCTCCGATATCAGCGGGATCTTCAAGTACTCCTGTTGCTGAAATAATCATGACCATCATGCTCAGAAGATATGAAATAGCTAGGATTGCCTACCATAAGTTCAATTTGGACACAGGGACAAAATTGACAGTTTTTGGTCAAAGCGGGGTCCACATGTGGCCCACTTCGTACCGAAAAACATGTCAGAGACAAAGTTCTCCAAATTTGTCAAACTTAGTGTCTATAAGTCCAGAACGACGATACGAACCCAACGGAATGTCCAGAACTGGATTCCGATGAGCCGATCACAAAATCGCCCATCAAGTAGAGCCGTGGGGCCCATGATACGGGATTTTGTCAACGTTCTCAGAATCGAATCAAACTTGGGTCACAGGACTAGCGTATCGCTACGAGTCCGATGGCGTAAGTTTCGTTTCGAAACAATGAGCGTACACGAAGTTACAACGAGTTTCAGAACAGGGTCGATACGGGGCGTTGTCGACGGATATGCGTTGATTCCGGTGTGCACGCACATCCAAATCAACTTCTGCGAAATCCCACATGTCCGTATTGACTGTGCGCACCTTTTGGTGAAGTTCGCACACGACCAAGTCGTCTCGTTTAGCGAGGCGCACCCAGTTCGAAAAAAAATGGATTGTTAAAGACCAAGTTTTTGGTCAATTTTACCCGCAAATATATTACAATCTACAACACAATAAAATAAACTATTTACAGGGTTTAAAACTCGGTTATATGGTCTAAATTACTGTTCAGGTAAATTTTAGAAATAATTAACAGGTTGCACGCAAAACGGTCGTGAACTTGTGAGTTCGGGACAAATTTCTGAATTTTCAGAAATAAGGAATTTTTTTCCTGTTTTTGCGTCGTGGTTTGCGATCGACACAGGACGCGATATCCCGAACTAATTGCACGGGTTTCGAGAGGGTTACACAGCGAACGTGTCGCAATAAACCGTTCGGAAAACGAGATGACGAGGAGAGAGAAACGCTCACTGGAACAGGACGCCGGTAATGACTGAATTTTGTGTTCACAGGGTGGCGCGGCGATCGGTCGACGACGGGTGGCCGGGGTCACGGCAGAGGTCGGGCTCGCAGCGTGGGTCTTCGCCGGAGACTCGGGTGGCTAGTGGTTAGCAGGAGGGTAGCTGCGGCGGTGCTGGAGGAGCTTGGTGACAGCGGGGTGGCCGGGGGTTCGCCAGGGTTGCTCGGGGTCGGGTGGCCGTCGCAGCGGAGTCGTCGGAGGGGAGACGTGGTGGAGGCGGGGAGCTCAGCGAGGTGGAGAGGCGGTGGCTAGTGTGAGGGTTTTTATAGGGAGGAGAGCGGCGGTTGCAGGCGGCGGGGAGGAGAAGGGCTAGAGGCGACCGGTGGGGGAGATGAGCGGGCGGTGGCTTCGTAACGGCCGGCGGCGGAGTCGACCGGGAGGGGAAACGGCGGGGGAGTCGAAGGGACGGCGCGGCGGTTAGGGTTTTGAAACCGCCGGAGGTGAAAAGTCGGGAGGAAATAATTGGTTACTCAATTTGGGTAGCGGGTCGGGTTGTAGCGGGTCGAGTCAGCGGGTTCAGATCCGAATCCGACCCGTTAGGGTTTGGGTTCGGTTTAATTAGGGCTTGGTTCGGTTCGGTTCATTAAGGCTTGGTTTAATTTGGTTCAGTTTGGTTTATTTAGGTTTATTTAAACATATTGTTTTTGGGTATTTAAAAATAGTTTTTTGGGTCCAATAAATTCCAGAAAAATTACAGTATGACTAATTATTTATTTTACACCCAAAAATATTATTTTCATAATATTTTACTATTTATTTTTAATTCATAAAAATAGTAATCCTTTGAAGAACATTTATTTTAATTAGTTAAAAAATAGCAAAAAAATTCCGAAAATTTATTTTTTATTTCTAAAAAAATTCGGGTGTTTACAGCGATCGCCAATGTCTCGATGCTCTTGAGGCAATGACGCACACAATGAGTAACACAATGCAGACTCTGACCCATGCAATACTGGAGATCAAGGCAAACATGGTCCTGCCACCCTCAGGGCCCGCAGTAACTCTGCAAGCCGGGAGTAGCAATATCCTGGTGATCCACACCAACCCGTCATGCCGTGAGGACTGATTTCCAAGAACCAGACAATGACATGTCTGGGGGTAGTCTCCCTCGATAAGACATCAACATCCAAAGCTGGGGATAGAATTTCCTCCGAGTCCGAAAATGATACAAAATTACCGGTCTTCCCTAAGGACCGTACGACTCAAGAATCGGAAGCCCCTAAGCCAGAGGGGACTTTCTCCTTCGATAACGACATCATTGAAATCTTCAACATGCTAATGGAGGAAAACAAACTTCGGCTACCCAACATCAGATGTCCTGAAGAGGATGACAAGGTCGATGACTGAAAATATTGCCTTTTCATTGGTACATTCATCATCCAACCAGAGACTGCTCCGTGTTGAAGATATGTATCCAGCAATTGATGCCATGAGCTCACCCTCGACTTTGAGGATAAGACTGCCATTGCGAACATAGTATCCCTCCAATTTGACAACTTTCCACCGACGAAAGTCCAAGACGGAGTGGTCCCAGTCCCAAAGGCAACTATGAAGGTGATCAACCTTCCACCAGCTCGCGACCAAGCAGCCGTGCTGACACCTCTTACTACACCTAAGGGCGAAATCATGTGGGTCCACCCGGATCTTGTCCCAGACTTGACGCAACAAGCAACATCTTCCGCCGTCAGGCCTAAAATACGAAAAACCAAGTCTTACCGCATGGTTTCTTCTACCACTGAGGAGGCCTAGGCAGGGGCAACCAGGTCGGGCCTTGCCTACCTGCAGGATTCTGAGGCGCCCAACGTCAAAGCGCCTTCAACGACCGGGTTAAAGGGAAAGCAATGCAGGCCGGGCCGCAGGATCTATTCCTTAGAAAACACAAATTGTAGACTTTGGATGCTCAGCGCAGCTCAACAAGTCTCCCCGTGCACAAAAGCTAAGTTTCACATGACTCATCAGCAATGGTGCATGATAGGCAACGCTCCATTGTACGCATCCGATTAAGTCTTCAGCGCAAGGACGTATCACACTTCATATGCACACGATAGTACTTCTCGTCGCAACAAATCCTTACGGGCAACAGACAATGTTCCCTTGCGCAATATACAAAAACGTGCAGCAAGCGGTGGTCCTCGACGTGGTAGACAATCGTGCACATGTGGCAGTGATCCTACGCGCACAACTCAGTCAACTCCTTCGTGTATACGTGGTAGTGTTCATGTGTACAAAGCTCCTTATTCGACGCATGCTAAGTCGTCAACAGTATTCAACGCAACAAATGATGAGCTGTCCCAGTTCCATCATTACGGCCAACAATCACTCCGTCTCATGTCAAAGATCACCTCCAAAAAGCTGAATGTCTGAACTTCGGTAAAGGACGACATATTCCTTTACAATTCGACATTTATTACAACAACACTCGCAGAGGGATAGGATATGGAGATGCTTGTACGCGCCATAACTCACAAGACGGCCGGCAAATTCCAACCTAAATGGGAGGATCCGTTTATTGTGGAAACCGTGTTTTCCAACGGCGCATACCGGCTAGTGAAAACCCAATGTCGACTTGCTCATGATGCCTATCAACGACAAGTTCTTAAAAAAAGTACTACGTCTAGACTAGACTTGTACTCCCCTCATCCCCAACGGGACAACCCAGATGTACGAATCAACTCTGTGTTCTTCATCTCCAACAGGTGCCTATGTACAATATTTTCTCCTTCGTTACAAATTCTCGTAAAAGCCATCATCTGTATCCTGGAGTCCCGGATACGCAATGGATGACGGATCCTTAAAGTCTCCCCAGCGGAGCAGTCCTCAGGTCCACTCGCACTCCCACAATGACCACTCAAAAACCAATCTCGTTAGACGCTAGCCATGTCCATATTACCTCTAAGCTATCGTCCCATCAACCTCCCTAGTGGAGCAACCTTCATGTCTATCTTCATGTTCGGATAGGCCACACTCAACAAATCACTCCCTAGTGAGTTTTTCGGACATTGGTTCACGTCGATATTACCTCTGAACTGCTGTCCTAACATTTCTTTCCGGCTGAGTTTGCCATGTCCAAATTACCTCTGAGCAAACCTTCCGGATTTTGGCTATCGATTATCACGTCCATATTACCTCTGATATCGGTTGTCATCCCCACTTATCACTTGTACCCACCAAGGTACACCAACGGTGATAAGTCCACAAAAACTGCCACGTCTATATTACCTCTGGCAGGACTTGTCTCAAACCTATTACTTGCACTAACATGCGCAGAAAAGTAATGGGTCCACAAAACCTTCATGTCCATATTACCTCCGATAGGGATTGTTTCCGAACTTATTATTTGCACTCAACGTGCGCAACAAATAATAAGTCTACAAAAACTGCCATGTCTATATTACCTCTGGCAGGGCTTGTCTCAAACCTATTACTTGCACTAACGTGCGCAAAAAGTAATGGGTCCACAAAACCTATCACGTCTATATTACCTCTGATAGAGTTTGTTTCGAATCTATTACTTGCACCCCAAGTGCGCAAAAGAGTAATAGGTCAACCAAAGATCCTCCAGTGGGATGTCCTCGGGATCGTACCTAACCTATCGGTATGGCTATTGATCAGCTCACTTCTAAGTCACCTCTGAGCTATCGTCCTCACATCCTCCCCCGAAAGGATGCCATGTCCAAGTGACCTCTGAGCAAACCTCTCCCTACGACTATCACTAGTCGTCAACTCAACTTATCACCTGCTCTTAAACTTAAGTGCGCCAATGGTGTTAAGTCCACCAAACTTGCCACGACCATACCACCTCTGGCAAGGCCTATTTCGAACTTATTACTTGCACCATAGTGCGCAAAAAGTAATAAGTCCACAAAAGATCCTCCAGCAGGATGTCCTCAATCCAAAGAAAACAACCACGTCCATATTATCTCTGGCTCGTTTCCTTTTCCTTCCATCAAAAATACCGGGATCATACCTAACCTCTCGGTACAAGTATCGATCAGTTCACGTCTATACGACCTCTGAACTATGTCTCTCCACTTTTCCCAGCAGAGTGAATCTATCACTACAAGAAAATGGTCACCTCTGTCCTGTTTTCCTTTATCCCCACATAGTCATATCTTACCATGTCCACATTACCTATGAGTAAGATATTTCCAGAACTTTTCTACGTCCATATCACCTCTAAGTAAAGTTTTACTTTTCGACTTTCTTCTTTCACGTTCGCATAACCTTTGATACTGCTAGTCGTTTCAGCTTATTATTCGTACTTAAGGTACGCCATGGGTAATAAGTCCACAACCCAAGAGTTTGCCATGTGCATGTTACCTCTGAGCAAAGATTCCTCTAAACAGTCTGCTATCATGTCGTTCTAGACCCCTGATAGTGTCAGTCATTTTAAGTTATTATTCGTACCTGGTCTTAGGTACGTCATGGGTAATAAGTCTACCAAATTTTTTTATTGGAATGTCCCGAGAGAATTCAATGTCCTACTACGTCCACATTATCTCTAGTAGAATGTTTGCCTTCTTGACCAAGTCAAAACTCTCTTCCATGCTTCTTTTTCAAAGTATTTTAAAACTTGTTCAAGTTTTAAAAACTTTGAAGGGGGTCTTGTAGAAGCATAGAAAATTCGAGTCCGTGTGCTAAAAGATATGATCTCAAAGCCTGCCTCTAGTTATGCTGCAGAGAAGCTATGCGGCCAAGAGACTCGTCTAGATCCCCAAAGCAAGTCTGCAAGTGCATCCATGCGGCCAGACGGAAGCCGCATAATAGCCTTTATGCGGCCTGAACATTCAAGTCATAGAGAAGCCGCATGCGGCTTGAATAATCAAGTCGTAGAGAAGTCACATACGGCCAAATCAACCAAGTTGCAGAGAAGCCGCATATTATACTATATGCGGTCTGAACGACCACAGAATAGGGAGGGCGCATAAGGACCCCCGTGACACAAATTTCGATGTCTGTCAGAAGCTTTGACACATCACTCATCACTCTGAGACGCTTCGAGACTCGTGAAGACGCCTCAGAAGAAGACATTGAGTCACATCAGCGCATTAATTGCTTTGACAAAAGTGCCATGCTACATGTTCCCTCGTATGCGGCTAAAACACCCATTCGACCTCGCCAACATGCGGCCAGAGTGTTCATTCGACCAAGGCCCAAACGAGAGCACGTATGCGGTTACATGACCCATGCGGCCTCGCCAACATGCGGCCAGAGTGTTCATTCGACCAAGGCCCAAACGAGAGCACGTATGCGGTTACATGACCCATGCGGCCTCGCCAACATGCGGCCAGAGTGTCCATTCGACCAAGGCCCAAACGAGAGCACGTATGCGGCTACATGACCCATGCGGCCTCGCCAACATGCAGCCTAGTTGTTATGCGGCCTCCAGTTCACAAGATCTTTCCGTTATAACTGCAGAGATCTTCGCACAGTTGGTGCTGACTACGTGTCCAGCTGAACAAGTCACGCCTACAACGGGTTGATAACAACCCCGAGATCTCATCAACAACATAATCTCAACCAAGACCACGTGACAATCTGCCCGTGGCATGCGGCAATAGTTGCAACCGCATTCTGTTGAAGGAGCCTTATGCGGCCACCAAACATAGTCATATACGGCACCCATTGTAGCGTCCCGTTCCCCCTATTCGGGGAGCGCGGCTAAGAAATACTTGGTATCGTTTGATCGGGACAGATTGAATCAAGATCCTTTCCTCGTTATGAATTGGTTTCTTCGGAATCAGGTCCCACATTCAACGGATCGTGCCTCAATGAAGGACTCGACGGTAGAGTCGAGAGGGGCCTTTCCGTTGCGTTGGTTTTCTTGCTCGTTTTCGATGCCGCTTGGTTGCTTTCTTGTTGGTTTTATGACTTGCGTTTTCTTGAACTGTTTCGATGGATTTCATTGCCTTCGTTCTTAGGATTTCGCATTTCGTATCGAACCCTTGGAGACCGAAGCAGGAGATATTGATCATCTGTTGGTGCGTGCAGGTGATCGTGTAGGCGCAAGCGGAGTCTTAAATATCTTCCCTTTTTCTCTACCGGTTCACTAACTTGTGAGTGGCCTTACTTCGATTAGCTCCCTTCTTCCAAGTTTTCATTCTTAACAATCTGACTCGTTTGCATGACCCGATCAACGATACCGTAGGAGTAATAATAAATGAGTCATGATAACAAGAAGTAACTTGGAACACTGACGCTTTTCATATAAATTTTCATACAATCACATTGTATGCGTGCTTGTCCGTTATGCATTATATGTATTCATATTTCAGTTATATCTAGAACTTATCATTTATAACTGTACATGTGTAGTGCAAATAAATCAAAATGTGATCACTTGAGCAAGTAGACTATGCCATTTGCATCGTGCTAAAGTAGATATGTACATTCTGATGGCTTAAAATGCTTCAATTATTAACTTAGTATTGATACGTCGTTTGGTCGGACAACTTGTGCACAAGGTTTGGTTCCTGAGAACGGTTCCTGGGGCACTGGGGCCGATTTGTTCCGGACGAAACCCGGATAGCTACGCTAGCAAGTCTAGCACGGATAATGCGGGGCCTTGTAGCGGGGCTTCCTACCCGCGCTGAAAGGATCACTGTCTTATTGTAGCTATTGTCTACGGTGGCAATGTGTGCCATGACCCAACTATCTTACTACATTATTTGGTCAACCTAATGATGTCTTCTTGACAGGGAATAACATGTTAAGTCTTGTGCAGGTGGACGTAATGCCGCAGGTAAAAAGCCACCGAATGGTGGCACAGTTATTAAGTAATATTTATATATGCATTGCATGCTGTAACTCAATCTAAGCCAAGATATAAAGTCCACCTCAATAATATGTTGCCTCATCTAAATATTGTGTCGATTTGGATAGTTGGGTTAGCTCGTCCTCACCGATACTTTTCAAAGTACTGGCCCTCGTTGCAGCAGGTTCCCCGAGCCCAGGCGACGGGGCGAGGAGCTGAAGCTTTCTTCCCCCAACCAGTCCAGTACTCGACGCACTCCGTTCGTGCTGTGTAAAACATCCGGGGCTCGTGCACCCCTTTTATGCAGCTCCGAGAAAAGACGATAGTTTTGACAGCAGGTGTCTATTACATTTTGAAGTTTTAGTAAGGAATGTAATGTATGGAATGGCTATCTCATTTTGCGTCCAAGTTGTAAGCCCGTGCGGCGCCTTTATTTCTTTTGGATCAAGAGTGTAATCAGATGTTGATTATCAATAAAAGAGAACTTTTCTATATCTCCTTGTGCGATATCTTATTTGCGTACTCTGTTGCAAGTGTTCTAAAGTATATCATTATGCCTAGGCCTTGTGTACGCACGCCTTACGCGTACACGGCATCACGCGCGGGGGACGATTATCGATTTAGCGAAAATCGGAGCGTGACACCCATAGCCCATCAGCACGATGACTATCAATAGGAGTAACTTGAACGTTCTAAAGGTCGACTTTTTTTTGCTTCAGAGAGACCAGACCAAGGGATCCGGCTGGCTATTGACAAGCCTATACTTGAGCAAAAGAGAAGAGCTTCTGCATCGGATCGTCCACAGAGTAAAGAGAGTTGCTACATTCCTAACCCTCCATCGTCATTCCCAGAAAACAAATTTGTACTTAGATTATCTTTTAGGACTTCTGTGTACCTTTTCTTAGTTTGTTAATCAAATCCAGTTCTTTCAGTTCTCTTTTTGATTTAAATGGCAAACACATGCGATCTTTATTTGACGAAGTAAAATAAAGCAAATTTGAACTATTTAGTGCCATCCGAAGGTCATTACTTTAGCTCGATATTTTTAGCGATGATACGAATAATATTTGAGTCTCTTCGGTGCGATGCCATTACTTTGTGGCACGTATCTCAACTACCAGGTTTTTATACCTATAGAGAGTCGAGTGTCTAGCATTTGAGAAAACTCTTATATATTATCTTGCAGATCAATGTCTCACCATATTGTCTTATCACTACACATCATATCATGAAAACTCTAGCGTAGGGTCTAATACCAATATGAAGCATGACAAGACCTAAGGAGGTCAATACCAATATATTGCATGACAAGACCTAAGGAGGTCAATTTAGACCTAAGGAGGTCGACTTAATTGGGTAGACTCATATATTACTCTTTTAAGATATTTGCATGGAATCTTAATTGTAAACAATAGAACAAAGTCTCACCATATTGTCTTATCAATAACATATCCTATCATGAAAACTCTAACGTAAGTTCTAATACCAATATGATGCATGACAAGACGTGGTCGACTTAATTGGGTAGACTCACATATTACTCTTTTAAGATATTTGCATGGAATCTTAATTGTAAACAATAATTATTATCAATTTATGAACAAAAAAACATTAGCAACCTGTTAGGATTCTTTCTATAAATCCTAACATAGACTACAACATAGATTTATACCGAGTAGAAGAAGTATTACTAAGCTCTAGTAGTCACTGCAGTAAAAGATGCGCCTCGCAGCAAGGCGTACCAGTTGCGCCTTGCACTTTACTAGACGAGGTGCCTTTCTGCAGGCACATCCAGGACGTGCTAAGGCATGCCTTGCAACAAGAAACGACACTTCTAAGTGCACCTGACAAGAAACGACACTTCTAGGTGACCTTATGTATTTGCTCCTTATTTTGTCTCTACGGGCTCGCTCATCCGGCAAAAAATAATAGTGATGAGAGTATTAGTCGTAACTATGGTGGCATAGTAGTCAAAGGCGCACCTCGCAACAAGACACTAACTATGCCTCACATATAGTAGTTAAATGCGCACCTCGCAATAAGACACTATGCCTCGCATATAGTAGTTAAAGGCGCACCTCGCAATAAGACATAACTATGCCTCGCACCTTACTAGGCGAGACGTCTTTCTCCAGACGCGTCTTGCAGTAAGGCACCAACAAGAAAAGATGCGCCTTATGTTTTTTTTCTTTTTACGTGAAACTTTGAGCTAGGGATATAACTCTTACCCCATACGAGTGGGACGGAGGTATCATTTCTCATGGTTGTCAAAGTTGACTACAATTGAACTGAGAAAACTAAAATGTACTAAAAAGTGGTACGGAGATAACCCATTCCATGTTTGCCAAACAAGGCTACAACTAAAAGCGAGATAGCTCTTTCTATGTTATTGTTGGTTTTAATATGTTATTTGATTTTATTTCTTATATTAATAATTTATTTATGTATATTTTTATTGTTTTTATTTTTGCACCTTGCTTCGCTTGGGCCTGCGCCTTAAGTGCGTCTTGCGCCTCGAACGATATGGGCCTTTTGCGTCTTGAGTGTGCCGTGCCTTTGACTACCTTGGATGATAGTGATGATTTGATGGAGTTTGATGAAGATGAATGATTGTTCTATTGGTTCTGCCTTTATTTTATAATTTTTTTTTTCATTTTGTTACTCTTTGTTAGAGGACACAAATTTTGTTAGTTCTGTTGACTACTAGTGTTACTTTGCTAGTTCACTTGGTTATGTTTTAACATGTTTTTGTTGGTTTTAATATGTTATTTGGTTTAATTTCTTACATTACTAATTTATCTTTTTTTATGTATATTATTATTTTTTATTTTTTGCGTCTTGCTTCGCTCGGACGCACGTCTTAAGTGCGCATTGCGCCTCAGACGATATAGACCCTTTGTGTCTCGAGTGCGCCTTTGACTACCATGCTAGTAGTAGTGAAAAAATAAAGTGCAATGTATACCAGAGTTGTACAACTAATGGAGGAAGGGTTGAGTCCAGCTTTGGTATTCATGCCAAGTGAGCAAGAGGAAGCTAGAGAAAAGATTGGCAATTGTCTGTAGCACTATTCACTTTTCTCATCAGATCTCAACGACTATTCATTTGAGCATTTGAACCAGGTCAGCTAAAAGCCTAATTTCTGTTTGGATGAGGCTTGCCTAGCTGGCACAATTATATAAAAGGGGGCCCACTTGTCTGAATGAGGCAGTACCTGAAGGACACTATTGTAATTTCTTTTTCTTCTTCCTCTGTTAGATTCAATAAACAGTAGATGTGAGCTCCTTTGAAGCTTAGTTTGGATTTTTTTTTTGTGAGTTGCGCTTAGTAGAACCAACAAATTCTCTATTTGTAGAAAACCCTAATTCTCGTCATGTGTAAAAACCCAAATTCCTTTGAATTGATCTCAATTCCATTGCAATTTGTTCCCATTTCTCCTAAAACTGCCTAGATATAGCAGAATCTTCACTAATAGCGAAGCTCCAAAATTCCAAAATTTTAAAGCTAACAATTTGATATGAGGGCGTGCCCAGCCATGGCTTGAAGATCTGGAAGGAGAAGGAACTTCTTCAGGAATGGAGAATTACTCCAGGTTCAAATTCATCAAGATTGTCACGACCCACACCCGTGCGTGGGTACGTCCAGCCTACGCCGCAGTGTCGGCGGTAGAACGCTGTCTGGAACTAGTACTGTATAACCAACACCTCATAATATAAAGGGAACAAATATTATACTCAATCACAAAACAAAGGTAGGTGAAAACATGCTGTAGTATATATATGTATATAAATGTTACAGTACAAAATCTTGTATTTCATAAATCATACAACTATAGTAAGTCTGCAAACTTTAACTATTGTCATAACTAGGTCTTCCGCTTGCGGCATTCCTCGATCCTCCATGAGGTAAAATTAGGTTCGAAGCTATTTTCCAAAAATTCATAATAGATGGGACACAGGTCCTTCTAAGTGCTACATTATCCAGTCAGGATTGAACGAGTACAATTCTAATAGCAGTTTTAATACATGATAAGGACTATAAAACAGTGATAGAAAAGTAGTACATGATGGATAAATAAACGGGCATCAAGGCATGGTAAGAAATGAACAGAGAAAATGAATAAACAGAAAATATGTCATGTATCAACAAGGAAATCTATAGTCACTAAGTGTTTTGAAATACTGGTTTGATTATGTGATCGGCTTAGGATTGCACAATGGGAGCTGGTTAATCATACGTGAAGTGTATGATTAGCCTTTGCACATGAATTATATTTACACAGGATTAAGGGTATGATCACATATAAACTAGCATTTTTCTGTCTCGACTAGCATACATGAATCACACGAATATCAAGTATTACACAAGATCAAGGTCTAAAAACACAAGATATGCTAGTCCGTGTTTCTTCATGTCAGGAATCAAGTACAACAATACATGTGTTATAGAAATTATCAGTAAGAAAACCATCAGAGACTGTACTCGCCTGGGGTCCAAAGCGGTTGAAACAAGTCAGAGTGTGTGACGGGGTCCAGATAACCTATATCATGAATAATTTACATTAATTGGTGAAATATAATTAAGTAGATTTAACCCACTAGATTTTTAGGTCAATTTTATGCTATTTATAAATGAGACAATTATCTATATAAAAACTTAAATATAAAAAATAATGTATATATAAGATATATTTATAGATACTTATGTATAAATACTTGTATATATATATATATATATAGGTCAATTTTATGCTATTTATAAATGGGACAATTATCTATATAAAAATTTAAATATAAAAATAATGTATATATATATATATATATATAGATACATATATATAGATACATAGATACACATATATATAAGATATATATATATATATACGTATATAGATACAATATAGTATACATATATAGCATACACATATATAGATACATAGATATATAGTATACATATATAGTTAATATATAGTATACATATATACATAGATATATATATATATATATATATATATATATATATAAATACATATATAGATACACATATATATTATATATATAGATACATATATATGTATATGATATATATAGATATATATAGATACAATATATTATATATAGATACATAGATATATAGTATACATATATAGATAATATATAGTATACATATATACATAGATACATAGATACATAGATATATAGATATATATATAGATACACATATATAGATACACATATATAGATACATATATATGTATATGATATATATATATAGATACAATATATTATATATAGATACATAGATATAAGATATATATATATATATATAGATACAATATATTATATATAGATACATAGATATAAGATATATATATATATATATATATATATAGTATACATAGATATAGATACATAGATATATAGATTCATATATAAATACATATATACATATATATAAATTTATATTGCTGCTGCATGCAACTATTGCTGCATGTCGCTGCTGCAGCTACTGCTACTCTGCCGCTGCTGCATGCTGCTGCTGCTCTGCAGTTCTTGCTCACACACACACATATATATATACAGTTATCCTAGTTAGAGTTATAAAACAAATTTGAAGAGGATCAAGGGTTACCTTGCTAATATAGGGTTGAGGAGAGATGAGGGATGGTGAGTGAAGGAGGTGGGAATGTCCTTTTATAGGGTTGGGGGTTGTTAAGATATTTATTATGGTGCATTGACCATTGTGCCCTTAACCAATTCAATTTGGATTTCTGCTCTTATGAAGAGCAATCCAAATTGAATTTGACTTCCTAATTTAAATTCTTGACGTGAAGGTTACAAATCTACTCCCTTTAGAAAAATTTCGTCCTCGAAATTTAAAGTAGATCATACAGAAAGAAAGTAGAAATACCTCAAAATTCAAAGAGGTATTATCATTCACCCATCTCATCCTCTCTCTCCCAAGTAGATTCACCCTGAGAGTGATGACTCCAAGCAACACGAACAAATAAAATTGTCCGGTTACGCAGCACCTTTTCTCTGCGATCTAGTATCTCCACGGGCTGCTCTTGGTAGCTGAGGCTCGGTCCCACTTCAATTTCTGAGTGATCTAATACGTGGTTAGGGTCAGCCACATATCGTCTCAGCTGGGATACATGAAACACGTTATGTACTCCCTCTAATGTAGGTGGCAAACCTAGCCGATAGGCTACAGCACCGACCCTTTCGGTAATACTGAAAGGTCCGATAAACCTTGGACTGAGCTTCCTGCTTCTTCCGAAACGAATTATGCCACGTGTTGGAGAAATTCACAAGAACACCAATTTGCCAACCTCAAACTCTAATGGTCTCCGGCGACTATCGGACCAGTGCTTCTGTCTTTCCTGAGCCACACGAAGTCTTTCTCTAATCTGCTTTACCTTTTCCGCAGCATCTACTATCATTTCTGGTCCCAACAATGCTCGCTCGACTACGTCGTCCCAAGATAATGTGGTACGACATTTCCGGCCGTACAGAGCCTCGAAAGGAGACATCTCGATGCTTGTCTGGTAACTATTGTTGTATGCAAATTCCTCCAGATGAAGATGATCCTCCCAAGATTCCTCGAAATTTAGTACACAAGTGCGCAACATATCCTCGAGAGTCTGAATAGCCCTCTCTGACTGCCCATCTGTCTGGGGATGATATGCAGTACTGAACTTGAGCTGAGTGTCCAAACTCGCCTGCAAACTCCTCCAGAAATGAGAAGTGAAACGACTATCCCGATCCGAGACTATGCTGAAGGGAACCCCATGTATCATGACGATCTGCCTCACATACATCTCTGCCAGCTTCTCCGTAGACAAACCCACCTTGAAAGGCAAACAATGGGCCGATTTTGTCAACCTGTCAATGATGACCAAAATTGCGTCTTTCCCTCCTGGAGATCGTGGAAGTCCGGACACAAAATCCATAGTAATGTGCTCCCACTTCCACTCTGGAATGGGTAATGGCTGAAGTAAACCTCCTGGCCTCTGTCTCTCGGCTTTCACTTGCTGGCACACTAAGCATCTGGATATAAACTGTGCCACTTCCCTCTTCATGCCATACCTCTACACACTTTCTCGCATATCCCGATATATCTTGTTGGCACCTGGATGTATAGAATACTGAGAGTGATGCGCTTCCTGTAATATCTCCTCACGCAACTCCCCACTAGGCACACAATCTAGCACCATGCCGCAAAGAACCATCGTCAGCAATGGTGAAATCATCCTCCAATCCTGCTCTCACTTGAGCTCTGATGTTCCTCAGAGATATATCTTCATACTGGGCTTCCTTGATCCTGTCCATCAACTCTGAGTGTATCTGCAACCCCCACATCTGCATAGCAAAACCAGGAACTATCACCTCAATGCCCAAACTCTTCAAGTCCTCTAACAAATACCGATCCTGTGTCAACAACATAGCTACCGGATACCTGCTCAAGGCATCGGCAACTACATTGGCTTTCCCAGGATGATACTGCAAAGATATGTCAAAATCCTTCATCAGTTCCAACCACCGACGCTGTCTCATGTTCAACTCCTTCTGAGTGAAAACGTACTTCAAGCTCTTGTGGTCTGTGAAGATCTCCACACGCTCTCCGTACAAATAGTGTTTTCACAACTTCAGGACAAAGATGACTGCTGCCAACTCCAAATCATGGGTAGGATAGTTCTTCTCATGAGAACGTAATTGCCTGGATGAATAGGCAATCACTTTCCCATTCTGCTGAAGAACACAACCCAAACCTTTCTCTGATGCATCACTATAAATAGTGAAACCTCCAGACCCTGATGACAACGTCAAAATAGGAGCAGACGTCAACCTCTTCTTCAATTCCTCAAAAGCAACCTGGCACTCTTGTCCAAATAAACTCTACATCTTTCCGAGTGAGTTTACTCAAAGGCTCTGCAATTCGAGAGAAATCTTTCACGAACTTTCTGTAATATCCAGCCAATCCTAAGGAGCTTCTAATTTCTGCACAGAGCTTGGAGTGGTCCAAGATTCTACGAGAGCAATCTTCTTTGGATCAACTGATATTCCATCTCCAGTCACTACATGTCCGAAAAACTCCACTTTGTTTAAGAAAAACTCACATTTAGAGAGTTTTCCATAGAGCTTCTCCTTCCTGAGAGTTTCAAGCACTATCCTTAAATGCTTCTTGTGTTCTTCTAACGTCTTTGAGTATACAAGGATATCATCTATAAACACTACCACGAACTTGTCCAGGTACTGATGGAATACCTTGTTCATCAAGTTCATGAAGACTACCGGGGCATTAGTTAACCCGAACGGCATCACCAAGAACTCGTACGGGCCATATCGAGTCCTGAATGCAGTCTTCGGAATATCTTCTTTTTTCACCTTCACCTGTTGATATCCGGATCTCAAGCCAATCTTTGAAAATACCTTCGCGCCACTCAACTGATCGAAGAGATCATCTATTCTCGGCAGCGGATATTTGTTCTTGATTGTGAGATTGTTCAGGGTCCTGTAATCGATGCACATCCGCACCGATCCATCCTTCTTTGGCACAAAAAGTACCGGAGCTCCCAGGGCGACAAACTTGATCTGATGAATCCCTTGTCTTCTAATTCATCGATCTGTTTTAGCTCCGGCAGCTCATTGTTGTTGATCCGGTAGACATGCTGCTATATTGGTTCTGCTCCCGGCATTAGATCAATAGAGAATTCAACATCTCTATCTAGCGGCAATCCTGATAACTCTTTGGGAAACACATCTAAGAACTCAGCAATAATAGGATGCAGTAGCTCTTTCTTCTCCATTATAGCTTTGCAAAGAATTCCACGATCTGGCTTCTCTTTCTTTCTAGCAAACTCTAACTCCGGCTCTCCTGGAGGTCGAAACAACATATGACCTCTGCGACAGTCAATGCTAGCGAAATTCATACCCAACCAATCCATTCCAAGGACAATGTCAAAACTTGGACGTGGCATTACGAGTAAGCTAGCAGACAAAATACAGTCTTCCAATGTAACGTGATACCCCTTGCAAACATCACTGATTAGGATGATGCCTCCTCCAGTTGTGATCTTATAGTTTCTACTCAAGGGTTCCACTACTAAATTATGCTTAAGTACAAAAGACATATATGAAACTATGAGATGCACCAGAATCAAATAATGCTACGGCTGGAATAGAATCGAGAAGAATGGAACCTGCTATAACATCACCGGTAGGCTCAGTTTCCTCGACAGTTGTAGCAAAAGCTCTGCCCTACTGAGGAGCTTCCCTCTGCTGGTGCTGGACAAATTGCTCTGTTGTGTTGGAAGTGGAGGTCCCTTCTGCTATTGTGCCATATGTGGCTTAGCTGGTCCCTTTTGATTTGTTGCATCTCGAATATGACAGTTGTTCATATGATGTCCCGCAGATCCATAATATAGACAGACGTCTTTTTTGCATATTTTCCAGGAATGTTCCAGTTTCTTGCAAAAATGGCAAAAATGGGTCTGCTGGATCTGTCTTTGAGGATGCGGCTGAGCCGAAAATCTAGTTGGAGGACGATGCTGCTGCTGATGCTGGAAAGTCCTCGGCTAAAAATGGGAACGTTTTGCTGGTCCCGTGCTGCTGCCTCCTTCGAACGCATTCCGGCCCCGCTTGGGTTTAAAACCCATGTCCACCTCGATCCTCTGGGCTTCTGCTACAATTCCAGCAAAAGTCGTGATACTGGAGGGGATAATGACTCGAATTTCTTGGGCCAAGCCTTGCCGGAATCTGCGAGCTCGGTCCTCCGGATCTCTTACCATATATTCTGCGAATCGGCTTAGCCTGCCGAACTCTGCAGCATATTCATCTACTGAGAGACTACCCTGCTCCAAGTTCTGGAATTGTTTCTCCAGAACGCCCTGGACTACTGCGGGAAAGAATTTCTGTTTGAAAAGGTGTTTGAACTGGTCCTAAGTTAGGTTGGATCAGCAAGTCTGGGCTCATTTCTGAACCAAGTGCGGGCGATATTGTGAAGCTGCAAGCCTACAGCCTTTATTTTCAGGTCTTCCGGTATCCGTGCAACCCGTATAATTCGCTCGATATCCTCGAGCCATTCATCCGCGTATAGGATCCCTTCAGTTCTCTTGAACTCCCGATGAACCATCTTCTTGAAGTCCAAGATATTGTCCATTTTCTGTTGAACAGGCTGTTGTTGCTGAGATGCAACTTCTCCATAGATGCCAAAACTATATGATGGGAACTCTCAATGCTTTATTGCATCATTTTTTTTTGTTCCCTCTGGGCCTCAGTCTTAGCCCTCTGCGCCTCCAGCATACATTTGAAGAGCTCATATAAATGTGTTCCTTCAGTGGGCATGCCTCCAGTGTTCGATTGTACACCTCCTTGGGGTGGAAGTGAAGGAGGAGAAGGAAGATATTCAGAGACAACGGGAGCGGCTTCTGCAGCTGCTCCTGAACAACCATGTGCTCTGGTCTCGCGTGTCCTTCTGGAATATGTTATAGGTGTCATTCTGGAATATGATAAAAAATAAGGAGACATCATTAAGGCACAAGATAAGATATTATTTGAGAATGACATAAATTGGCGAAGATTTCAAGTCATTCAGGGTGATTAAGATTAGTAAATTTATTCAGAGTTGAAATTCCTAGTTGTGATTTAGTATTTCCTATTCCTAATATCCTATATCCTATTGCAGGCTTGTAATAGTACTCTAGTCCTAAGTACTACTACGACATCGCACTTCTTGCGAAGTTTGACCTGCATGAGTCACCATAAAAATGTGTCACGACCAGCACCCGGGTGTTTGGGTACGAGTGCATGGGTACGCCCAGCCTACGCCGCAGTGTCGGCGGTACAACGCTGTCTGGAACTAGTACTGTATAACCAACGCCTCATAATATAAAGGGAACAAATATTATACTCAATCACAAAACTAAGGTAGGTGAAAACATGCTGTAGTATATATATGTATATAAATGTTACAGTACAAAATCTTGTATTTCATAAATCATACAACTATAATAAGTCTGCAAACTTTAACTATTGTCATAACTGGGTCTCCCGCTTGCGGCCTTCCTCGATCCTCCATGAGGTAAAATCAGGCTCGAAGCTTTTTTCCAAAATTCATAATAGATGGGACACAGGTCCTTCTAATTGCTACTTGAAATATTAGCCAGTCAGGATTGAACGAGTATAATTCTAATAGTAGTTTCAATACATGATAAGGACTATAAAACAGTGATAGAAAAGTAGTACATGGTGGATAAATAAACGGAAATCAAGGTATGGTAAAAAATGAATAGGAAAAATAAATAAACAGAAAATGTCATGTATCAACAAGAAAATCTATAGTCACTAAGTGCTTTGAAATACTAGTTTGATTATGTGATCGGCTTAGGATTGCACAATGGGAGCCGGTTAATCATACGTGAAGTGTATGGTTAGTCTTTGGACATAAATTATATTTTTACAAGATTAAGGGTATGATCACATATAAACTAGCATTTTTTTCGTCCCAACTAGCATACATGAATCACACGAATATCAAGTATTACACAAGATCAAGGTCTAAAAACACAAGATATGCTAGTCCGTGTTTCTTCGTGTCAGGAATCAAGTACAACAATACTACATGTGATATAAAAATTATCAGTAAGAAAACCATCAGTGACTGTACTCGCCTGGGGTCCAAAGCGGGTGAAACGAGTCAGTGTGTGACGGGGTCCAGATAACCTATATCATGAATAATTCACATTAATTGGTGAAATATAATTAAGTAGATTTAACCCACTAGATTTCTGGGTTAATTTTATGCTATTTATAAATGGGACAATTATGTATATAAAAACTTAAATATAAAAATAATGTATATATAAGATATATTTATAGATACTTATGTATAGATACTTTTATATATATATATATATATATATATATATATATAGATTACATAGATATAGATACATAGATATATAGATATATATATATAAATACATATATACATATATATAAATTTATACGGCTGCTGCTTGCTGCAGGCAGTGCTTGCTGCTGCTGCTGCTAGCAGTGCTTGCTCTGCAGCTCTGCAGTCTTTACTCTCTCTCTCTCTCTCACACACACACACACACACACACACACATATATATATATATATATATATATATATATATATATATAGAGTTATAAAACAAATTTGAAGAGGATCAAGGGTTACCTTGCTAATATATGGTTGAGGGGAGATGAGGGATGGTGAGTGAAGGGGGTGAGAATGTCCTTATATATGGTTGGAGGTTGTCAAGATATTTATTATGGTGCATTGACCATTGTGCCCTTAACCAATTCAATTTGGATTTCTCCTCTTATGAAGAGCAATCCAAATTGAATTTGACTTCCTAATTTAAATTCTTGACATGAAGGTTACAAAGATCAACAGATCAATGCATTGCATTTGAAATCCAATGTTCTGGACAGCAAATTCTGAGATTTTGATGGGAAGTTTGATGATATGTTGGAATTCTCATCTCTTAGTAGTTGAGTGAGTTTGCTTTTGGAAACAATTGCTAAAGATACGAAAATGGGGAAGAAGAACCAATTCTTGCTTCCAGGCAGGAATTAATCGAGAAAGGTAGTTTTTTCATGGACAAAATTATCACAATTGGCATATTTCCCAAAAAAAAAAAAAAAAAAATCATAACTGCAGCCTAGACAAATCATAGGACTTGACTTCCAAATCATTACTTCAAGGTTGAATTGCCTATTCTTGATGATGAAATTTAGGAGTGGCTTTTGAGGCTCAACCATTTCTTCAATTTCTACCATGTTCAAGAATGGAAAGAGTTAAAGGTCTGTTCTATACAGCTTCAAGGAGCAGCTGCATATGGTTCGACTGGTATGACAAGATTAAGAAGGGCAGGATGAGCTGGAAAGAGTTCTATTTGGGAATTAAGGAGTTTGGGCCTCCTCAGTAGTATACTAGGTAATGGAATTGAAGTTGCTGAATCAAGGAGTAGTCCAGGAGTATACACAACATTTTCCGAGATTGTCCCAGAAGATTGATGGATTGACTGAAGCTTATCTTGTAAGTCGAGTCAATACATTAGGGAACTTAAGGAGGAAATCAAATTTGATGTGCAATTTATGAGGCCAGCCAATCTTATAATTGTAATGGAGCTAGCAAGTTTGCAAGAAGCTAAAATCAATGTTATGAGGAAAAGTAATAAGCCTTATCCCAATTTTAATAGATCACTCTTTTAGTTATGGATCGTTAAGGCCTTGGATGAGTTCTTCGCCTGATGGTCATCAACTGAAACTACCGATGCTTACTCATATGCTGGCTGGTTCGGTGAAATCCAATTTGATCCGCCTTAGTCTATACCTTTTACTGCAGAATCTTTGGGTGGGTCCTGGGAAGTTCTTCTAAAGTCACAAGTATATATATCTGTTGAAGAAAATGTAGACATTTTTCCTAGATAGTAAGCAGATATGCCTATGGTTGGAAAGATAACGATTACTCTCGTATCATAGGATAGCTTATCGGAACCCTAAAACACAACATTAGCGGTGTTGGGCTCCTCGAATGGATGAAACTTTGCCTTACTGAAGAGACTTAAACTCTGCCTTACTTGGGGCACAATTCTTCTCTAAGCTTGACTTAAGATCAGGGTATCATCAAGTGAGGTAAACAGAGGAGGATACCTACAAGGCGGAACTCATGAAGGGCATTATGATTTCTTGGTTATGCCATTTGGCATTCCTAGTGCCCCCATCTAATTTCCAATTCCTCGTGAACTCAATTTTCAAAAGGCAAATTTTAAAGGCACTACAGAAATTGCTTAGGACAACCCAACATTTTTTTTCAGTTTATTTACAAGTTTGCTATCCAATTTCTTTACTTGAGGGCAGCCTAAATCCTCTATATAAAAGCCAATGACTTCTATTTTTCAGTCCAATTTTTTTTTCCAGGATTGTCAACATTGTGACAATCCTAAATAATTAGACATTGTTACAGTCCTAAATAATTTGGAGGACCCTAAATAATTAGGACCGTCAATATTGTGATAGTCCTTCCAATTGTAAGGATTGTCAATTTTGTGACATTCCTAAATAATTACGACTGTATACAGTCTTAACAAGGAGGAAAAGAAGAAGCAACAACATCAAGGGCGGGGTGTGGAGGCAGGTGGCGGCGAGATGGGGTGGCGCAGAGGTGCGGGGTGCGGGGCGGACGTGGGGCCGACGCTCGCAGGGTGTAGGGGCTACTCGGGGCGGACGTGTGCGGGGTGCGGGGGGCTGCGCACGGCGGTGGAGGCGCGCACTCGTGCGGGGGCGGGCAGTTGACGGCGACGGGACGACAGCAGCGGCAACAACAGCATCAACGCGCGCGCCTCCGCCTCCTCCCCTGTCTTCCGCTGCCGTCTCCTCTTCCTCCGTCAGTTGGTGTTAGGGTTAGGGTTTTGGGGTTTGGGAATTTGAAGAGAGTAGAAATTTAGAATGAAGGATTTTGAGAAGGTTTGTGGGGGTTGGGCTGTCCTAAGTAAATTTTCGGATGTCCTAAGTAAAAGTTAAAAAAATCTGGGCTGTTCTGAACTAATGGGCTGTACTAAGTAACTATTGGAGTGCCTTTAGAATTTGCCTTTCAAAACCATATTTGAGAAAATTTCTTCTGGTATTCTTTGATGATATTCTGTTGTACAGTAAAAGTTGGGCTGAACATGAAGTTCATTTAGATTTGGTGCTACAAAAGCTATCAGAACATGAGCTAAAGGGAGAAAAGTTGATTATTTAGGACAATGTATCAGGAAATGGCGTGCAAGTGGATAAAACTAAGGTGGAAACTGTAGTTAAATGGCCTACACTAAGGAATGTTAAGAGCTTAATGGGATTCCTTGGTCGCACTGGCTATTATAGAGGGTTTGTTAAAAACTATGGGCTGATAGCAAAGCCTTTATCTGAACTGTTAAAGAAGAATTCTTTCTCTTGGAATTCAGCAGCACAAGAGGCTTTCAGTCAGCTCAAACATGTTTTGATCACTCCACCGGTGCTAGAAATGACCAATTTGCAGCAAGAATTTGTTTGGAATGCGATTCTTCGAATGAGGGCATAGGTGCACTGCTAATGTAGCTGGGTAGGTCTATTTCCTATTTGAGTCGAGCACTTAAGGGAAGAGCCAAAGCCTATTCTACATTAGAAAAGGAAATGCTAGCTATATTACTAGCAGTAAACAAGTGGAGACAATAGTTGTTAGGCAGAGAGTTCCTAATTAGAACATATCATAAACCCCTTAAATTCATGCTAGAACAAGGTGTTTACTGAGCTCAGATTCAGTGGTTGTGCTAAAGTTGCTCGGTTATGCATTTAGAGTTGAGTACCTGAAGGGAAGGAAAATAATGTTGCATATATCCTATCAAGGATAGTAGAGGATATTACTCTACAATCTATTCCTGTACAATAATCGGATTGGTTCAAAGACTATAAGAAACATGCTGCTAACTACTGAATGCTATTCTAAGTTACAGATGAAATGGAAAAATGTTGAATTGGATACAGATAAGTATTCTAAAGTGGGGGGAATATAAAAAGGAAGACTTTTGATTGATCCACAACCCGATCTCTCTGAAACGATGATTTCTGAGCATCATGATACACCCATAGGGGGGTCATTCAGGGGTAGCCAAAACATTCCACATATTAAAAAGAATATGTCATTGGAAGGAAATAAAAAAGTATGTAAGGGAGTGTGATATATGTCAGCAATGTAAGGGGGAGAATACATCTCCTGCAGGTTTATTGCAGCATCTTCCTGTTTCAGACAGGTTTCAGGGTATGGGAGGATGTTTCAATGAACTTCATTGAGGAATTGCCTATCAGTTAGCAGAGGACTACTATTTTGGTAGTCGTGGATTGGTTGACTACGTGCACTTATTCCCCTTGACCCATCCTTATACAGTTGCAAGTGTCTTCATGGATGGAGTTTGTAAACTCTATGGCTTGCCTTTAGACAGAGATCCTATCTTCACAAGTCAGTTCTGGAAGGAATTATTCAAACCTCAAGGTACTCAATTAAAAATGAGCACTGCATATCATCACAAAATGATTGACACTCTCAAGTAACCAATAGACACATTGAGGCCTATCTAAGGTGTTTTTGTGCTAATAAACCTAAAGAGTGGAATGGAATAACCAGCTTCCTCAGGCTGAATATTGGTTTAACACCAATGGGCACACTGCCACCAAAACTACTACTTTTGAGGCAGTGTATGTGGAGAACACTCCCTAACATTTTAACCTATGTTCCTGCTACAGTACAGAGTCCAGAGTTTGCAGCAACTTCACATAGTAGAGATATTACCTTACAACTCTTGACAATTTAGTTCTGGCCCAAGATAGGATGAATAGTTTGCTCATAAACATAAGGTGGACAGAATTTGCAGTTGGTGACTGGGTCTATTTGTGAGTTCAGCCTTATAGACAGATCACAATTGCTCAATGAATACCCCATAAGGTATCTCCTAGGTTCTATGGGTCTTATCAAGTAATTTCTAGAGTGGGACAAGCAGCTTGTAAATTAAATCTTCCTGTAGAATCCCAAATTCATCCTGTTTTCCATGTCCCGGCTACAAATTACGCTAGCGGAGACTAATTCCTTCCGGCTAATGAAGATGCTACTCCAGCCTTCCCAGTCATTCCAAGTGGATCCTTGTCCCTTTTCATTGAACGAACCAAGTTCACCTATTCGAGAGTAGTAAAAAAGAAGTTAGGAGCTAGCACAGGGTGGAACCATATGTTCCAAGCTATTTGGAAGAGGCAATCCTTGAACCTGAGAAAATACTTGAGAGGAAATTGGTTCAAAAAACAATCAAGCAAGAATAGACATTCTGCTGCAGTGGGAAGGAGGTAGTGTAGCTGATACTACTTGGGAGAAATATGAATAATTTATCAAGAAAATTTCTTATTTTGACCTTGATACAAGGTCCAAATAAAGGAGAGAGTATTTATTGGATTCATTCTATATGTCCTAATATAGACTGCAACAGAGATTTATACAGAGTAGAAGTATTACTAAGCTCTAGTAATAGTAGTATAGAAATAATCTACAATTTACTTACCAGAGTTGTATAACTATTAGAGGAAGGGTTACTTGACTCCAGCTTTGGTATTCATGACAAGTGACAAGAGGAAGTTAGAGAAGAGATTGGCAATAGAGTGTAGATCTTCAATTTTCTCATTCAGTTCTCAATGGCTACTCATTTGAACATTTGAACATTTGAACCAAGTCAGCTAAATGCCTAATTTCTATTTGGATGAGGCTTGTGAGCTGGCACAATTAGTTAAAAGAGACCACTTGTCTGAATGAGGTGGTAACTGAAGGGCACTATTGTAATTTCTTTCTATTCTTGCTACGTTAAATTCTAATAATAGAGATGAGCTCCTCTGAAGTCTGAAGCTCAGTTTGGAATTTTTTGTGAGTTTCCTCCGGAGAACCAACAAATTCTTCATTTGTAGTAAACCCTATTTCTTGTCATCTATAAAACCCTAAATTCCTTTGAGTTGATCTCGATTCCTTTGCAATTTTTTCCAATTCTCCTCAAAATGCCTAAATATAGAAGACTTCCGGCTAATAATGAAGCTCCAGAATTTGAAGTTAACACAACAAATTCTAATAGTAGAGATCAGCTCCTCTGAATTCTGGAGCTCAGTTTGGAATTTTTTGAGTTTCCTCCAGTGAACCAACAAATTCTTCATTTGTAGAAACCCTATTTCTTGTTATTTATAAAAACCCTAAATTCCTTTTGAGTTGATCTCGATTCCTTTGCAATTTTTTCCAATTCTCATCAAATGCCGACAATAATTAAGTAGTTGAATTTACCACTGTTAAAATATACTAGAGGTTTCAACAATCTAACTTTGGGGAAGTAAATTGATAGGCACTGGAAACAAAGTGAAGAAGAAAGATTATGAGCTTTGTACTAGATGTGGACAGCTTATAGGCTGACTGCTCGGTGTACCATCGGGTTCTCCAATGGTTACAAACAGGATTCACGTGCACGAATTCTGCCTAAAGGTTGGGCAATTGTTGTGGTCTGATCGGATTTATCTGAAGGAGACTGTTGCAATCGCAACGTATTTCTCCGAAGAAGAAGACTGTTGCAATCACAACTTATGGAGAAGGAGGTAGGGAAACATAAAAGTTATTTATTAACAATTCTGGAATTTTATTCTCAAAAACTCAAAATCTGATGGAATAGTTCAACTTTTATAAGGAGCTAGGACTTTATATCTGGATACGAATAAATAAAATGCATCTAACTCAAGCCAATTTGTAATCCTATCCATCTAAACAAATAAATAAAGTGACACCCATAAATAAACCCAATAGCCCATCCAACTTGAACTCGAACTTGGACCCACATGAGCAGTCCATCAAATCAGGTGTCTGATTAAGCAAAGTTCTAGGTAGCCAAGTAAGTGCTATTAATCGGACGCATAATCTGATTAATTGTTAATCGGCCCTGCACCAAAAGCATTTGAGATCACTTAATATGAAATTGGTTAGTGTGCTTGATTTATACAAGTATTTTCAGATTATTTTTCTTCAGTGAGCAATGATCATCTGATAGCTGGGGATTCTCGCAGATATTTACTCATTATTGGGAATTATTTTGTAGAATCACCATGTTCAACAACTGATTTTCATGTTTTAAAGTATATATTCTACAAAGTTTTGTCCATTTCTGCTTTACTGCTGTTTGTGTATCCTTATGCACTTCTCTGAAATATAAATTGTTCTTCATGTCATGTCATGTTAGATTCTTGAGAATCTGAAGAATAGATTATAACGATTTTTTTGTTATTTTGTTTCAGTTACAAGCGATTAGAAGTATTGGCAGCTTTCACGAATGCTGTAAGTATCTTTTGCCTTCCAATATGTGTTGACTATCTGGTTTCACTTATCAAAAACTAAGTTCCTGACACTTCCTACTTTGCAACTGTTAGATATAAGGTTGTCTACAGATTAAAGAACACAGCACTTTTATTGACTCATCAATTGACTTCCTAATGTGCTCTTTTATGTATTTTAATAGAATAAAAAAACCAACATATAAACCTAGTGCTTTAAATCGTCACCATCCTAGACTTCTCCTATTAAACTGTCAGGATGAGGCTACGGAGCATATTTGGCTCTATAGAAGAATTGACATAGTTTTATGATCTTCAACTTAATGTCAACCCTCATTGTTGATGCCGAATTTCTCGCAACGGTAGCTATGATCATGAGAACTCCATGCCACCAAAAGGAACATAGTGCTTTTGAGAGTCTATTTGGAATATATTCGTAGATTTGAGAAATCAGAAATGTTCCTACATATATATTAATTTAGGGAATGTTGAGCTATCACTCAAAATTGCTAAATTAGTTCTACCCTATGATCATATCTCTTAATGGTTCTAAATAACTCCATGGATTTAAAGCCAAAGAGGACGGATTTTGGTCAAGCCTCGTTATGATATTTATGAAAGCCCAAATGAAAGATGACTTGTATAAAAGTAATGTAAGTAGAGAGAAAAATAACCATGACAACTTTGTCATATGTTCTTTTCTTCCTCTTTATTGGGTCTTTCTTGTGAAGAGACAAAAGAGAGAAAAACATAAAGAGGGGAGACTTCAAAGAGTGAAGTTCCGGCATGGACAACTTGGAGATACCTTAATTTAGGTGTTCTAGGAGCGACAACTGACCTGAATGGAGGTCGTAGGTAAAATCTCTTCCCTCTTGTAGTTTTATTTGTAGATCTAAGTTTGGATGAAGGAAAGATCCATGGAACGGTGAAGAAACATCTTCTACTTGCATTTATACTTGATATAGACATAATACTAGCTTTTTCCCTTGAGTTGAACTTGACCCTAGACACGCATACCTGTATCCATAATATAAACTATTTCATTTGAACTTGGTATAAATTGCACATTTCGTTAATAATTTAATATACTAGGTGTCCAGATCTTATATTGTGCATACAGTAGCATTTAACAAGCTAAACTAGGTTCCAACTTCCAAACTTCCTGTCCACATGCTATGAGCATTTCAAGTTCATTATCATGCGTAGTTTAGTATAACACTAAGTGTGTCAGAAAACATATTCGGAACCATGATAAACACACTAATCCATAGACACAAATGGTGTTACTTGAGTAATGATAGATTTCCAAGTTCACATTAACTTAAGCACATTCCAGGTCCATTAGCATGAGTGTCTTCTGTTGACTACGCGTCTCGGACATAAACAAGTATCCATACTCCATAGTCTTGTTCGAGTCTGTATCTAGGATACATACTAATCCGTGCCATAATGATGTACACGAATGTACTCACCATAATTGAACATATGCAAGAACATATAAAAACTACTACTGTTGGACATAAACAAGTATCTGTATCCTTGTCTGTATCCATGCTCATGATACACAAAAAACCAACATTTACTATATAAATTTCCGGAGTTTGAATGATTGCAAACACATATAGAAACTACTCTAGATTACCCTATATCTATTCCCCCTTCCCCTCATGTATGCCCCCCTGGCCCATAAAACTGCCCCAAGAGCATTTTCTTACTGCTGGAGGTGCTTACTGCTGTTACTGCTTACCTTTGCTGCCTACTGCGAGAGGGTGAGAGATGTAGAGATGAAACAAGATACTGGAAAGAGCCCAAAGCTCAACATATATATATAAGCAAGGAAACTCAATGTATTTGCTATCTAAGCATTCTTGCATGTTAATAAATCTTAAATACAAGTTAAGGGCATGATACACTAAGAACTTGTGTAGGAATGGGTTACAATATATTTTCCTGTTCTAGTGTTCTATTTAAAGTACTTTACAAGTTATACCATGGAAATGGAAAGATGCTGTGTTCACATACAAGAGTACACTAACTAACCACATCAAGTCCATGGTGAAAGTAGAGGAAAAACATGCATTTCACTTGCTAACACTTCTATTGCTTTGCCATGGTTTGGATGAAGGTACTAGCCTAGGTTAGGCCTGTAAGCGCTATCCCAATCCTTTATATTTCCCTCTTTAGTTCTACCTTATGACACCAAACCTCCAAACCCAAAGCTCTCTCTCACCAACTCATAATGGAGGAGGAGAAGAAGATGGAGAAGTAAGAAGAGTGATTAAACCGGAAGAAAGAAAGAAGTGAAGAAGAAGAATGAGTGGAGGGAAATTTTCCACCTCACTCACCAATAGCCATGCCATTCCCACTACCCAATGGCATTAAAGATTTCTTCCTATACACCCCCCCCTACTTACCACCAATGTCATCTCACATGCCATCTCTCACACAAAACTTCTAAGGCTTGACATACCACTTAACCTACACAACAACAACAACAACAACAATAATAGTAATAATAACATTTTTATTTATTAATATTAATTACTAATAAAAATCTCTACACTGATGAACTTTATCACACATTCACACTAATCAAACCATATACAAACTAAGTCATGGTCAAGTTAAGGGTTTAATCAATAGTTTAGGATCTTGGTCAAACAAATGGTCAAAGTCATGGTCAAGTTAAGGGTTTAATCAATAGTTTAGGATCTTGGTCAAACAAATGGTCAAAGTCAATGGTCAATCGGTTGACTACGAACTCCTTGCAACTAGGACACCAACACACATCATGATTATGATTATGATGTTATTATTATTATTATCGAATTACTAATCAGTACACTAATGAACAGGAAATACTAATTACCATATTATCACTAAACGAAATAACTGATGATATTAAGGTTACTAATACAATTTAATGAAAACCGCTAATATTAGCACCATAATACTATATTCAAGAATAATAGTGTAATATACGTATCTTAGGATACAAGTATTTATCCTATACACCTTATAAAATTTCGTCAAGGAAATTTCTACAAGGGTAAATACAACAGAAAATAAAATAATGATAACTGTTGGTCTCTGAGTTGGCGAACTAGACCTATGCCTCGGTATTGTGGGCAAGCTGACATTTGATCTCCATCCCCGTAGAGCAAAACACTGGCCATATGACCTACCTTCCCAAGAAAACTGCACACGACTGGGCCTCACAACTGCTGAAATGAATCCTTCAACCTACCGTCCTTGAGCAGACAAGTAGGCATCTCATGATTACTGGTTACAAATATCAGACTGGCATTTCTTCCTCATGCACTTGTTGCTGATGTGACCTTGTCCTTCTAGACTTTCACATTACAAATACCATTGCTGCTTATGAAGATGTTGCTGGTGCTGCTGAACTATACGGGTACTTTTGCATCCTGAACCTTCCTTTCAGCTCCTTTAGTATCTCTCCTTATACATGGGACCTTTTAGGGCGGTCTTCATGGCATCTTGAATAATCCTGGTCTGTTGATACTAAGACATCCATAATCCCCTTGATAATCACAAGCGCCTTGAATGTCTTGTTACGTGTCTCCAGAACAACCAAGGGCCTCCATCCCTCTGAACAAGGGAGGAATGGACAAATATAACAGCAGATAGAGAATTCAAATCAAGATGTATCAATGAAGCAAATATCAAATTAAGGAATTCAAAAAAAATTTAGGATAAAGATAAGCAATTGTAATTCAAGTAAAATTGTGAATGAGATAATAACAAGACCCTTACCTCATGATATTCCTAATCGTAGTTTACGATGACTGACATACAAGAACCAACAAATGGATCAAAAACCTGCATAGGTCATCCGCTAAAACCATGTCACATCCCTCTTTTGGAATACGGGGAGTGGGAAATGTGATAAGACCAACTAGGTAACTATGGGAGATCTGGTCTTACTAAAAGAGACTGAATTTCGCAATAACATGCTAATGCTTCTAGAGACTCAGAGAGAGACCCAATACCAGAAGCTAAGAAAACTAATCTAGTTAGTAAATGTTGAAAACCATATATATACCAGAATTGCTTTAAAGCACTTCAGAAAGGCTCCCCTTGGCCTCCCTAGTCTCCTGGTAGGACCCCACCTGGTACCCTATTTCTTTTGTTATGGGCATTAACTTTGATTCGTGTAGAGGCCCTGTTGCCTATTTATTTGGTTATGAGCGTTATCTCTGATTTATGTAGAGGCTCGATCTCTACCTAGTTTCTTAGTGGCAGCGGCTTCAGTCAACTAAGCATAAAAGAAGACAAGTGAATATGGTACTAAAGTAAGGAAGAGAATCGCATATAAGAATATAACTATGCTATGTCAGACGGTAGGCATCACGAAGAACTAAAGCATACATGCAGAAATAACAATTGGAATAAAGTTGAGTATTATATTAAGGAGATACTGACATTAATGAGTAATATAAGCAACTAAACACCATAAGCATGGAAGGCATGAAAGAACTAAATAACTCTACAAACATCCAAAAGCAGTAACAAAAGACTACTAAGAAAGTAATCAAGAGTTGGAAAAAAAAATTTAGCTTGAAATTCAAAAATTTATAGATGGAAAGTGAATATTAATGCCTTTGAGAACATCTTCGAGTCATTAACTTTTCTTTTCGAGAGGCTATCCTGTCCATGCTGGGATCACGGTCATAAGACGATCTGACACTTAGTTTCGGACCATGTCGCTAAATGCAACCAGAACAAGCAATGGGCTAATGCCTGCAACCAAAACAGGTCGAGCTATGGCTCATGGCTGCATGCAAAACCAAACATTTAAGCAATACCAATGTTTTAAAAGGCCCCTCTCTTAGGCATCTGCATAGGCATTTCAGATCCTCAATTGCCTCTCCGCCTTAGGCCGCCACTTCAACCCGCATTGGCTTAAATGTGACATGATCATTACTTTTTCTTTTGAATATGGAATCTAAAGCCCAATAAATTAAAGCTATGGATATTATTAAATATTAGGTTATTAACTACCCCCATGTTTTATGTTTATTACACGGGGTGCCTCTTAGGCATCTGCATAGGCATTTCAGATCCTCAATTGCCTCTCCGCCTTAGGCCGCCACTTCAACCCGCATTGGCTTAAATGTGACATGATCATTACTTTTTCTTTTGAATATGGAATCTAAAGCCCAATAAATTAAAGCTATGGATATTATTAAATATTAGGTTATTAACTACCCCCATGTTTTATGTTTATTACACGGGGTGCTTCTACTTTGAAATTAATTACATGAACCGTCCTTATGTTTTATATTTTCTATAGAAAGTTATAACACTAACTATCCATATGTTAAAATTTTTTTTTTTCTAAATGAGAGGGGTACCCTGTGTAATTAGTTCCAAAGTAGGGGTACTCCGTGTAATAAACATAAAACATAGGGATAGTTAACGTAAATAACCCTTAAATATTTTAAGATATAATACAAAAAAGTACAATAATTTTTTTCTGTCTTTTTCATCTCTTTTTGTGTCTAGCCTAAAACATCAAATCTCATCCCCATCTCTGACCATTGTCAGGTGGCAACTCATAAGACTCTCTTAGTCTTTCTCTTTCTATCTTGCTCTCTTATATTGTTTTTCTCATCTCTATTTAAAGTTAGTGATACTCGTAACAGTTGTTTCTTGATTGGAAAATTCATGCACTTGATTTTGAAGTCTTACACTTATGTTTTTAGTATAGACAATAAGATTTACGTGTAGAACTTATAGTTTTAATTATACATTTATCATATAAATTTGAAGGAAACTAAAACACCTTAGAACATAAACCACATGCTTGTTTTGACTTACTATTACTATAGAGTATGCACCCCTAATTTAATATTAAGCCTCCTGCCTAGGGCTTTTGGTCCTTACCGCCTTAACAAGCTTGGTCTGCCTAATTGAAATTCATATTTCATTTTACTCATATAGTGAACAACTGATAACTTGAGGCATCAAAAGTTTTAGTAACTGAATGTTTATATTAACCTAACTATAGAAGTTTTAGTAACTACATGTTCATATTAACCTAACTATTGAACATCCAAAAAATTTAGTCTTGAGGGGCCCGTCTCACCTCCTTGATGTCCCGCTAGGCCTTTCAGGGGTTTGCCGTCTAGCTGTCCCGTGTCGTCTTAAAAAGCTCGAGCACTACCATGCCCTAGAAGACATTTTCGATCAATGTCAATCTCTAGACAAATAAACCGTAAACAAAGTATTATCCGACTTCATTTTTCTCCTCTCCCAATGCATGATAACATAAAATAAACTAAAATATAATTTGAACTTGCTTTTATGCTTAGCTAAATTACAACTTGATACCCTCAACTTTGATAGGTATCAACTTGATACGCTAAAATTTTAAAAGGACAATTATTCCTGCCCCTTCCCTACCCCGCCGGATGCCCCCCCTCTCTCCCCCGCGGCGGCAACAACATCCAACGTACGACAGAGAGGGGGGGGGGTCGGGTTGGGGTTGCGGGGGGGGGGGGGGGCACGGGGGTAGTGCTACCCGGGGGGTGGGTAGGGGTGGTGCAGCCGGCCGGTGCGGGGCGGGGGTAATTTCGTTTTTTTTAATTTTTTGGGTATTAAGTTGATACCTATCAAAGTTGAGGGAATAAAGTTGAAAAACTTGAATAGTTGAGGGTATCAAGTTGTAATTTAGCCTTTATACTTGTTTCATTATCAACATAATACGAGCTTTCATCCGTGAACTTGTTACTAGACGAATATACTGCGTATACGTAATATAGACTTTATTTCATTTGAGTTTGATATACATTGCACGCTATACTAGGTGTTCAGATCTTATACGGTGCATATAATAGCATTTAATGAGCGAAGATATATTACCAACTTTCTTTCAACATGCTATGGACATTTCAAGTTCATTAGTATGTCCAGTATAGTAAATCACTAAGCATGTCATAAAAATTGTACCCTAAACAATATTACACACAATTACATTACTTGAGTTAGGAGAGACTTCCAACTTATATTAACATGTTAAGGGCATTCTAAGTTCATTAGCATGAGTATCTTGTCTAAATTATACGTAACGGACAAACAAGTAACCTAACCCGTATCCGTGTGTCCGTATACGTAAACACACCAATCCAAGCCATACGTTTTTGGATATAAACAAGTAATTTTGTATGTATTCGTGCTTGTGATACACACAAACCCAATATTCAATATATAAACATCTGGAGTTTGAAAGATTGCAAACACATATAGAAACTACCTTAGGATTACCCTATATGTAACCTCCCTTCCCCTTATGTGTGACCCTCGGGCCCACAATCCCTTCACAACAACAAAAACAACAACAACAACAATACTGCTATTGCTTACTGTTGTTGTTGCTTACTACTGCTTCTTACTGCGAGACAGTGAGAGAGATGTAGAGATGAATGCGAGGAGAAGAGTTTAGGGGTTTGTCTATTTATCACGATATATGTTTTCGAACACTAATAACATCAAAAACGAACCCAACACTCGACATATATAAATGTCATTAAGCTAGGAATCTCAATGTACTTGCGGAAACCAATACTTAACAAGAATTGCGATTACGGGAACCAAACCCGCCCGGAACTGGCCTCAAAGCTTGTTAATAAATCTAAAATACAAGGGTATTATACACCAAGAACTTGTGTAGGAAATCCATGGGTTACAACTTACAAGTACAACACATAGTCATATCAGAGTGCTCTATGGAAGGTAGTGTACAAGTTATACTATGGAAATGGAAAGAGGTGGTGTTCAAATACAATAATACAATAAACAACATCAAGTTCCATGGAGAAAGAAGAGGGATGCATTTCACTTGCTACCATTACTCTCGCTTTGCTATGGTTTAATGAAGTCACTAGCCTAGGTTAGACCTCTAAGCTCCACTCCTAAAACATAAGCCCTTATGTCTCCTTCTCTGGTTCCACCTTATTACACCACCTCCAAGCTCCAAGCTCCAAGCTCCAAGCTCCAAGCTCCAAGCTGTCACCATTCACAGTGAAGGATGAAAAGAAGATGGAGAAGAAAGAAGTTTACAATGGAAGAAAGAGAGAAAAGAAGAAGCGAAGAAGAATGAATGGATCCTCCACCTCACCTCACCAATAACCATGTCATTCCCACTACCTAATGGCATAACTGATTCCTTCATATTACCCCCACCTACCACCAATGCCACCTCACACGTCCTCTCAATCACTCAAAAATATGTAAGCTTAGTCATAATGCCACTTAACCCACACCACAACATTGTTAGCTACCAATACGAATTACTAATACCAATCTCTACACTAATGAACATCAATCACAACCACACTAAATACTACCTATGCCAACTCACCAAGTCATGGTCAAGGGTCAAGCGAAAGGTTTAGTCAATGTTTAGGGTATTGGTCAAGTTGATCAAAAATCAAAGTCATTAGTCAATGGGTTGACCAAGTCTCCACACAACTAGGACACCAACACAACCAAATAACAATAACCATATCAATAATGATATGTAATTACTAATCACTACATTGATGAACATTAAACACAAATCAACACTAAACACTAATCCACACTACTGTGCTATCACTAATCAAAATCTAATTACTAAGGATACTAGTACAATATTAATGAAAACCATTAATACTAGCACCAATGAAAAGGCAATATAATATATTATAATACCATATTAAAGTATAATAGTGTAGTATCTGTATCTGAGATATAGAAATTCATTTATTTACCCTTTGGCATAATGTGTCATAGAAATGAATGCAATTTCCTATAACAAATTGTATCATCTTACCTCTTCATCTAGACTCGTTATAGTCTAGGGGATCTTGGAGATTGCTCCTTGATGCTCCTTGATTCAATAAGCTTAAACTACATAAAAAAGGTAGGTAGATATCTTCCAATTGGCCACCTAGGTTCTATGGCATGACCCTCTTATGCTCATAGCTATGTTGTGTAGGAAATTGGCACCAACTAGAAGGTTGACGTCACTTCAATAGCATGTGATAAAACTATATCAAATCTTTTATGAAGTTTTCTTATGCTTCATAGCCGATCCCATTCTGATGGGAGAAAGCTTGGATGATGATGATCCCTTCGGGTATAAAAAAACTTCTAGTAGCCATTTTCTGCTCTCTCGCTGTTGTGAGTCTATTGCATTCCGATCGGTCCGTGTATCTATATGCTTGGTGAAGAAGCCACTTTGAAGCGCACAATTGTTCCGCAAGCCCTTTATCCATATCTGAATGATTCTTGGTTGCATATATTACCATATCTGAATGATTCTTCTCAACATAAACGGTTTCCACAAGTTGCCTATGGTGATTTGCGTGCAACAGATTCAATGTTTTTAACTTCTATTCCATAAGAGCTAATATATGTCCTACTTGCCTGTTTAGACAGGTGTTTTTGCTATTCATGTCTTTTTCCTTAGCAGTGGAAGCATTACATGCATTTATTCAAGATGAATCAGAGCATAAGTAAGTTCAATCTCAGCCAGCTAATTCAGTACTGTCAATATGCATGTCAACAGGAAGTTATGATAGCTCACATACTTGTTATGGATTTTATAATCATATCATTTCTGTAATGGACTGATAAAAATGTTATTAATGTGCTTCCTACAGTTCATTGGATATGCGATAGTAAATAATGCCCTGTTCAGCTTATTTGATCCATTTTGCACATGATGTGAATTCCATACCGATATTCATGTATATGTATAGGCATCTGACATGGTTGAGAAAACATAAGGAGTTACCAAATTTCACATATATTACTCTAAGCTTTCTTGTTATGTTGGCAACTTGGCATTATGCTATATACACAACTTGGCATTATGCTATATACAAATATACACAGGTTCTCCTCTATTCTCACTAGTGAAAGCTTCTTTTGTTGCTGAATGAAATCATTGTATCTTTTGTTTCTAACAATATCAGCCAATTCGAGCGTGTGCCATGATGCAGTTTTGTTTGTTCTACATAAAAGTAAACACTTACCTAACTATTGAGTTCTTAAAATAAGAACTGAGCTTCTAAACACAGGTTTATTGTCTTCTTTTAACTGGCTTAGTTTCTTTCAAATGTGCTTTTGCTAGAAAGCAATGCAACCCTAAGTAATGGTTTGCAATTATTTGTTAAATGAGGGAAGCAGATTCTAATGGAGGGTGACTTATTGGATTTTTGTTCCCCTGAAAAGAAATTAGAGAAGCTGAAGAGAGAATTGAGAAGAAAATAAGTCATAGAGAGAACACACGAGTCCTATTGAGAATACCAGATTTTCTTTTGCCAGGCTTGTGAAAGAGTCCTATGGACTTCTGGCTATCGCATTTTCTTTTGCCAGGCTTGTGAAAGAGTGTGAAACCTTTCCACAACCAAAGGGAAAAAAACAAATGTTGGGCCTATGTTTATCATGATCATGAAAATATGGATGATAATAGGCCTGGTTGATCAATATCTATAACAAGCTAAACACAACCTGGTTGAAAATTTTCAGTCGGCCACGATTCTATCTTACAAATAGCCCTTAGCTCATATTGCCAGGGGATGTGCTTTTAGGGTTGAGGGATGGGAGAAACATGAACGATGTGGTCGTATGACAATAAATTAACAAATAATGTCACAACTTTGGGAATTTGGAATAGTTAAAGAAAAAAAAAAATCCTAAATTCATCGTCATCATCATTCAACCGTTCTCCCATCATAGTGGGGTTTGCTATATGGAAGCATAAGAAAGCTCCATAGAAAATTTGACTACATTTTATTACCGATAGTAGACATGATGCCAACCCTCGATGTTGGATCCAAATTCATAGTCAAGCTAGCTAGCTATATGGGCAAGAGGGTCATGCTTTAAAACCTAGGTAGCTAGTTGGTAGGTAGGTAGACCTACCTTTTGGATTGTAGTTTAAGTTCGTGCAACAAAGGAGCACCCTCTAAGTTCCCCTACACTAGATGATATAATTTGCTATAGGTAATTACATTCATTGCTATGACACATTACGCCAAAAAGTGACGGAGTGACAATCCCACAAAATAAAACTATTCTCACAGAACAAATCTGAAATTCACAATAAGAAATGTTAAAAACTTTGGAGATCATTTCAAAAGTCTGAACAAAATAAAACTTAATCAAATGACTTATATACCATTGCTATATATTAGAAAATCAGTGGAAAGAATTATAACAAAGCTAAACTGAACAAAGGATGGAATAGAGCAAAATGGTAGATCTGGTGGTGAGTATTTATGCAGGATCGTTGCACCATCCAAACATGGTGGACGATGAACTCGTGACTTTGGTAGTACAGGATGGTAAGGGTTTGAGTCACTAGGGACAATGAGGGCATCAATGGTGGTAACATATGTTGGTGGATCCAACGGCATCATTTTTTAGAGATAAAAGGAAGGGCTGACAAAGAGATCAAGTAGATTTATGACTTCTTATGAGCGAGTGATTTATACTGGAATAAAACCATTCTTATCTGATATCTACATCGAGCGGTGGTTGATAATGAATGGACCAACAAATTTGGCATAAATGGACCAAACCTTGGACTATGAATTAGGGTCATAGAGTAGGCCTTTTACAGTTTGGTGTTTGAGTAAGGATAGGATTTTCTAATATATTAATATAAGTGTTTAATTTTATAATATGAGAGAGAACTACTAGATTGTCTTTACATTCTTTTATATTTTGTCAACTAAGTTTGGGGTTTGAGTGCAAAATATTTTATATTAGTGATAAATATTTTATGGAATTTTTGCTCCTACAACAACTTCCCGATGATCATTATGGAGTTCTATTTTCTCTGGTAAATACTTTTCTTGAAAAGAAACACTTTGACACAGGACACGATTCAAGGGAAACCTAGATGGACCAATGCAGATGAACACAATCAAGCACTCAAATGAAATAACTAGACTAGATACTAGACGTATGAAAGTAATGTGAAGTGAAGTGAAACGTAGATGGAATCCAAATATAATGATGCTATGACACGCAAAGAAATCCTCATAAAGTAAGCATTGAAACAATGACTAATACTAATCTAGCACTTAGAAGCCAGAAGCGAGAGTGGGGGCGGGAGAGTGCGACTACTAGTAAATTTTTAATTTTTAGAAAAGTCTAAAGTTGGGAGCATGCTAGGAGCATGCACTAATATTTTTTTTATGTTTATTAATTATTGTTATCAAAATTTATAGATATCTTAATATTTATTAGAATTTATGAAGTTTAGTTCAAAGTTACAGAAAGAACATTCACATTGTGATTTTTATGATGTTAAGATAAGTAATTCTTAGTTTCTTGTTATTTTGATGAACGTGTATTAAAATTTTCAACTTTTTTTTGCAAAATTTCTGTCATCTTTTAAAATTCTGGTCCTGTTATGGAAAACTTTCATGTCGCCATAGAAACATGCTCATGTCGCAAAGGAAATTAGCTCCCATTTCCAGAGAAACTAGCTCCCAAGTAATAACCGCCGAATCGAGGTTCTTACTAAGATTCGTTGGCCTCCTGAAGTTTCTGGCTTCTAAGATTTAGCAACGAACACCCTCAGAAATTAAAAAAAGTTTGCAACTGAATAACTAAACAACATTAGGGTTTATCCGAGGGTTGTGGAATACTTACATGCGATCAAACTTCTCCATATCTTGATCTATGATGACATTCCTCAACTCTTTTTCACACATTTCTCCCTTTCCATCCAAGTGAATAAGTGCAACTTTTGATGTACAACCTGTTATGCTTCTCCAGTTTATCCAGCCAAATACCTGTATGAAACCTTCTTTCTAGTTTATCCAGCCAAATACCTGTATGAAACCTTCTCTCTAGTTTATCCAGCCAAATACCTGTATGAAACCTTATTTTTCTCCAATTGGAGATTAGGCATTACAAATAAGTATTCTTTTTTAATTTTCTTGGTTTTGATACTTTCTTTGAACGTTTCACAGGCTCAGCAGCCTACCAATGCCTGGTGAAAAGCCTCACTTCTTTTCGTTCATTTCAGTAAAATTTGATCAAAATAAATTTACTTGTAAAGAAGATTAGATGACGACTACGTGTTTGTGTATCTCAAAAACTCGGACCTCATGACAGAGAAGGGAATGAAGGATGCAATCTTTTGGGCAATGCACAGTTCTGTGCTGACATGCTTGTTAAAACCAGATATGATCATATGAGTATATTTACTTATATATTGGCTATTAACTATTCATACGGTTAAATATCCTCTAATATGTTGATCAAAAGAGATTTATCACAAAGTTCACAGTGAAAATAGCCAACACACTACACATGTTTACAAATGATGTCACTCTTTAAAGGACCATGAGGTTTGGTGATATGATTGTGAAGAAGTGACTATTTTTTTTGGACCTTTCTCAATCCTGTGGTTCACTAGAACTCCATATTTGTAGTTTTAATATAGATACTTGTCTTATGATTATAGTGGCAGCTCTTGTGGACCACAGTTTTAAAAGTAATATACCGGAACAAATGGTCTAGCTTGATAATGCCATTTACTGTCTTATTACATCTCGTTTGACTTCATGTTTGAACTTTGTTTAGCAAGAGTAACTTGCCTAGGACATTTCCTCCTGCCTTACTGCAGAAACTGAATAATATACTTTGAATTAATAAACCGTAGTCCTTTTATTTTAATATTATACAATTTCACAAAGTTCATTATTGTTGTATTTTCTGTTTTACAATTTGAGTGTCATCTCATGCAACTTACATGTACTTTAGGCATTACCTGATTGTATCAGCAGTAACCAACCTTCTGGTGAATTTACTTGGTGTTTGGTTCTTCCGGAGCTATGCCCGTGTTAATATTGGTATGGTTCCTTTGATTTCTTCCCTGATTATTTCATTTATCATCGTCAGTTTTTTGCTGATTAAATTTGGATTGTCCAATACATACTCTAAATGTGTGGATAAAATATTATGTACCAGGCTGATCAGTTTTGTGGTGGTAGTAGTTTACAGGAAAGTTGAAGATATGAACTATCATTCTGTCTGCTTGCATGTCCTTGCAGATTCTATACGGAGGTAGAAAGTGTTCATTGTTCGAAGTTCTATTCTTTGCTTTAGTGGTTCACTTTTATTTTCTTTTCTTCCATCTGTACTGTTCCTAAAACAGTTCCTAATTGCCTCACAGTGCAGGGTTAATCCTAGCATCATGGTTCCTCAGTTTAGGGTAAGGACATCCTTCTCAACTTACTATTTTAATGTCTTAAAACATTCCCCATTTGAAGTTGTAGATGTCTTACCTATCATAAACAGCATTGAGAATGCCGAAGTACTGTGTTTGGGACTAGTTGCAGTTGCAGTGCTTATAGTCATCCTGCCACTATTTCAAGCAACAGGAAGCCTCTTACTCCAAATGGCTCCTGCCAGCATACCCACTTCTGCCTTAAGTAAAGGTCACAGGCAGGTATAATTTTTTTTCATGCTGCTACTTTCTCGATAGCATGAAGTCTCTCTATCTCAATGTTCTATCACAATCGTGGTGCAGATAACTGCCCTTGAGGATGTTTCCGAAATTTCTCAATCTCGGTTTTGGGAACTAGTACCTGGTCATGCCATTGGTTCACTCTCAATACAGGTAACAATTACCTACAAATTAATGTTCAAGGGCTGTAACATGCCTCATATCTGTGGGAAGAAGTAGATGTTTGGCTGCATGCTTGAATCCCAATGCATCTTTTTTTATTAGGAAGGTACAATATATAAAGGTTTGGCCCCCTAAATGGGAAACTAGAATTCAATTTATTGACTGCATCCTCATACATTTAATAGGCTTTGCTAAAATCTTTTTGATAACTGAGGCGACAGAATTACTTTATTGAAGTAGTTGAGATAAACACATTGTTTTCATGTCTTTTTTGAACCAGGTGAAAAAGGGTGCAAATGAGTACCTAATTCTTCAGTACATGCATGGATTGTATCATGATTTAGGCATACAAGATTTGACAGTCCATATTGGCTATATATGATTCTTGGATTACAAGATAAATGGGTCCAAATTAGGTGCCTTTCATATATGAAGTCTTCTTTTCTACTTTATCCATTATTTGTATATAATGCTATAGAAGCGTTGAGTTGGAATCTCTATTTTTTGTGAGGTCATGTTGATTTTTTCATATTTTTTTAATTTGATTGCGTGGAAAAAGTCTTGACAGACATGAATGCACTATTCGGATATTCACTGCAAAAAGAAACCCCCAACATAGTTTACGCTTTACGATGTCGCTAGAAGTTGCGTAGCAATTGTGCTAGGATATCCCAGGTCATGACATGTTTTCGCTTTCTTCTTTGAGAACAAGGTGATCAAATCCATTTTTGTTAACGTTTTAACACAACGAAATGGCAGCAACATAAAATCAAAAAGCATTTTCTCTATACAAGTTTTCAAATCTTATTTTATGTATTTTTAGTTGTTTTTTATACAGACAGGTATTTCAATTTCATCCAAGTCACAATATAAAATCTATAGCTATTACTATTAGAGCTTTATAATGTCAAAAATATAGTTAAACACTAAACTAAAATATAATAAATATTACAATTAATTAATAATTAAAATGTCTAATATAACAAGTGATGTTTAAAACATTATTTCAAATAGTTTGCTAGAACATGACAGTTGTACACAAATTTCATGTAAACACTCTTCCCTACATTTTCTTACAATATTTAAACTGTAATAAACATATTTGGTAAAGGGAACCTAGTTTTGCTAAGTTCAAAGAATACGACGACGGAATCGAAATCAGAGGATAGTAGTACTGTATCCTGATTGGTTTTCTGTTGTACGTCATGTGCGATTTCTATTTTCTCGCATTAGAACTTGTAATGATGAGATTCTTAGGTAATAAATATATCGTGTTTGATATATGTGAATGGGTGTTTCAAACATTCGGGCCAAACGAACATTGCTAGTGGTGTCTCTCTGTCTGTCTAGGTTGAGTGGTATTAGAGAGCGGTTCTAATTGGTTTGAGACAGATGGTGCTGAACGTTCATGGATTATACGAGCTCTTCTCAAGGTAGAGTAGGAGTATCAACTACACGAATTGACTTTAAAGATGGATCTGAAGAGTCCAAGGTGGAGTAAGACGTTGTGGTTGGCACACAATGGTGATGTGGATGAACGTGTCAGATTTGGTTCTGTGGTCGAACGGATCGAAATGACAATATGTTGGATCTCTTGGGTGCTCAGTTAGCGGGAACGAACAAAGGTAGTCAGAGTGTTCTAAGGTTGTTCGGTTAGCGGGAACAATCAAAGGTAGCCGGGATGTGCCAAGGGTGCTCGGCTAGCGGAAACGAACAAAGGTAGCCAGGGTGTGCTAAGGTTGTTCGGCTAGTGAAAACGTGCTAAGTTGGAGATTGTTGGATTGTATCTCGTTTCCGGTTGAACGTTTAAAGGAGGGTGACAATGAAGTTGGTAATTTAGTTCCACATCGAAGGTTGGATCATGAGATGTAGATAATTGCAATTAGTTCAAACATTTCATGAAAATTTGCTTTTGAATAACCGAACCACCACCTGATTAGTCAACCGATCAGTCGCCTCACCTGCCCCAACAAGCCTGTTTGCACTTTGGTGTGTTTCCGTTTACGTCAAACGAGCGACCACACATATTCGCACACTGGAAATTTGGTTGAGAGACATTTGGCTATTGGAATCCACGATTTGCCAAAGCAATGAAATTCGTCAATAGCAATGACAAATTTCAAATATTTTTTAAATAATCCGACAGCCAAATGTCTCTCAACCAAATTAGTTGGCTCATGGGGATGGGGATGGGGATGGGGGGGGGGGGGGGGGGGGGGGGGGGGGTGGTTGGATAACAAAAGCCATTAATTTTATTTATTCTAATCAAATTAGTTTTTTTATTTTAAATTTATTTATTTAATTAAATTGTTTCTAGCTTATACCTAACCCTAACCCTTAATACCAATCCTAAAATTAAAATCCTAACACGTAACCCTACACATAACCCAAAGTATCCAATAATAATCATTTTGACAACGTTTATTAAATATCTAGCAATAATCATTTTGACAATGTTTATTTTACAAATGTCTGACTAACATGACGGATGTATCGAGTAGCATGAGACCCACTACCGACGTCATTATCTAGTAGCATGAGATCCACATATCTATTTTGATATTTTATGCACAAATAATTTTTCTAAATTTTAATTGCGCTAGTTAGACGATTCTATATTTCTTACATATCTACCAATAACAAAATCTATATATTTTATATATAGCTATACGATTATAGTGACGATCTACGTTTACGAAGCATGATCTGTGGTGGAACCAGAAGAACCGTAGCACATAGGAGTTGACTAGTTCCAAAATGCCTTCGTGCATGCCTATCTTAAGTCTCATTGAGCGTTGGTGACCCCAACGCAATACATTCAAACTTTTGGTGGACGAGATGATTATCATGTTAGCGAATGTGACAAATATTATAGGGTTACCTATTACATGTGATCCTATATATTTTGATGGCCAATTATCTCCTAGTGAGATGGTCATGAAGTACCTTGGTTTGGAGCTGCCATCGAATTTAGGCAGTACCAGCTTAGTTAAGTTCAGTTGGCTCCGCAACAATTTCATGGAGCTAGAGCGTACGTCGACGCATTGGCTTTTGTGGATGAAAACCTGTTATGAATATTAATGTTAATGCCTAGAAAATGTCCCGAAGGCTTAAAACACTCTAATTCTCTCTCGTATACTTACAAAGGATATCACCATTCCATGCATCATGTCCCGTATATCCAAGCTAATGCCTTATACCTGAGTACTTGAAAGGTTGTCCACAAACGTTGGTCAGTACACAACTTGTATTGGTAAGAGGGATAATTCACTCACCTAAACCAATAAACCAACACTAAGTAATTATGTGAGGCATGCAGTTGTTAATGCAAGTGATCTTTCTATTTAAGCCTAGATCGATTTCATGGCATAATACGCAAGCAATAAAGCATGTGATCATGTTTCTTGATTCATCAAAGAAAATTGGTAAAAGCATGGTGAACATTCATATTGCATAAGCCTGAACAACACTACGATATCGTAAGCCTACAAGTGTGTTACTACTCAAACACGTACAGAAGCAAAGCATGATACACAAACCAACCCAGATGCTAACTCCTCTAGCTGAAACACACAACTACATGCATGCTATATATATGAAGTGAAGGTCACTAGCCGCTCGCAAGCCAACCATAATCGTGGCAAATGAAGAATGATCCGCGTGCGGATTGATAGCCCCACCGAAGGCCCCTACTTATCCGTATATACGGCGTAATAATTCAGTCTGGATCACAAATGTAACGACCCATTCCGCTCAAGCGAAGAGCCAATTCAAATGGCGCTAATGCGATGACCCGACCCGCTTTGCTCATCGAGAAGACTTGCTTGAGGAAAATGATTTCAGGCATGGCCCTTCAGGAGTCCAGACTTAGACTTTCAAAGGCGCTCTCGGAGTATCGCTCGACCGAGGCGAATCATCGCTAAGGTGGGTGGCTACGATGAACTTGTCTTTGCTTAGCCTGCACACATAAAACATGGACGATACATGCTAGTCGCTAGGTGAATCATCCCTTGCATGCTGATAAAGAATATAATGCACATAGCTAAGGGAATAATCCTATCTTGTATTGCTTGTGGTAGAACATGAAAATGAAACTTGGCTTATAATTGGACCATCGCATGTTACCTTGCTTCGTGCTAGTAGACTCCGCTAATGCTTCGTGTAGATCATTATATACTCTTCGTAGTACACTGCTTCACATGTTTATATGGCTCGCCTCATAGGTTATACCGTCCGATATGTCCCTGTACGGTTTCACTCCTCGCACTACCCCTTAGACCCGTGCCAGCGTATTTGCTTATATTTGCAAGTATGGCTTCGCTGCATATTTTTTTTAAAGTTATATTCGCACTATTCTAATGCTTAGCTGCTTTACATAATCGCTATGCTTAACTTGTAAGATTCATGCCACGACCCTGTAACACTATCTTATCTTGCATTCATCTAGTTTAGCCAGAAGACTATTTAATAGTCGTTCTGGGCAAGTATAAACCTGAAAGTATCCAGGATCGTTGGGTCGCTTAGGCATTTTTCGAACTAGGGGATTGCATCAAGTCAAATAAAGCAAGAATCATAACTCATGGAGCAATGCTCGTTCAGAACAAGAATCAAGAATTATCATGTTGTGTCATGAATCCCGTGAATCTGGAAGACCCAAGATTTGTATGTCGCGGACAACTTGGTGCACAAAGGAGATTCTTGAATATCGTTTCGCGGACGGTCTCCGGGGCACTAGGACCGATCCGATCCGGACGGAACCTCTCGCAATCTTAATCATGTGTGAGCAAGATGGCATGTAGCATTTCGTGTTCCTCGCTCCATTTTTGCTCTAAGACTGATAGTCACATGTTAGTAGGCGGATGGAGTGTAACGCCCCATATGTGGTGCCACAGCTTCAGCACAAACACTACTGCAGCTAACTCTAAGTCATGCGTCGGATAGTTCATCTCGTGAGGCTTTAACTGTCTCGACGCATAAGCTATGACTTTATCCCTCTGCATCAGGACACATCCCAGCCCTTTACCTGATGCATCACTGAAAATTTTGAAATCATCCGGTCCGTTCGGCAGAGTGAGAATTGGGACAGAGACGAGACGCTGCTTTAACTCCGCAAACGAAGCTTCACAGTCATCCGTCCAAGTAAACTTCGCACCCTTTCGTGTGAGCTGAGTCAAGGGCGAAGCAATTCTAGCAAAATTTTGTATAAACCTGCGGTAGTAACCTGCCAGTCCAAGAAAACTTTGGATGTCGCTAGCTGACTCCGGTCGTTTCCACTGCATAATGGCTTCTACCTTCTTCGGATCAACTGAAATGCCTTCCGAGGAGATGATATGTCCCAAAAAGGCTATACTGTCTAGCCAGAATTCACATTTACTTAATTTGGCGTACAACTTATTGTCTCGAAGGGTTTGCAGCACCATTCGCAGGTGTCCTGCGTGCTCATCCCTAGTCTTCGAGTACACCAAGATGTCATTGATAAAAATCACCACGAATTTATTGATGAAAGGCCGAAATACACGGTTCATCAAATCAATGAATGCAGCAGGCGCATTCATCAGTCCAAACGGCATTACTGTGAATTCGTAATATCCGTAGCGGGTTCGAAAGACAGTCTTTGGCGTGTCTTCGGGCTTAATCTTCAGCTGGTGGTAACCTGAGCGAAGATCGACCTTAGAGAACACTGGTGCCCCCTGTAGCTGATCGAACAAGTCATCAATCTGTGGCAGAGGGTATTTGTTTCTGATTGTGACCTTGTTCAATTCCCTGTAGTCAATGCAGAGGCGTAGCATTCCGTCCTTCTTCACAAAGAGCACAGGCGCGCCCCAAGGAGACACGCTCGGACGGATGAACCCACGATCAAGTAATTCCTGGAGCTGGTTTTTCAATTCCATCAGTTCTGCAGGGGCCATTCTGTACGGAGGTTTTGAGATAGGCTGTGTATTTGGAAATGTATCGATAGTGAATTCAATCTCTCGGTCTGGCGGCATGCCGGGTAGTTCGCTTGGAAACACATCGGGGAACTCTGCCTCAACGGAAGTAGACTCGACGTTTGCGTAGTCCTGCCGTGTGTCCTGAACCGACGCTAGGAATCCCTCACAGCCTGTGTGGAGCATTCGCCGAGCAGATTTTGTTGAAATCACCATGCAGGCCCTGGTCGCATCTGTCGCTGGACTACTGGTGTAACAGAACACGGCTTCTCCGGGCAGACGGAAAACAACTCGCTTTTCTGCACATTCAATAGTTGCCGCGCACGCGCCGAGCCAATCTATTCCCAAAATGATATCATAGTCCCGAACGTCTAGAACTAAGACATCGAGCGACAGCTTCTTTTCTCCAATACAAATGTAACCACCTTGGCATACTGAACGAACATGTATTTTCATACCGGAGGGGGTGCTAACACTTAAATCTAGGTGCAACAGAGTCATTTTTACATTGTTCTCCACGGCAAAATTTGTGGAAATAAAACTATGCGTTGCACCTGAATCAAATAGAACACGAGCAGGTATATTATTGAAAAGCAAAGTACCTGACACGACGGTATCTGAAGCTAGAGCTTCTTCCCGTGTCATGGTATAGACCCGTCCTTGAGCTTGATTATGCCCTTGTTGAGGCGCAGCTCGGTTGTCCTGAGGTGCAGGCGCCTGAGTTTGTTGTTGAGGTGGGGAGAGCGGACAACTGCTAATCTGATGGGTTGGATCGCCGCAACGGAGGCAAGTCCCAAGCTTGCGGCGACAATCTTTTTCGATATGCCCTGGCTTCCTGCAGAAGTTGCAGGTCTTGTTGGTGTCTCCACGCTGTTTACCGCCGTTATTTTGACGCTTTGCAGCGTTGTTTCCTCTATCGTTGCCTTGGCGTTTGTGATTGGAAGTTTGCACAGCGCCGGCAGCAACGTGAGGATACTGCGGTTCGAGGGAGAGGGCATGGTTTAAGACTTCCCTCATCGTCTGATACTGCGGAACGACTACGTGCCCGTGGATGCCAGGACGTAGCCCTCCCTCGAATCGTCTGGCACGACTCGCTGCATCCGGTAGATAGGCACTAGCAAATTTGGTCAGTTTGTTGAATTCTGTCGAGTATTGCTTAACCGTCATGCTGCCCTGCCATAGTTGTACAAACTCGTTTTCTCGCTGACGGCGTACAGGCGGGGGTATAAACTCCTCCTCAAACGCGACATGAAAAGTCGTCCACGCGATCGCCTCCTCTCCATGGCCAAGTTGAAGAGATCGTCGATGCACGTCCCACCAGTTGTGCGCATTGAGGCGAAGCTGTAGTTGGGCACAGGTGACACGCTTGTCTTTCGGCACTTCTAGGAGAGAAAAATGATCTTTAAGCTCGGTGAGCCAATCTAGGGCCACGATTGGGTCCTCAGTCCCGTTAAATGGCGTGTTGCAGACCTTCTTGAAGTTACCAAAGGTGAAGGCAGTCACTTCCCTCGTCCTTGGCACTAGCAGAGTCTCTACTTCAAGGATTGGTTGTTCCACCGGAGTCGCTGCTGTCGCTGCGGACTGGTTGGAGGCCATAGTCTGAACAAGATGCTGCAGGGTATCTACCTGCTTTTGTTGGACTGAGAGCCGGGCCTCTAGATTGCTCTCGAACTTGGCTTGGCGGGCATCATCTCTCTGTCGTTGTGCTTCTAACATTTGCATCACTTGTTGAAGCGGGTCTGCTCGAGACATGCCCCGTTGGCTTCGAGAGCTTCCTGATGTTTCGGAGCTGATCTCCTGAGCCTGTGTCTCGCCTGGTGCTAGCGCAGATGGTTGCGCTTGCGTCATTCCTTCAAAAGAAGGTAAGTTACATCAGGATCATAAGGTATTATGGACTTATTGCATGAACGTATCTCATTTTGGCCTTAACGAGTTCAGGAGTTCGCACAGGAATTTATCGTTAAGGGAACTTTTCCAGTTCAAGAGTCAAAGGAACTTTGAAGCTGGGCTCTGATACCAACATGTCACGCCCCGATTCTGTGGAATCGATAGTCGTCCCCCGGGCGTGACCGCCATGCGGGCCTAGGTTGCGCACCGCACAAGGCTAAGTATTTTATTTTCGCATAGTGAGCACATATTCAGAGTACGCAGATTAAATGAACACAGATTTGAAGCATAGAAAAGTTCTCTTTTTATTGATAATATGAACATCTATTACAAACTCCTTGAACTAAGTCATAAGGATTGCCTCCATGGGCTTACAAAAGTGTTGACACAAAATGAGATAACAGTCCTGTACATTACATCCTTTACTAAACTCAAAATATAAGACCTTGGGTCGGAACGACGGCTTTGCCACAAAGCTGCATACTTGCTCGGTGGCTAGCTTCTTCTTCAAAATGTTTCTTCTTCAAAATGCTTCAAAAGGTGGCACGGTCAAGGCGTGCCTACAGCTGGACTGGATTGGGGGTTTGTCTCCTACTTCTCGCTTGGTTCTCCTAGCGCGGGGAACCTGTTTCAACGAGGGTCAGTACATCGAAACGTACTGGTGAAGGTAAGCTAACCCAACTATACCAATCAACACATTGTTTTAATGAAGCATGCATATTTATTCTGGGTTTCTATCTTGCCTTAGTTCATTTTACAGCAAGAAATAGATATAGAAATCATTGAAATAACCCGCCACCGTTCGGTAACATTTACCTGCCCGTCTGAACCACCTGCATAATACTTACCTTGCCTTCCCTGCCAAGAAGACACAAGTTAGTAGCAACAGGTTTAAATATACAAGGGGATCACTGGCATGTTGCTATAGTGGACGGGCTAGTCTCAGTACGAAATATCGTGCAACGCATATTCAGGGCGTCCCAGGGCATTCCGTCCTATAGTAGGCGACTATCATGAGTTGTCCGTGACCGTCCGCAGGAACCGAGACCTTGTGCACAAGTTGTCCGTGATTAACACAGTATACTAAGTTAGCAATCGAGGCAAATCAGGGCATATCAGGCGCAGGGCAATAACATGACAAGATTTACTTTTGTATAGTCTTCCTGTTCAGTTTATTGCATTCAAGATGAGTTCTATACATAGCACAATTTTAAGAAGAAATATGTATTCTAACTTGTTTTTATGCATATGATGAGAACGAACAAGCATGTAAGTAAGTAACCGTTCACAAGTTTCATTTGGCAAGCATAATTTCCCAAGTCTATTCCCTTATTATCTTGAAGTCTTTTAGTTATTACTTGGTATCGTTTGATCGGGGCAAGCACGAATACAAGATTCAGATGTGAAGACTAGCAAGAAGGGCTAGCTAATCGGGATGGTAGCCACTCACTTAGTAGTTGGAAGGAAGAAGGAAAGAAGTGCTTTAGGAGTCCGTTCGAGCGGCGCCTACTGCTGGATCACCTGCATTGCCACGAACAGCTGATCAATACCTCTTCCCGTCTTTCCATTATCGGAATTGAAGTACAGTTCGAAGAACGAAAATAATAAAATCCATCGAAACCGTTCAAGAAATCCAAAGCAAATCTGAAAACCAACTCAAAGCACGAAAGCAACAAGTGACAGCGAAACCTAGGCAACAAAAGATGCAGCGGAGAAGTCCCTCCTGACTCTGCCGCTAAGTCGATCCCGGGGGCACGGTCCACTGAATATAGGAATCGATTCCGAAGAAGCAAATCCATAAAGAGGATGAGTTCTTGTTTCAGTCTATCCCGATCGAACGATACCGTCTTGTATTTCTTAACCGCGCTCCTCGAATAGGGGAAACGGGGCACCACGCGCACTAGAGGAACCGAACGAGTCCGAAGCAGCTTTTCTTTCCTATCCAAAATTTGCACAGGTTGTTCAACATACATCAAGTCGGGCTGAAGGTTCAGTTGTTCCAGGTCTACCACGTGGCTTGGATCGTACACGTATTTCCTAAGTTGAGAAACATGGAATATATCATGTACGTCGGATAGGGATGGTGGTAGTGCAATCTGATAAGCAACTGAGGCAACCCGCTTTAGTATTTCGAACGGACCGACAAATCTCGGACTTAGCTTTCCCTTCGCTCCGAACCTGCTGACTCCTCGCATGGGCGAGACCTTGAGGAATACCCGGTCGCCTACTAGGAACTCTAGTGGTCTTCGATGTATATCCGCATAGCTCTTTTGACGGTTTTGAGCTACCTTTAATCTTTTTCGAATCAATCGAACTTTCTGGACAGTCTGCTCCATGAGCTCGGGGCCAAGTATCTGCCGTTCAACAACTTCGTTCCAGCAGATCGGAGATCGACACTTCCGCCCGTATAACGCCTCATACGGTGCCATCTGTATGCTTGATTGATAATTATTGTTGTAAGCAAATTCGGCTAAAGGTAGATAAAGGTCCCAACTAGTCTTCAAGTCCAAGGCGCAGAGTCGCAGCATGTCTTCGAGGATCTGGTTGACACGTTCTGTTTGACCGTCGGTCTGTGGATGGTAGGCGGAGCTGAACTTCTACTTCGTCCCCATTGCTGACTACAGGCTTCCCCAGAAATGAGAAATGAATCGACCATCTCGATCGGAGACTATAGATACGGGTACGCCATGGAGCCGAACGATTTCGTTGAGATATATCTGAGCCGGTCGGCACTCCAAGTAGACTTGATAGGCAGAAAGTGAGCTGACTTGGTGAGTCGATCGACGATAACCCAGACTGCATCATGTTCCCGTTGCGTCCTTGGTAAGCCAACAATAAAATCCATCGTTATATGATCCCATTTCCACTCCGGAATAGCAAGGCTCTGAAGCTCTCCGCCTGGTTTCTGGTGTTCGGCCTTTACTCTCTGACAAGCCATGCAATGCGACACGAACTGCGCCACATCCCATTTCAAGCCGTGCCACCAAAACGTCGTACGAAGATCCCGATACATCTTTGTGCTACCCGGATGGGAAGTATAACTAGCATAATGGGCCTCCGTGAGGATCTCTTTTCTGAGAGCCGCGTCGTTTGGAACGCACAGTCTTCCCTTCGCTCGAAGCGTCCCGTCCGTGCCTACCACAAAGTCAGACGCCTTTCCTGCTGAGATAAGGGCATGAATCTTTTGCAGGAACGGGTCATCCTTCTGAGCGGCCTTCACTTTATGTAACAAGTCGGGTTCGAGGCGAAGTTGTGCTACTTGCGCCCACTTTTTGTATCTAATTTTCAGTGTAATGCCCAGTGATTCAAGATCTCGGCACAGCCTATCATCAATAGCCAAACTCCCTACGAACACTCGACTCAATACATCAGCTACTACGTTTCCCTTTCCAGGCGTATATCTGATCATGAGATCGAAGTCGCTAAGGAGTTCAAGCCATCGCCGCTGCCGAAGATTCAAATCCTTTTGAGTGTACAAGTATTTCAAGCTCTTATGGTCCGTGTAGATTTCACACGGCACGCCATAAAGGTAGTGGCGCCACAGCTTTAGCGCAAACACTACTGCAGCTAACTCTAAGTCATGCGTCGGATAGTTCATCTCGTGAGGCTTTAACTGTCTCGACTCATAAGCTATGACTTTATTCCTCTGCATCAGGACACATCCCAGCCCTTTACCTGATGCATCACTGAAAATTTTGAAATCATCCGGTCCGTTCGGCAGAGTAAGAATTGGGGCAGAGACGAGGCACTGCTTTAACTCCGCAAACAAAGCTTCACAGTTGTCCGTCCAAGTAAACTTCGTACCCTTCCGTGTGAGCTGAGTCAAGGGTGAAGCAATTCGAGCAAAATTCTGTATAAACCCGCGGTAGTAACCTGCCAGTCCAAGAAAACTTTGGATGTCGCTAGCTGACTCCGGTCGTTTCTATTGCATAATGGCTTCTACCTTCTTCGGATCAACTGAAATGCCTTCCGAGGAGATGATTTGTCCCAAAAAGGCTATACTGTCTAGCCAGAATTCACATTTACTTAATTTGGCGTACAACTTGTTGTCTCGAAGGGTTTGCAGCACCATCCGCAGGTGTCCTGCGTGCTCATCCCTAGTCTTCGAGTACACCAAGATGTCATCGATAAAAACTACCACGAATTTATCGATGAAAGGCCGAAATATACGGTTCATCAAATCCATGAATGCAGCAGGCGCATTCATCAGTCCAAACGGCATTACTGTGAATTCGTAATGTCTGTAGCGGGTTCGAAAGGCGTCTTTGGCGTGTCTTCGGGCTTAATCTTCAGCTGGTGGTAACCTGAGCGAAGATCGACCTTAGAGAACACTGCTGCCCCCTGTAGCTGATCGAACAAGTCATCAATCCGTGGCAGAGGGTATTTGTTTCTGATTGTGACATTGTTCAATTTCCTGTAGTCAATGCAGAGGCGTAACGTTCCGTCCTTCTTCTTCACAAAGAGCACAGGCGCGTCCCAAGGAGACACGCTCGGACGGATGAACCCACGATCAAGTAATTCCTGGAGCTGGCTTTTCAATTCCATCAGTTCTGCAGGGGCCATTATGTACGGAGGTTTTGAGATAGACTGTGTATTTGGAAATGTATCGATAGTGAATTCAATCTCTCGGTCTGGCGGCATGCCGGGTAGTTCGCTCGGAAACACATCGGGGAACTCCGCCTCAACGAAAGTAGACTCGACGTTTGCGTAGTCCTGCCGTGTGTCCCGAACCGACGTATGGCGTGTCGTGTGAAATCTACACGGACCATAAAAGCTTGAAATACTTGTACACTCAAAAGGATTTGAATCTTCGGCAGCGGCGATGGCTTGAACTCCTTAGCGACTTCGATCTCATGATCAGATATACGCCTGGAAAGGAAAACGTAGTAGCTGATGCATTGAGTCGAGTGTTTGTAGGGAGTTTGGCTATTGATGATAGGCTGAGCCGAGATTTTGAATCACTGGGCATTACACTGAAAATTAGATACAAAAAGTGGGCGCAAGTAGCACAACTGCGCCTCGAACCCGACTTGTTACATAAAGTGAAGGCCGCTCAGAAGGATGACCCGTTCCTGCAAAAGATTCATGCCCTTATCTCAGCAGGAAAGGCGTCCGACTTTGCGGTAGGCACGGACGGGACGCTTCGAGTGAAGGGAAGATTGTGTGTTCCAAACGACGCGGCTCTCAGAAAAGAGATCCTCACGGAGGCCCATTATGCTAGTTATACTTCCCATCCGGGTAGCACAAAAATGTATCGGGATCTTCGCACGACGTTTTGGTGGCACAGCTTGAAACGGGATATGGCGCAGTTCGTGTCGCATTGCATGGCTTGTCAGAGAGTAAAGGCCGAACACCAGAAACCAGACGGAGAGCTTCAGAGCCTTGCTATTCCGGAGTGGAAATGGGATCATATAACGATGGATTTTATTGTTAGCTTGCCAAGTACGCAACGGGGACATGATGCAGTCTGGGTTATCGTCGATCGACTCACCAAGTCAGCTCACTTTCTGCCTATCAAGTCTACTTGGAGTGCCGACCGCCTAGCTCAGATATATCTCAATGAAATTGTTCGGCTCCATGGCGTACCCGTATCTATAGTCTCCGATCGAGATAGTCGATTCATATCGCGTTTCTGGGGAAGCCTACAGTCAGCAATGGGGACGAAGTTGAAGTTCAGCTCCGCCTACCATCCACAGACCGACGGCCAAACAGAACGTGTCAACCAGATCCTCGAAGACATGCTGCGACTCTGCGCCTTGGACTTGAAGACTAGTTGGGACCTTCATCTACCTTTAGCCGAATTTGCTTACAATAATAATTATCAATCAAGCATACAGATGGTGCCGCATGAGGTGTTATACGGGCGGAAGTGTCGATCTTCGATCTGCTGGGACGAAGTTGGTGAACGGCAGATACTTGGCCCCGAGCTCATGGAGCAGACTGTCCAGAAAGTTCGATTGATTCGGGAAAGATTAAAGGTAGCTCAAAGCCGTCAAAAGAGCTATGCGGATATACATCGAAGACCACTAGAGTTCCTAGTAGGCGACTGGGTATTCCTCAAGGTCTCGCCCATGCGAGGAGTCAGCAGGTTCGGAGCGAAGGGAAAGCTAAGTCCGAGATTTGTCGGTCCGTTCGAAATACTAAAGCGGGTTGCCTCAGTTGCTTATCAGATTGCACTACCACCATCCCTATCCGACGTACATGATATATTCCATGTTTCTCAACTTAGGAAATACGTGTACTATCCAAGCCACGTGGTAGACCTGGAACAACTGAACCTTCAGCCCGACTTGACGTATGTTGAACAACCTGTGCAAATTTTGGATAGGAAAGAAAAGCTGCTTTGGACTCGTTCGGTTCCTCTAGTGCGCGTGCTTTGGCGGAATCACTCTGTCGAAGAATCTACTTGGGAGCTTGAATCAGAGATGAGGTAAAGGTTCCCCTCATTATTTCCTAGTGGTAGGTTCTATTCCTTAAGTTTTGGGACAAAACTTCCCATTGGTTGGGTAGGATGTGGTGCCCCGTTCTTCCTATTTGGGGAGCGCGGCTAAGAAATACAAGACGGTATCGTTCGATCGGGATAGATTGAAACAAGAACTCATCCTCTTTATGGATTTGCTTCTTCGGAATCGATTCCCATATTCAGTGGACCGTGCCCCCGGGATCGACTTAGCGGCAGAGTCAGGAGGGACCTCTCCGCTGCATCTTTTGTTGCCTAGGTTTCGCTGTCGCTTGTTGCTTTCGTGCTTTGAGTTAGTTTTCGGATTTGCTTTGGATTTCTTGAATGGTTTCGATGGATTTCATTGTTTTCGTTCTTCAAACTGTACTTCAATTCCGATAATGGAAAGAGAGGAAGAGGTATTGATCAGCTGTTCGTGGCAATACAGGTGATCGAGCAGTAGGCGCTGCTCGAACGGACTCCTAAAGCATTTCTTTCCTTCTTCCTTCCAACTACTAAGTGAGTGGCTACCATCCCGATTAGCTAGCCCTTCTTGCTAGTCTTCACATCTGAATCTTGTATTCGTGCTTACCCCGATCAAACGATACTAAGTAATAACTAAAAGACTTCAAGATAATAAGGGAATAGACTTGGGAAATTATGCTTGTCAAATGAAACTTGTGAACGGTTACTTACATGCTTGTTCGTTCGGAATATTCATCATATGCATATATACAAGTTAGAATACATATTTCTTCTTAAAATTGTGCTATGTATAGAACTCATTTTGAATGCAATAAACTGAACAGGAAGACTATGCAAAAGTAAATCTTGTCCTGTTATTGCCCTGCGCCTGATATACCCTGATTTGCCTCGATTGCTAACTTAGTGTACTGTGTTGATCACAGACAACTTGTGCACAAGGTCTCGGTTCCTGCGGACGGTCGCTGGGGCACCGACACCGATCCGATCCGGACGAAACTCATGATAGTCGCCTGCTATAGGACGTAATGCCCTGGGACGCCCTGAATATGCGTCGCACAATATTTCGTACTGAGACTAGCCCGTCCACTATGGCAACGTGCCAGTGATCCCCTTGTATATTTAAACCTGTTGCTACTAACTTGTGTCTTCTTGGCAGGGAAGGCAAGGTAAGTATTATGCAGGTGGTTCAGACGGGCAGGTAAATGTCACCGAACGGTGGCGTATTATTTCAATGATTTCTATATCTATTTCTTGCTGTAAAATAAACTAAGGCAAGATAGAAACCCACAATAAATATGCATGCTTTATTAAAACAACGTGTTGATTGGTATAGTTGGGTTAGCTTGCCTTCACTAGTACGTTTCGATGTACTGACCCTCGTTGAATCAGGTTTTTCGCGCTAGGAGAACCAAGCGAGGAGCAGGAGACAAACCCCCAATCCAGTCCAACTGTAGGCACGCCTTGATCGTGCCACCTTTTGAAGCATTTTGAAGAAGAAGCATTTTGAAGAAGAAGCTAGCCACCGAGCAAGTATGCAGCTTCGTGGCAAAGCCGTCGTTCCGACCCAAGGTCTTATATTTTGAGTTTAGTAAAGGATGTAATGTACAGGACTGTTATCTCATTTTGTGTCAACACTTTTGTAAGCCCATGGAGGCAATCCTTATGACTCAGTTCAAGGAGTTTGTAATAGATGTCCATATTATCAATAAAAAGAGAACTTTTCCATGCTTCAAATCTGTGTTCATTTAATCTGCGTACTCTGAATATGTGCTCGCTATGCGAAAATAAAATACTTAGCCTTGTGCTGTGCGCAACCTAGGCCCGCACGGCGGTCACGCCCGGGGGACGACTATCGATTCCACGGAATCGGGGCGTGACACCATATTTCTTGCGTTGAGTTAATGCCCTTGACCATGGTGTTGCACCCCATTCCCTATCCCGGGCGAAGATGGCGTGCAACGATTCTTGCCTCACGCATCTAATATCGCCTCGATACTATAACACATCCTTTATGGCTATGCCAGCGACTTCTGTTCATATAGATTAAGTCATCCTCGCTTAGCGATAATCCGCGTGCCGCATCTTGTAATCTGAAATACCTGAAAGAATATGAGTACAAGACATCGGTACATATTTAAAAACCGGGACAATCTGTTGCAACCCATCTGAGTAATCCATGTAACTCGTGCACCTGAGTCAAAACCCCGCTCGTGACACTTGTGTTTGCTCATGCGAGCCCTTGAATTTCATCTATATATTCGTGCTTGGTTTAACTTGGTTTTATCATTGGACAGGAAAAAATGAATGGTAAGTTGGTAAGTCTCGCCTTGTTACTCTTATATCGCACGGCGCACAGCCACACGATTTAGGCTTTTCATTATGCCATAAAACTGATCCTAAGACAAGACTAGAAAGACAACTTAATAGATGGTGCATGGAACCTATAAAATGTGTTTGGATTTATCGAGCGGACGAGAAGCCTCCCCACCAGTTCATTATTGTATTGATAACCCACCAGATTGCTTGCAGGGTGCGGAGAACCTCGTTCGGTATAGAAATCCCTTGTGCATGCTAAGGCATGGAGTTCGCTTTGGAGCCTTGGAACGCTGCATCCGGAGCTGAATCACTTATACAATATATAATGTTGGAACATCGCCTATGTATCATTTCATATTGTAAGCCACTTGGTACGCCTTTATTTTTTCGAGAGAGAGGACTTGAGCGACTTGTAATCTCGGCCTAGCGCCGCTTGTAATATTGATTCAAAATCAATAATGTGCTTGTTTTATTTCCATACTAATGTTATTCAATGCTTTCGTTATGACAATTCTGTGAAGTTGTTACCAATCACTTGTTTGTTTCTTATTCTACTGCATACAGACTATCTGTGCGACTTTGTGACTTAGCTATTTCTCCGCCTGTTCGGATTCATGGACTTGCACGGGCGCAACTTATGCTCGTGCGGCATCACGTTCCTGATGAAAACGATCGTCCCGCCGGAGCGCTTGCGCGGTAATTCGCGTCTAGCCGGGACGGCCGATCCTGCGGGAGATCGGGACGTGACATATTGGTATTAGAGCACGGCTTTACGTCCTTGGACTTCGTATTAAATCTCTCAGTTTTGAAAGCTCATTCGTGGGTTATGTGAATACGGTCTCTCTCGTTGACCCATTGAGATATTCCATACAATGAGTCTAAATATTTTCAAAAATTGTATGTGATTGATATGATTACTTGAACTTGATAGTTATGCGAAGACCCTTGTTCCGACCTGTATTAGACTTTGTGGGTTTAGACTCGTGTTAGAATTGACAAGTTATGTACGAACCCGAATACCTATACATGATTACCAAGCGGGTTAGTGTACGAGATAGAATATCGTTCGGACGGTTAGCGATGCACACAACCTTTCGACTAAGTTCTATTGAGTATCGCGCGCCAAGACCCTTTGGTGCGAGCAAGTTTGTGAGCGAGATTTTGATATCGTTCAGATAAGAATAAGTCAGACTTAGAATGACAACCGATAAAAACATTATCATATTATCGCTAAGGCGAATATAGTAGATCGTGCTTGGATTTTGAGAAATAGTTTGGACGGTATTTTGTGTCGGCAGATGCAAATCAAATATGGTTTACTTGGATGACTATCAACAGGGGTATATACGAGACTAAGAATTATCGATGCGACGCTTAGGTATCGCGTATGAGTTCTAAGGAACGACTTGGTGAATATCCGAGCGAGTGATGCGAACATGATTGAGGATTTAATTGGATGGCTCGATTCCTGAGTGGTGTATGGATTATTTGGAAATGTTCGAGCGAATTGGAAGGTCTCGTGCGATAGTGGTTTGAACGATTGCGAATGTGTTGCACAAGTGATAAGGCTTATATCGAATAGGGATTCAAGGTAATGGAATCAATATCTTGGTCGAGAAAACATGGTGGATCGTGCACTACCAAAATCTGCGCTATTAGCGACGTCTTCAGCGACATAAGTTATTGAAGTCGTTAATTTTTGTAATATTAGCGACTCTAATAAACAGTGTCGCTAAACGTCTTTATCTGCGACGTTTAGCGACAATAATTTTTATTGTAAAAATAAATATTGGTACAGGTCGCTGAACGTCACTACATTTTCGATAAATAACGACTTTTTTGCGACATGCAGCGACAAAATTTCCTATTGTAAAAAATATACGCCAACAAAGGTCGCTGAACGTCGCTACATTTTTAATTTATAGCGACGTTTAGCGACATCTATTAGATGTCGCTAAATTATTTAATATAGGGTTGGCTGTTTCGTTTTCCTCCATTCTCACCCAATTTTTTTTGAAACCTAAATGCCCCCACCACCAGCTCCCCCCCGAGCGCCCCCCCTCCGGCACGGCTCCCCCCCGGGCACCCCCCTCCGTAACGGCTCCTCCCCTGTGCGGCTGCTCCCATCGTGCGACTCCTCCCCTAGCGCGGTTCCTCCCCTTCGACGACCTCGGGCTTCTCCTCCTCCTTTCCAGAGCTCCAGCCACCTCTAGGTAAACCCTAACCATCTCTCTCTCTCTCTCTCTCTCTCTCTCTTTCTCTCTCATAGATACGGATACGACACAACACACACAGTGACACGACACTAACACAGACATGACACTGACACACACGACACTGATACATATATGACATTGACACAGACACAACATTGACACAGATACGACACACACATGTATAGGGTACTGGCCCGGGTTGTGGACTTGCGGTCCAGGACGTCGAGCTTGATTAACCAGTCTAGACTCTAGGACGGGGAGGGGGGTGCTCGGGTCCGATGGCGGGTTAGGCCATACGGCTTGCGTTTGGGAAGTCTCGGAGATGAGACTTTTTCTGAGTGGTGTATAATGTAACGACCCTTTCCGTTCAAGCGAACAACCGATTCAAATAACGTAAGTTCAACGACCCAACCAGCTTTGCTCAGCGAGATGACTAGTTTGAGGCAAAGGATTTCCAGACTGGGCCCTTCAGGAGTTTAGAACTTAGACTTTCAAAGGCTCGCTCAGAGTATCGCTCGACCGAGACGAATTATCGCTAAGGTGGGTGGCTACGATAAACTTGTCTTTGCTTAGCCAGCACACTTAAAATATGAACGATACATGCTAGTCGCTAGGTGAATTACCTCCTGTATGTTAATAAAGAATACAACGCACCAAGCTAAGGGAATAATCCCAACTTGTATTGCTTGTGTTAGAACATAGAAATAAAATTTGGCTTATAACTTGGACCCTCGTGCTACCTTTGTCTTGTGCAAGTAGACCCCGCTATGCCTCGAGTAGATCGATATATATTCTCCGTAGTGTACTGTTTCACTTGTTTACACTGCACGCCCATAGATTATGTCGCTCGGTATGTCCCTTTACGGTTTCACTCATCGCTTTACCCTTAGACCCGTGCCGACGTAAAAATGATTATGTTCCATATAAATGCATGCTTGCCTGCTTACTTTGTAGTTTGTACTCGTTGTCTTGTACCAATGTTTGCCACAATAAAATTATGCCACAATCAAGTAACACTACTCTTATCGTGCATGCATCTAGTTAGCCAGAACACTATCAAATAGTCATTCTGTGCAATGTGAACCTACAAGTATCCAGGATCGTTAGGTCGCCAAGGCAGTCCCCGAACCAGGGGAATGCATCAAGTCAAGTTGAACACTGAACGAGAATCATGTCAAGCAAATAAAAAATTACAGCTCCTGGAGCAATGCTCGTTCAGAACAAGAATTAAGAATTATCATGTCATGTTGTGAAATTGGAATGACCAAGACTTGCATATCGCGGACAACTTGTTAACAAGGGATTTTCGGATCTCGTTCCACGGACGGTCTCCGGGACACCGGGGCCGATCCAATCCGGATGGAACTCAAGTAAGTCTTAATCATGTGTAGCAGGATGGCGTGTGCGCTTAACGCTGCACCATTCTTGCTATAAGACTGATAGTCTCACATACTGGACGAGATGGCTTATAGCGCACCTTATACTTTCGTTGTATTCTATCCTCGTCAATGACTAACTCTTCCTTTATGGCTATGTAAGCGACTCATGTTAATATAGATAAGTCATCCTCGCTTAGCGGCAATCCGCGCGCGAGTCATTACATTGCATCCAGTAATCAAAAATACCTGAACGATATGAATATGATAAACTTGTGTAAAATTGAACACTTGAACATCCAATGCTACATACCTGAATAATCCTTATAACTCGTGTACTTGAAACAGTACCTCGCACATGACACTATGTTTGCTTATGCTATTGTCTCTGGATTTCATTATAAATACTTGTGTTTGGTTTAACTTGGTTTGCCTTAGACAGGGAATGACGAATGGTAAGTTGGTAAGTCTCAATATATTCCTTTATATCGCACGACGCACTGCTACGCGAGTTAGGCTTATACATTATGCCATGAAACTGATCCTAACGCACGATTAGAAAGATAACTTAATAGATGGTTCACGGAACCTATATAACATGTTTGGATTTGTCGAGCGGGCGAGAAGTCTCTCCACCAGTACATTCATGTACTGATAATCCACCAGATTGCTTGCAGGGTGTGGGAGAACCCCGTTCGGTGCGGATGCCCCCTTCGTGCGTGCCAAGGTGTGGAGTTCACTCTGGAGCCTTAGTGCGTGCGTCCGGAATTGAAGCACATATACAAGACATAATGTTGGAACATCGCCTATACATTATTCCACAAATATAGCCACTTTGTGCGCTTTTACTATTTCAGAGAGAGAGAGAGAGAGAGAGAGAGAAAGAGAGAGAGGCTTGAGCGACTTGTAATCTTGGCCTAGCGCCACTTGTAACATTGGTTTAATATCAATAAAGAGGTCATTTTATTTTTATATTTGTGTTATTCAATGCTTCTGCTATTGATGACTCTGTGAACTTGTTACCAATCGCTTGTGCGTTTCTTATTCCACTGCACTCGGACTATCTGTGCAACTCTGTGGCTTAGATACTTTACTGCCTGTTCGGATCATGGCCTTGCATGGGCGCAACTTACGCTCGTGTGGTATCACGTCCAAATGGGAAAGATCGTCCCGCGGGAGCGCTGACGCGGTGATTCACGTTTAGCGGGGATGGTCGATTATCTGCGGGAGATCGGGGCATGACATATTCCACGGTGCGCCAGACGCGCTCGGCCTCTTTAGAGCCTCCACGAGTTTAGATTTGATTGTGTTCAAGTCACGGATTCCAAAATTTATATAATAAAGAACTTATATCGAACTTTATATATATATATATATATATAATTCTATGTATTTATATGCAACTTTTTATAGTTTTGAATGACAATTCTTAGTTAGTGGAGCAATTAATTTAGCTGACTAATTTTAATTAATTCAAATCTTGAGCATTAATTTAACTTAATTAATAAATGATATATGTGACCATCCTAAATAGGATTTTTATATAGGTATAGGAGAATCAAGTCGGATGACGTTTTACTTATGCATTAATGTAGTGTAAAGGTCATAAATTAGTCTAGGTTATAATAGAGAATATTAGAACGTCAAGGAGAAGTGTTAGTAGTGGTTGGTGTTAGAAAGCATTATGATCATGATGGTTGTGTGCTTGTATATAATAGGTATATTTTTGTTGAAATTATGCTTGTAGAGGCTTGATTCTTATTCTGAGCTGTCCATTTACTAGATTTTGAAATCTTTGGCTCTACTTTCCGCTCTAGTATCGAAAGCCATGAGACTGAAATATGTCTTCTCTTCTCTTTCATATTTTAGTCCCATGGTTTTCGGTACCAAAGCGTAAGGTAGAGCCAAAGGTCTCATGCCTTCTAGGTTCATTTTACTATTTCTTATTAGGTTTCTAACTAGGTAATGGCTCATAAGAGACACGTGACGACATCCATATCCTTCTTTATTTATGTCCATCTTTGATGAACATGCATTTGTATCCATCTTTGCCTCTATTTGAACGATATATACTTGAATAATGTGTATCTTTCTTACAAAAGTATCTAAAAATGGATATGAATTACTACCTACGGCATCGTTCGTGGATGTACAACCGTCATCCTGATGATATGTGCGGTGTGCGAAATAAATTCATAGAGGGTGTACAACAGTTTCGGCAATTCGCGAAGGCGTTCTCTCAGTACATGGATGGTACCAAAATTAAATGTCCGTGTGTGAGATGTCGCAACTTAAAATATCATCCAGAAGTGGAAGTCACATATCATTGTACTCGAAGGGTTTCATGCTGAATTACTATTAGCGGACCGCGCACGGAGAACTTCTCTTTAGCATCGGAGTTGGAGCCTTATTTGGAGCCATATATAGATGTCCACGACCAGGTTGCTTACGACAACGGGTGGGTGAACATGATTTTTGACGCAGCGGGCCCTACTTTCGATTCTGACAATCATGATGCAGCTGAGGAGGCACCGAATGTCGATACTGCAAAGTTTATGGAGTTGCTGGAGAATGCAATGACTCCATTATATCCTGGTTGTGCGGATCATTCACCGTTGGAGGTAGTTACAAGATTGTTGAGCATCAAGTCCAATTTTAACATGTCGTAAGAATGCTACAACCGACTGATGTAGTTGATTATAGAGATCTTGTCAGAGGGTGCTAGGTTGTATAAAGACTTCTACCGATCTAAGAGGATGGTGAGATCGCTTTGGATGAGATACGAGAAAATTGATGCATGTCGCAACGGGTGCATGTTGTACTACAAAGACGACAAGGATGAAGACGCATACAGATTCTGTGGTGCTGATCGCTACAATGCCACTGGTAGAGGAAGGTTTGTCGGTGCAAGGAAGCCTACCGATTCGATGCACTACTTGTCTTTGACGTTGCGGTTGCAGAGGTTATTTATGGTGAAGGAGACTGTAGAAAATATGAGTTGGCACAGGCAAAAACATATTGAAGGAGTGTTGGATCATCCATCTGATGGAGAAGCATGAAAGCACTTTGATCGTGAGTATCTAGATTTTGCCTCGGACCCGCGTAATGTCAGATTAGGACTCTCCTTCGACGATTTTACCCCATTCGGACTTTCGGGCTCCCAGTATTCATGTTGGCCTATGATTGTCACTCCGTATAATCTATCACCTTGGATGTGCATGAAGACTCCATATATGTTCCTAACCATTTTTATTCCGGGTCTGAACAATACGAAGAGGAATATCGATGTGTATTTACAGCCATTGATAGATGAGTTAAATTGTGGGAACTAGGTGCCAACACGTACGATGTTTCTAGAAAGCAAAATTTTCAGATAAGGATAACACTTATGTGGACCATCAACGACTTTTTGGCCTATGAAATGTTATCGGGATGGAGCACTCATGGCCGTCTCTCATGTCCGTATTGCATGGACCGCACTAAGGCTTTTCGTTTGAAACATGGAGACAAATCGTTCTTCTTCGATTGTCATCGACAATTTCTACCGAAGGATCATCCGTACTGGAGGAACATGAATGCTTTTCGTGCTGGCGTTGTGGAGAAGGCCAATCCACCGCCAAGGTGGCCCGGATACACGATATGGAAAGAGGTAAATTTTTTATCAAGTGCTATCGAAGAGCCTGCTAAGGGATACAAGTGTGACGGATTTGGTCGCACTCATAACTGGACGAAGAGGAGAATATTATGGGATCTTCCATATTGGAGCACCAATGTGATCAGACATAACCTTAATATCATGCATATCAAGAAGAATTTGTTTGACAACATAATTAATATTGTAATGGATGTAAAGGGGAAGGCAAAAGATAATCCGAATGCCATGTTGGACTTGGAAGAAATATGTAGACGTCCTGCGTTGCATTTGAAAGATAAGGGGAATGAAAAGTTAAAGCAGCCTAAGGTAATTTTCTTACTGAAAGAGGATAAAGAAAGACTTTGTAGGTGGATTCAGGGCCTAAACTTTTTAGACAGGTACGTGTCGAACTTGAGAAGAAGCGTCAACCTCAAGGAGAACAAACTGACGGGTATGAAGAGCCACGATTGTCACATATTCATGGAGAGGTTAATTCTGATTGTATTTCAAATTTTTTTAATGCAGGTCGTTTGGGATCCATTGACAGAGCTCGGTATATTCTTCAGAGATCTTTATTCTACTAAGTTGCTCGTCGATCGTCTAGAAAAGCAAGAGAAGAATATTGCGGTAACACTGTGCAAGCTCGAGAAGGTGTTTCCTCCTGGATTCTTCGACTCCATGAAGTATTTGCTAATTCATCTTTTCTATGAGGCACGTGTTGGTGGGCCTATCGGTTAATTGTGGATGTACCCGTTCGAGCATCATCTGAACCACCTAAAGAGAAAGGTGAAAAACAAGGCACGGGTTGAGAGTTTTATTTGTGAAGCTTATGTGCTCGAGGAGATTATAAACTTTTGCTCGGCGTATTTCAAACTTCATGTTGCTACTAATCGAACAAGAGCTCCGAGAAACGACGACGGATATCAAAAATCTAATAATGCAATACTGAAAGTATTCAATGCGTCTGAAAAGCCTTCAGGGAAAATAAAGAAGAGATATTTGATTGACGACGAGCTAAGGGCTGCTCAGTTGTATATATTACTCAATTGCGACGAGGATGAAGTGGAGAACCTAGAGGGGTAAGTAATTAATACGTCCACGTTTAAGTCATCTCAATGTAATGGTATAAGCTCGGTAATGTTATGCTACTAATCGGCGGTTGCTTCATTATTTTTTAGCACATATAATGATGAGCTGGGGTCAGTTAGACCCTACATAACAGACGAAAAATTAGAATAAGAAATGAGACGTCATTTTTCTTCTTAGTTGAGTGTATATGTAAGGAGCTCGGTAATTACGTTTTGGATATGCACTTTACATAATAATTAACGGAACGTTGAACTTAATTTCTTATCTTATGATATTTAGGTCGATCGTCCAGACGCAACACTTGAGAATGAATATATTAGAACTCTAGCTAAGAAGTCAATTTATGTCGTCAAAATCTGGCCAAGCTATTGTGTAAATGGATTTAGGTTCAAGTCAATAACTGCCCCGATCAGAGACAACTTCCTAGATCTCGATGACAACAAAAATAGTTGTTTGTGTATTAAATCTTCGAACTATAAAGATGTCGACATATGCAGTAATTTCTATGGAGTCTTACGAGAGATTGTGGAGCTGATATATAATTATGGAACAGAGCCTGCTAAGATCGTGTTATTCAAGTTTGAATGGTTCGATCCGATCCAAGATCAAGATTAGAAAATAGACAAGTATGGTCTTGTGGATGTAAACTACCGACATCGATATCAAGGCTACGAACCATTTGTCCTATCAAGTCAGGCTCAGTTCGTATACTTTACAACTTATCCTAAACGGAGAACAACGAGGTCGGACTGGTGGGCAGTATGCAAGACCAAAGCTAAAAATACCTTTGATGTTGACGAAATAGCTTATTAGGAGGACGAGCTACCTTTTGTAACAAATATTGTAGAGGTGGACTCAACGAAAGTTTCTCATTAAACGGCTAATCGTGTTGAAGAAGTAAAATTATCCGAAGAGGAAGACGAAGTAGATGAAAGTGCATAAGTGGAGGACGAGGTCGAGGAAGTGGAGGACGAGAAAAACGAAGAAGATGAATTTTCAGAAGAGAATTGAAAATAAAATTAAATCCATTTAGTCTTGTGACATGTACTGTATTTTTGACACGAATGGAATGGACATAGGACATGGACGCTAGTCAGTAGATCGGATAGATCGTATTTGACGGTAGTGCAATGCTTGGTTGAGTGTGATTTAAAAATGACTTGGATTTTGATTGACCCTGCTTGAGGAATCATGGTGAACCATAAACGAGAACCCTTGAGATTTTTACAAGTAGCTTGTCCGACTTCACTATTGTTAAGTTTGGTTGAATGCATATGTTTGAGGGACGTCTTGAACGTGTGCACGATCCAAGACTCAGCGATATATTGAACTCGAGTGCAAAGACTTCGCTATTGCTAAGTTGGTTGACATACATATGTTTGAGGGACACCTTGAATATGTGCACGATCCAGACTCGCGATATGCTGATCTCGAATGGTAGTACAAGTGAATATGTTAGATTCACATAAATGAGTATAACGTTTTGGATAAGTTTGCCTCAGTCCTAAATCATCATTTGAGATGGATTATTTTTACCACGCGTTAAGCAATATATCTTCCGCACTAAGGCGTACTAGAGACCGAGTCAAGAGCTTGAACAGAATGATAGAGTCATACATTAAAACAGATCCAGCACACACGTAACACGGATGAAGAACGTGTAGGAAGTTGTGTTCAAACAGATCTAGTGATACAAAATGATATGCTTGAGATAGATTTGATAGTGTGCGATAGAACGGTTTACGCTCCGGAAGTCTCGAGGACGAGACTTATTCTGAGTGGTGTATAATGCAACGAACCGTTCTAAGCGAAGAGCCAATTCAAATAGCACTAGTGCGATGACCCGACCCACTTTGCTCAGTGAGAAGACTTGCTTGAGGCAAACAATTTCAGACTTGGCCCTTCAGGAGTTCAGACTTAGACTTTCAAAAGCGCGTTCAGAGTATCGCTCGACCAAGACAAATTATCGCTAAGGTTGATGGCTACGATGAACTTGTCTTTGCTTAACATGCACACATAAAATATGGATGATACATGCTAGTCACTAGGTGAATCACCCCTTGCATGCTAATAAAGAATACAACGCACCTAGCTAAAAAAATAAGCACATCTTGTACTACTTGTATTAAATATGAAAATGAAACTTGGCTTATAATTGGACCCTCGCATGCTACATTAGCTTCGTGCTAGTAGACGCCGCTAATGCTTCGTGTAGATCATTATATACTCTTGGTAGTATACTTCTTCACATATTTATATGGCTCGTCTCATAGGTTATGCCGCCCGATATACCCCTGTACGGTTTTACTCTTCGCACTACCCCTTAGACCCGTGCTAGCGTAATTGCTTATATTTGCAGGTATGGCTTCGCGCATATTTTTTCTTAAAGTTATATTCGCACTGTTCCAATGCTTAGCTGCTTTACATAATTGTTATGCTTATCTCGTAGAATTTATGCCACGACCTTGTAACACTATCTTATCTTGCATTCATCTAGTTTATCCAGAAGACTATTAAATAGTCGTTCTGGGCAAGTATGAACATAAAAGTATCCGGGACCGTTGGGTCGCCAAGGCATTTTTTGAACTAGGGGATTGCATCAAGTCAAGTAAAGCAAGAATCACAGCTCATTGAGCAATACTCGTTAAGAACAAGAATCAAGAATTATCATGTCGTATCGTGAATCCCGTAAATCTGGAAGACCCAAGACTTGCATGTCGCGGACAACTTGGTGCACAAAGGAGATTCTCGAATCTTGTTTTGTGGACGCTCTCCGTGGCACCGGGGCCGATCCTCTCACAGTCTTAATCATGTGTAAGCAGGATGGCGTGTAGCGTTTTATGTTCCTCGCGCTATTCACGCTCTAAGACTGATAGTCGCATGTTAGTAGGCAGATGGAGTATAACGTCCCATGTTTCTTGCGATGACGCCCACTTGACCCTGGAGTTGCACCCCATTCCCGTCCCGGACGAAGATGGCATGCAGCAATTCTTACCTCACGCATCTAATATTGCCCCGAGACTAGAACTCGTCCTTTATGGCTATGCCAGCGACTCCTGTTCATATAGATTAAGTCATCTTCGCTTAGCGGCAATCCGCGTGCGAGTCATAGCATCGAATCTTGTAATCTGAAACACCTGAACGAATATGAGTACAAGACATCGGTACACATTTGAACACTGGGACAATATGCTTCAACCCATCTGAGTAATTCGTGTAACTCGTACACCAGAGTCAGAATCCCGTTCGTGACACTTGTGTTTGGTTATGGGAGTCCTTTGATTTCAACCTTTTATATATATTCGTGCTTGGTTTAACTTGGTTTATCATTGGACAGGGAAGGACGAATGGTAAGTTGGTAAGTCTCGCCGTGTTACTCTTATATTGCACGGCGCATTGTCACACGAGTTAGGCTTTTTATTATGCCATGAAACCGATCCTAAGATAAGACTAGAAAGACAACTTAATAGATGGTGCACGAAACCTATAAAACATGTTTGGATTTGTCGAGCGGATGAGAAGCCTCTCTACCAGTGCATTCATGTACTGATAAACCACCAGATTGCTTGCAGGGTACGGAAGAACCTCATTCGGTGCAAAAACCTCTCGTGCGCGCTAAGGTGTGGAGTTCGCTCTGGTGCCTTGGAGTACTGCATCCGGAGCTGAAGCACATATACAGGACATAATGTTGGAATATCTCCTATGTATCATTTTATGTTGTAAGCCACTTGGCATGCCTTTATAGTTTCGAGAGAGAGGACTTGAGCGACTTGTAATCTCGGCCTAGTGCCGCTTTTAACACTGATTCAAAATCAATAAAGTGCTTATTTTATTTCCATACTAGTGTTATTCAATGCTTCCGCTATGACGATTCTGTGAACTTGTTACCAATCGCCTGTTCGTTTCTTATTTTGCTGCATATGGACTATCTATACGACTCTGTGACTTAGCTATTTTTTTGTCTGTTCGAATTCATGGCCTTGCACAGGCGCATCTTGTGCTTGTGTGGCATCACGTTCCTGATGGAAATGATCGTCCCGCTGGAGTGCTGGCACGATGATTCACGCCTTGCGGGGACGACCGATCCTGCGGGAGATCGGGGCATGACAACAAACCCAGCTGATGTCCCGCAATACTCCATGCCCTTTCTTTGTTTTCACGGTGAATCAATTTGGCTATTCCTAGGCCGAATGGTCCCGGTGCCTATTCCGTTCGAAGAACCATCGCCTTGTACTTCCGTATGTCCATGACCGTGCAAGGTTCTCTTCACCACAATACAATATTATCTTCGTGTTCTTACCATTCCATGTTCCTCTTGGCGACCCGAGGTCCCAACACACAAAGGCACAAAGCCACATCATTACAGGTTCCGTGGCACCATGCTCTCCGATAAGCTCCAAGTCCCATGTTCCAACAGCACTATACCCTATCGGCAGTTGCCCGATTTCAAACCACAACTTCATGCTTCGCTTGACGAAGCGTCTCGACTTGATCCTCGTGTGCAACGTACATTCCCATTTATCCCACACTTGCAGTTCTGTGGTGTTGCACCATAATTGTTGCGTACTATTTATGCACGCCTCTGAAGTTGTCCTCTCATATTCTAACTATCAATGTCTCTCCAAGTGTTCAATACTTGTGTTCCCAACTAAGAAGCCTCTACCAACTGTAATGCACAAACTGTTCCCAACTAAGAATCCTTCGTGTTCCAAACTAAGTGCTTGCACAAGTTATATCCAATTGTTAGGCATGAAGGAGTAGAGGAGAAGGGACATAGCCAACTCACCATGTCTGAATCTGCCTAGCACCCTGCCTTGCCGATACGACCGACTCCTTGAATCCGTGGTTCGATGCGAAGCACGATCTATTTAACTAGAATGACCGTGCGAGCTGTCCGTACTCTCCAATTCATCCGACCCGATCAGACTAAGGAAGACGACATTATTAATTGATTCTCTCTCTCTGCACTGCTCTGCACGAACACACTGATCCATCCATGATGCCTCAGTGCCTCAACCCATTGCGAGGCGCTACTCTGCTTGCACCGAACTTCGTACCTTACATGCGCATGCAAATTAACTTATTCAATACTTGTTCCATACAAAACTCAGAATAAAGCACCGCGCGGGTGCGAGATATTACATAATATACCACTTAAAATAAGGTTCATCCTCGAACCAAACCAACACCATATTCCTTCATGCAATTCACTCGTCCAAATCACAAGCACTGCTCCATGTAGCTGATATTCCACTGCCCTAGACTTATCTCCTTCGTTCCGTACTTGACGCTCACACAAATTTCATATTCTCACATTCTCCTTGTAGCTCAATTCGAACTCAACCTATCGCTTAGTTTGAATCATACAGACATTTAAGGCATCCCTGAAACACATTCATTTCAGCCAAGCTTAGCGATAGCAAATTTGGACAATTTACAAGGGTACCTTCACGTCCGAAATATCCATCGCTTTACTCTCGATTGAACCGATCCTATCGTTCATCCCATAATTATTCACACATGCGCTAACTCCGGATACATGAATCTCCACTGACGATCTCTGCACCTGACCCGATTCAGTCCATATTTTGACTTGATCCATTCCCTAGCAGTAATCCAAACCTTGCATGCTCTAAGTTCTTATGCGTCCAAGCACAACCAGTATTCTGCAGGGTCCTACCATCAATCTATTTTTGACTCTCGCTTACATTGTCCGAACTTCAACCAACCAAGCTCTGCTTCAACTTCAATCGCATCATATATCGCGCGCACCTTCTTAATATCTTCTTCATTCTCTGAACGATCATCACATCTGATTCTACCCAAGCTAAGCGACTTACCAAATATCGCACTTAACTCCTAGATCAGTTCGACCCAACACCCTCACTGCAAACTCAATTCCTCTTTGGGTGACAATCTACTTGGCTTTCATAATCCGTAAGGATTTCGCTACCACGCCCTAGGTTTAGTGTCTCCATGATTCCGATGCGAACAAGGTTGCAAAATTTCTAGGTCATGCATGGAATAGTTCTTCCTATGCTGCTTCCACTGCCTCTAAACACATGATTTTGCTTTCGCCCTCTGTATAAGCACTCATCCCATACTAAGTTCGGATGCATCTTGTAGATCTGAGGTACATCTGTCCCTTCCGAAAGTGCAAGGATCTGAGCTGAAGCGATATGCGGCTTTGACTTCTTGAAGCTAGTTGCACAGTCATCAATTCATATGAATGCTATTCCCTTAGGGCACGACGAGTCAGAAGCAAAACCATCTTCGATAATCTGTGACTCCGTATCTCATCAGTTGACTCAGGCAGTTCTCACCATCGTTTCGATCTTATGGCTGCATCTTCAGCTGAAGGCTATTCCAATGATCTCTCAAATTCAACATTCAGTCGCCTAGACTTATCTCCCTCAGCACACACCACTCAATATCTATCCTCGACGCATTCACTTATGCGTCGGTACGAGGGTCATCCTATGGGTCTCCAATATTCACTTTTGTTTGTTAGTTTAGTCTCCAGGGTCAGCTTTTCCGAAGCTTCGTTCGATAATTGTAGATCGTCACGTGGGTTATTTGCTAAGGATCGTGCTAGATCACTCTACCCCAAATCCAAAATTGCACTCTGAGTCTGCACACTGCATGCATTGCCGCTGGTAAAACTGCTAACCAAATATCGCCTAACCACCAAGAGTCTAAGACTATCCACTAAGGCTCCAAAAACTGAGAACTATGCTTGTTGAATCCGTCTTCAATAACTCTATTGTTCTTCCTTGAATCCATCAAGAAATTTTTGATCGCCTTTGCCCGACTCCGTGCACCGATGCTTACAAGATTATCACTATCGCCGGCTTGCTCCGTTGTATTCTTGTATCATATTTCCATCTTGTTCCGCTTGCTTCGCATCCATCCCCTTGTGTTCTAGTGCATCTGTATGATCCATCATCTTGTTCACCAAGTCTAACTTAATTTTCTCCCTCTTGTTGAACTCCATCCATCTTGTTCCTGGTACACTCATCCTGATATGCAATGTCCTCTTCGATACCACAAGGGTTAACTTTTAACTCTACCTCAACATCAACTTGACTCACGTCGCACCCATCCAAGTTTTTTGAAGAGCCTGTCCATCTGCGTTTGCACCGTTTCACCATGTCTACATCCATTGCACTCTGACCACTTAACTTATTATTGGTTGTCCAATGTCGAAATCCTCAGGCAATTCACAATCATCTGCATGACTCAATCCTACTACATCTTCGCACTTAAACAAGCTTCTATGCTTGGCTTGATAGTTTCCTTACTTCACCGAAATTCATAATCCGTGCTTGTTGCTTCTTTGTACTCGAACGTGATCCACTGCTCGACCAACTGCACCTTTTCGTTACGAAAATCCATAGTTTGTGCCCGTTACTCTTTGACGTATCCATAGTTTGCACGCGCTTACACCAACTGCCTATTCCTTGATCATCAACTCTCTACATTCATGCACCTTCTGCTGACTTCTTGTTCGTGCGTGTGATAATCCAATCTTTGAACCATCAACTCGACCTATCCAATCTTCCTACAATACTTGCTCCTTTTTCTTCAATTCGATTATCGTGCTTGTTTCGCATCGCTCTTCCAAATCCAAACATTCAATTGCTGCCTTGTCGTACCGTTCCATTACTTGTTCCATTCCTTGTCTGACACAACGTCTGCCGACCCAAGCCTGTTCCTACCACAACACGATGAAGAATATCTGAAGCACGTTATATTATCCAAACTCTTGACTTAATCTTGGAACTATCACATCCGTTGCGGCAACCTATTGCTTAATCCATCCAAAAATTTTTGATGCCCACCACACTCCGTGGCAAGACATATATCACTTAGAATTTGAGTTACTCTGGTACCATAATTGCTCTGCATCAACCAACATCTACACTGAATAACTATTCTGCAATAGCCCTGTCGACTGTGCTCGTTACATTCTTGATTACTCAAAATCTAACATGCAACTCAACCAACATTCATAATATTCGTGCAACATCCTATTCAATTACCCAAAGCTCAATGATCTCATTTGTCTCTCCGTTATATCTTGTGCAACATTCCATTCTCGATAGTCAAGCCATTAATCAAGCCATTAAATCCACTTGTTACCCCCCCGATGTTCTCAATTATCCATTCCCTACACTCCACGATAAAGCTTAACTAACAATGATCCGTTGCACTGATGCAACAACGCCCTATGGTGTTACCCAAAATCGCAAAATCTAAAGAAATCACACACATCAAACAATCATACACATATTTAGACTTATTGTGTGGACGTCCTTTGTAGCATCGAGTAGAGTCAAGAGCCATTCAATTCGTGAAAGCTATTTAGAGTTTCTGATGAAGCAAGAAAAATATCTGAGCAAATGAACCGGGCGCTCTGATACCAATTTTTCATGCCCCAATCTCTCGCAAGTTCGATCATCGTTGCTGGACATAAAATTACCACTCCTGCGCTCCCGCAGGATAATCGTTCTCATTGGGACGTGATGCCGTGCAAGCTTGGAGTTGCGCTCGCACAAGAAAATAACGTCAAACGTCATGGTTATCATCGAAACGACCATATTGTAGCTGAAGGAAGTAGTGTTACACTTTTATTGTATAAGAAAACCAAACACAAGGCTCAAAAGGCCCAAATAAAATGCCCCGAAGGCTTACAACACTCTAACTCTCTCTCGTATACTTACAAAGGATATCTCCATTCCATGCATCATGTTTCATATATTCAAGCTAAGATCTCCTACCTGAGTACCTGGAAGATTTTCCATAAACGTGGGTCAGTACACAATTTGTACCGGTAAGCAGAGATAAACTACTCGCCTAAACCAGCACGAAGTAATTATGTGAGGCATGCAATTATTAATACAAGCCCCTCTTCCTCTAGGCTCCTTCGGTCGCCTTACTTCGAGTGATCTTTCTATTTAAGCCTATATCGATTTCATGGCATAATACGAAAGCAATAAAGCATGTAAGCAGGTTTCTTGATTCATTAAAGAAAAACGGTAAAAGCATGGTGAACATTCATATTGCATAAGCCTGAATAACACTACGATATCGTAAGCCTATAAGTGTGTTACTACTCAAACATGAAGTGAAGGTCACTAGAGGCTCGCAAACCAACCATAATTGGGCGATTCATGGAAAATGATGAATGCCCCGCGTGCGGGTTGCTAGCCCCACCGAAGGCCCCCACTTATTCGTATATGCGGTATAACAATCCAGTCTGGGTCGCAAACCAAGCTGAAGTCCCAGAATACTCCGTGCCCTTGTGCACACTGTGAATCAATTTGGCTCTTCCTAGGTCGAACGATCCCTGTACCCTGGTGCCTATCCCGTTTGAAGAACCATCTCCTTGTACTTCAGCATGCCCATGACCGTGCAAGGTTCTCTTCGCTACAATACAACATTCTCTTCATGTTCCTACCATTCCATGATCCGCTTGGCGACCAGAGGTCCCAACACATAAAGGCACAATGTCACATCATTACAGGTTCCATGGCACTATGCCCTTCGATATGTTCCAAGTCCCATGTTCCAAAAATACCATACCCTATCAGCAGTTGTCCGGTCTTGAACCACAACTGCATGCTTCGCTTGACGAAGTATCTCAACTTGATCCTCGTGCGCAACACACGCTCCCATCTGTCTTATACTTGCAGTTCTGTGGCGTTGCACCATAACTGCTGTGTACTCTTTATGCACGTCTCTGAAGCCGCCCTCTCATGTTCTAACTATCAATGTTCTCTCTAAGTGTTCAATACTGGTGTTCCCAACTAATAAGCCTACCAAATGTACTGCTCAAACTGCTCCACGCCTCGATGTATACTACTCCGTGTTCCAAACTAAGTTCTTACACAAGTTATATCTAATTGTTAGGCATGAAGGAGTAGAGGAGAAGGGACAAAGCCCATTCACCAAGTCTGAATCTGCCTAGCACCCTGCCTTGCTGATATGGTAGACTCCTTGAATACATAGTCCGTTGTGAAGCACGATCTACTCAACTGGTATGACTGTGCGAGCAGACCGTGCTCTCTAAATCATCTAACCTGATTTGACTAAGAAAGACAACATTATCGCTCGAATTTGCTCTCTCTCTACACTGCTCTGCACGAATACATTGATCCATCCATGCTGCCTTAATGCCTCATCCCGTTGCGATACGCTACTCTACTTGCACCGAACTCCGCACCTTAACCTGTGCATGCAAATCAACTGACTCAGTACTTGTTCCATACAAAATCTCAGCCTAATGCACCGTGTGGGTGCGGGGCATTACAGAGGAGGAGTATAAGGGTTGGGCTTGGAGCTTGGACGATAGGCAAACACATCTTGCTTGGATAAATAAGAATATAATTTCTTGCATTTAATTCTCTTAAATTATGTTGTTGCTTAGTTTATGCTCTTTATATCTATTTATTCTTGATTTTCAGAAAGGAGATTCTTGTGTATGTAATGGATTTGTATGGATTTGACCTATGATTATAGTTTGGGATAAATCATAGGATACTAGGTTGTAACCTTGGATTTGAGTATGGAATTTAGGTTTATATCCCCACCCTAAGTTTCTAACTGATGTAGAACCCAATACTAGCTATACCTATTGGTTAAACATCAATTGGTGATAATTTGATTGGAGTTTGACACCCAAATCCGATGATCTGAGTTATTGTCTCTATAGTATCAGTGTTAACAGTATAGTGTCAGTATACTGAGTATACTTTGTGGTGTGCTCATTTTTCCAGTAAGTTTAATTAATGTTCTGTGTGACAAAATAGTATAATGTCAGTATATTGCCAATATACTATTGTACAACTGATTTTAACGAATTTATCCTGGTTGCGTGTCTTTTCGTCGTATGGGTATTTAGCCTTCTCCGGAATATTTTTCTAGTACCTATCCACTATCCCTTAACCCTGGTACCGTAAAGTTTTCTAGCTTTTGGATGCTTTATCCCAGAACCCCATGTGGACGTTGTCCCCTTGACCTTCGTCCACTGACTGTGTCACGCCCCGGTCCCGCAGGGCCGCTCGTCCTCGCTTTGGTCCCTACGAAACCGATCGTCCTCGCACGGGCGTGATGCCGTGCAAGCCTAAAGTGCGCTTGCACAAGGCCAAAGCTTTGAACAAGGGCAAGTAAGCTATTCAATACTGAAGCAGCGACACATAACATTGCAAAAAAGTGAAGAATACAATGGCATATGAAAAACGAGCTCTTTATTGATATTCACAAATGTTACAAACGACACAAGGCCGAGGTTACATATCACTCAAGCACTCTTTTCTCGATTACAATAACACCGTTCCATACATTATGTCCCTCTATATAAAAGCAACTCAAAGCAGGCACAACTCGATGCGGCTCCAGGCATCGACTCCAGATTTTCGGTTCCTTGGGATGAGGCACGGCTATCGCTTCCTCGGACGATCAAGCACCTGAGAACAAGCAGACTGTTGGTGGGTCAGCACTTTATACAAGTACTGGTAAGATAAAACAACTGAACAGAAGCTACACCCCCTGAAACACACACTAAGTAATCATGTGGCAAAATATTGCATTACTAGTGATCTTGCTAGTTTTACTTAGGTTCATTTCATGCAGTTCAGAACTAGTAAGATTACATCTTTTGAAAACATAACTTTGAAACAGTTTGCATATTCAAACTATAAGCATACGATTCGGGACAGTGCTCTATCGTGCAGAGCGCAACATGTATTGTGCATCACTAACTAACTCTTCGGGACAAGGTAACATATAGGAACTATCATTCAATCAAGCACACAAGTTGAATTTTAACAATCAGAGGTCGGTCCCCGAGAAACTCAGGATCGGTAACGGTAATCCAGCTAACCAATGACTCACATTTTGATCCTATTAGCAGTTGTGACTCATGGCTGCACATTACTGCCGAAGCAGCCGTAACCAAGGTTCAACTCTGCATTAATAGTCATTGTCCGACCGATGCAATTCATGAAGCACTAACAGATAAACTCTACGATGCAGACAAAATGAACATGCATGCTTATGCATAAACTTATATTTCTTACCCCATAGCCGAACGGTTATCCCTGCAGCAGACACACAAGTTAGCCACAATATTTACATGCGTAAACTTATGAATCCATCTTCTTCTGGTGTCAACAATGATAGGTATGCAAGAAGGTAAACCTAGCATGCGCCCTATCTATATGACGGCCCTGAGAAACTCATTGATGGACAACAACACCCCTAGATCCTTTCGGAACGGAACATCAGGGTGCTCTCACAATCCCTTCCGGACCGACCGATTCCCAGTGCCCTAGGAATCGACCGAGAGACTATTACCTTGTGCACAAGTTGTCCGAGACCAATGCAACAATCATATTCACATTCACAATCACAAGCACTTAACAATCTAATAGCCACACCCCCTGGAACCCGAAGGAACGGAACATCAGGGCGGACTATTAGACTATACTCTTTTGCAACACATCTTTCCAACAATCTAATAGCACACCCCCCAAGATCCCGAAGGACCGGACGTCAGGACGCACTATTAGACTATGCTTATACGAATCACAAGCTTTAGCAGTTCGATATAGCAAAATAGACAAGTAGAACATATAAGGCAAACACGATTGATTCTTATTTAACATGCAAAAACTATCTCTTTCTTTCTTAGCATATTCAAGGAACACATTTCAGGCGATTCGTTTATTTATCTTCTTAGCATGGCAAGAGTTCGTTTGAGCTGTGTCGGTGTAACTAAGCATGCAATATTTCTATCTTTCTCTTAGCATAGCAGTAGTTCGTTCTCATTTCTACAAGCATTCATATTCTCTTAGTTAGGCAGCATATTCGTTTCAATGACAAGCTATGTGAGTTCTCTTATTAGCATGCTGAGTCGGTTCTATCATTCTTTTTATGAAAACATTCTTCTTAAGCAAACAAGCATTCAAAAACTCAGATTCATTATTAAGTCGTGCAAGAATCAGAGAATGCAGTTCTGCCCACTCACTTTGATCAATCGTTCGGGAACTCTCCGAGAAGACTTCCGTTCGAGCAAGCAAGGCGATATCACTTGTACATAGCGCCAACGCGGAGTGGGGCGCTACATACTTACCCACCAACAAAGAGTTTCATCCTCGAAACTCAAGGAGAAACTCACGAAAACACAGAGCAGCGATAGTCCTCATCCCTCACCATCCTAAATTAAAACTCTAGCAATCTTCTCAATAAAACTCTAGCCAACAAAATCACAAATCACATCTCAAGCAATGAAAACCAAATCCAGAAAATTTTTGCCGACAACTTTGAGAATATTTATGGACTTATTGTATGGAACGTTCATTGCATCTCACATCAGGCACATCTCAGAGTTGGAGGCAACGAAATGGGCAAAGAATCGAGTCGCTCTGATACCATTATGTCTCGCCCCGGTCCCGCAGGGCCGTTCGTCCTCGCTTTGGTCCCTACGAAACCGATCGTCCTCGCACGGGCGTGATGCCGTGCAAGCCTAAAGTGCGCTTGCAAAAGGCCAAAGTTTTGAACAAGGGCAAGTAAGCTATTTAATACTGAAGCAGCGACACATAACATTGCAGAAAAGTGAAGAACACAATGGCATATGAAAAACAAGCTCTTTTATTGATATTCATAAATGTTACAAACGGCACAAGGCCGAGGTTACAGATCGCTTAAGCACTCTTTTCTCGATTACAATAACACCGTTCCATACATTATGTCCCTCTATATAAAAGTAACTCAAAGCAGGCACAACTCGATGCGGCTCCAGGCATCGACTTCAGATTTCCGGTTCCTTGGGATAAGGCACGGCTATCGCTTCCTCGGATGATCAAGCACCTGAGAACAAGCAGACTGTTGGTGGGTCAGCACTTTATACAAGTACTGGTGAGATAAAACAACAGAACAAAAGCTACACCCCCTAAAACCCACACTAAGTAATCATGTGGCAAAATATTGCATTACTAGTGATCTTGCTAGTTTTACTTAGGTTTATTTCATGCAGTTCAGAACTAGTAAGATTACATCTTTTGAAAACATAACTTTGAAACAGTTTGCATATTCAAACTATAAGCATACGATTCGGGACAGTGCTCTATCGTGCAGAGCGCAACATGTATTATGCATCACTAACTAACTCTTCGGGACAAGGTAACATATAGGAACTATCATTCAATCAAGCACACAAGTTGAATTTTAACAATCAGAGGTCGGTCTCTGAGAAACTCAGGATCGGTAGCGGTAATCCAGCTAACCAATGACTCACATTTTGATCCTATTAGCAGTTGTGACTCATGGCTGCACATTACTGCCGAAGCAGCCGTAACCAAGGTTCAGCTCTGCACTAATAGTCATTGTCCGACCGATGCAATGCATGAAGCACTAACAGATAAACTCTACGATGCAGACAAAATGAACAAGCATGCTTATGCATAAACTTATATTTCTTACCCCATAGCCGAACGGTTATCCCTGTACCAGACACACAAGTTAGCCACAATATTCACATGCGTAAACTTATGAATCCATCTTCTTCTGGTGTCAACAATGATAGGTATGCAAGAAGGTAAACCTAGCATGCGCCCTATCTATATGACGGTCCTGAGAAACTCATTGATGGACAACAACACCCCCTAGATCCTTTCGGAACGGAACATCAGGGTGCTCTCACAATCCCTTCCAGACCGACCGATTCCCAGTGCCCCAGGAATCGACCGAGAGACTATTACCTTGTGCACAAGTTGTCCGAGACCAATGCAACAATCACATTCACAATCACAAGCACTTAACAATCTAATAGCCACACCCCCCGGAACCCGAAGGAACGGAACATCAGGGCGGACTATTAGACTATACTCTTTTGCAACACATCTTTCCAACAATCTAATAGCACACCCCCCAAGATCACGAAGGACCGGACGTCAGGGTGCACTATTAGACTATGCTTATACGAATCACAAGCTTTAGCAGTTCGATATAGCAAAACAGACAAGTAGAACATATAAGGCAAACACGATTGATTCTTATTTAACATGCAAATGCAAAAACTATCTCTTTCTTTCTTAGCATATTCAAGGAACACATTTCAGGCGATTCGTTTATTTATCTTCTTAGCATGGCAAGAGTTCATTTGAGCTGTGTCGGTGTAACTAAGCATGCAACATTTCTATCTTTCTCTTAGCATAGCAGTAGTTCGTTCTCATTTCTACAAGCATTCATATTCTCTTAGTTAGGCAGCATATTCGTTTCAATAACAAGCTATGTGAGTTCTCTTATTAGCATGCTGAGTCGGTTCTATCATTCTTTTTATGAAAACATTCTTCTTAAGCAAACAAGCATTCATAAACTCAGATTCATTATTAAGTCATGCAAGAATCAGAGAATGCAGTTCTGCCCACTCACTTTGATCAATCGTTCGGGAACTCTCCGAGAAGACTTCCGTTCGAGCAAGCAAGGCGATATCACTTGTACATAGCGCCGACGCGGAGCGGGGCGCTACAGACTGGGCAGCAAAACCCCCATTATCCTGCTATATATAGAGCGTGAAGGATTTATTGATTGCCAAACCCATAAAATTAACTAATAGATTTATGTGAAGTAGCAGGACCTAGAAAACCTATTGGTGAAGTAGCATGATATCTAGTGGTAGTACCCAAACTTTGATAAATTCAATGATCAGTGAATTGAGGAATTATTGATGATGTTTAATCATGAGTGGTTGATTGCCTGATCGTCCCTATTCCTGATCTAGCTATATTGTATCCGTGATATCTTCTACCAGTATACCCTTTGAGGTATTGGCCATATTATCGCACCGAGGTGCTCTATTACTTGTGCACTGAGATGCTATATCCTTGTTAGTTCTATTACAAGAAAACTCTAAATCTTAGGTTAATCCATGACATGATGTACTTGCCTAGGTCAAAGCTCCAAGCCTATCTTCTACTCCACCACCAAGAGGAGTTTTGAAACATTATTCTTAGGCCTCAAGGCAATGTCCTAGCAAGCTCCAAGCTTGAGGAATATGAAGTGAAGAGGAAAAGAAAAAAGAGGGAAAATGGAGAGAGTATATATAGTAGGGATCCTAACCATCCAATCCGCTATGTCAGCGATCCATGGCCCCCAAACTAAATCTCAGCCACTCAAGGTTGCACAAGAAACCAATGGTCCAAAGGGTAAATCGGGTAAAGGCCAAACCTGGGTCATCTCCAGTCGGACAATATACACCCAGTATATTGTAGTGTACCACATATATATTGGTCTGATCTTATTTTAGAGAAATTTTAGAAATCCATTCTATGCACTGGTCCTTGCACGGGTCTATGACAAAGCCAATGGATACTCTACAAGTCTTGGACAGTCTGGTAATAAATACTGCTGCCACAAACATAAGAAATCAATATGTTGCATAAGTCATTAAGTATTTTCTCGAAAATATGCATAATACACAATACCCAAAATACATGAATTAGAAAATCTCTAATACAAGGAAACTATTAATATAAGAAATCCAAGAAATCGATAAATATAATGTATAATACATGAATCCGTATCCGTATACAAATACCGATATAGTGAGACAAGTCTCACACCACCGGTATACCGATTGGGGATGTTGGCACTATCACGTCCCGGTTTCGTAGAACCGAAAGTTGCCACTGGGTGTGATGTTGTATAAGCCTAAACTGCACTTGTTAAAGCACAAAAATATCTCAGAAATAAAGTTATTACAACAAAAATAATAAGAACAATTAAATTGACACAAGATATATAAAAAATAATTCTCTTTATTGATGATTTACAACGAAATTATAACGGCTTAAGGCCAAAAGAAGAAAAACTCAATCACAAACACAATATCTTATTACATCAAAATAATGCCATAAGGTTTACAGCTGATGAAACAAATACAATCAATAATGTTTCATACATTATGTCTCTTATAATGAAAGATAACATTATCTTCAGTCGAATAACTTTAAGTTACCAACCGAGCTCCAACGTCTCAGCATGTTCAAGCAAAATCTCATCACTTGAGGAGTTGGGGGTCTGTACATTGTCATGCACTTGTGAGTAACCTCTAGCCAACTCAACTAAACCAACTCGTTAATCATATGAATGCAGATAAATTATTATGTGGTCGTTCTATTCTTTGTCTTAGGTTCAGTTAACATTTTTAAGATGTTATATAAAGCACACAAGTGACATTAGTAAGCAATTGCATAGAAAAATATACAAATGAACATAAATATATCCTTGACACAATAAATCTTACCTAAGGCTTACCATCCTTCCCTATAACAATGTCATCAATTCATAATATGTGTGTATGTGTGTGTGTGTGTGTGTGTGTGTCCCTACATCAATTGTTACCTATCATAAAACATAAGTGTGTCATAAATTTGTTCCTGCAAACAATTTGATAGGCTTGAAGACAGATTGATATTAGCATACAACCTAACTATATGAAGGTCACTGTAACCATAAGCCATCTTAGACTATATCTTTGGTAAGATAATAATTCCTTCGTGTATAGATAGTGATTCCCCCAAATGCCCCAAAATACGTGCCCTTCTAGTTAGGGTAGCTAGCCCCCTGAAGGTCCCGTAATACCTCATGAGTGAAGCACGTTCTATATAATTACTTCCAAGGCAGAATCAATATTGATGCCCCAACGACCGTTCGAGGAAAGCCAAAACTTGTGCACAAGTTGTCCATAACTATGTAAATGCATGAATAATTTAACTATAAACACATGCATATTATAAAAAAAGCAATATAGATCTCTACTCGCACAATCGATCGTCCTCACTATATCCATATACTCATTTAATATTTTTATTAGTGATCTATTGGTCCCAAATATTCTGGTACCGTACCCCTTTCAAATAGTTTTTTGGTACCATATCACATCAATAAATTTTGTAGGTACCGTACCCCATTCATATCATTTCGACTATTCCGTAGCATCATACCACATTCTATCTCATGCAATAAAAGTACAGTATTCTACCTATTCACAACAACAATATTATAGGCACATTCTATAATAACAGTAAAAATATCTACATTTCTATACAACATATTAACAACAATAAGATTAATCTCTTTTATCTCCATTCTTTTACTTAACATTAATTATCTCATGGCATACAAAACAAAGACTAGTAACATTATTTTATCAAGTGTAAAGATAAAAAAGAGAATGATCAAAACCATCAAGAATAGCCTTCTATCTCGACTGCATAAATATCGCACAATTCCACATAGATACGATTTTATGTTATGCACAATCTTCTTAACTGGTATACCTATACGTACAAGTCCTACTCCATAAACCATCAAATCCAACTAAATTAAGCAAGTATGCATCACCAATCAAATTTTGATATTTCTTGCACCAATCAAATCAACCAACTAATACAAACTAAGAAGCCAACACAATATCTCTACTTGGAGCGAGATATTACACTGATCACAAAGAACTCTATATGATTTCTCTGCATAAATCCAAGCCTCACCCTACCCTTTGACAAAAAACCTGTCATATGCATTCGGTGAAGCGGGACATTACATAATACACCACCCAGAAAAAGTTTTATCATCAAAACATAAAGAACAAACCCCTCCATGCACAACTAAACAATAAAGAAACTCCTTACTCAATCTCTAATTTAAATTTTCGTTATGTACTCTAATTCAAATTCCATGTTGATTCCATGACTGATAGACCACTGAAGCACATTAATTGCAGCCCAAATAAGTACGAACACCTTCCATTTTTGATCAACACTTAAGCAATATTTTTATCGCATAACAAATACACCCTAAGCAACTCTCTTGTATGCATACTTTTCCATGAATTCATAACCATACCAAAATACTCAAACAGATGAACTCAATAACTCCACAAAGCATCTTCTTTCTTGTCCATCTTGAACATGCCTTGCATAACTTTCTATCATTTATTCAATATATACAAGCTATAAAATTTGCCAAACTATTAGCATTGTTATAGACCCATACTAGGCCCCATGCATAGATTGACATAACATTAAATTGCCCAAACTGAGAATTTCTCCATCAGACCGTCATACCACCGGCATATCGTGATATACCATCGGTATGTCGTCGGGATATAATTCTCCCTATCAACAAAGCTCACAGGAAAATCTATTCTCCATTGGTTCGATGGTTTTCTTGTGAACAATTGGATGGGGGTTGGGGGCATGGATGGATGAGGTGGCACTCATCCATTGGCTTCCCTCTCCCCACTTTTTAGATAAGCCATTCTTTCTCTCTCTTCCTTCTTTTCTCTCCTTCTCCATTTTCCTCCATATTTTTTTCTCTTTTCCTTTGCTTGGGCTAACCTTGAGCTAGATCTTGAGATCTAGGGTATGTTTTCTGAATCTCCTTCGATGGAGGAGTAGAAGAATAAGCTTGGATCTTGACCTAGGCAAGTACATCTTACCATTTGTGAATGAAGTCATGTTTTCTTTCTTTTTTATTTTTTTTAAAAATTGTGTGCTTAGTTTTATCCAAAACATGTTTACTTAAATTATTTTTGTCATGGTTTATGTTAATGTAGTTAACTTTGATTATGGTTTAACCTAGGTTTTGATTTTCTAGGTTAGATTTGTGATATAGTGGTGTCAACTAGGTATCAGTTGTGATACCTAGGTTTTTATCATCAAACTTAGTAATAAATGCTGTAGACGACCCACCCCTAGAATTATGACTTGTTAGAATTAGAATAGGTAAAATCATAATGTGATTTTGGTTCAAAAACTTATTCCTGGGCAATATTTTTATAATTTCGTGTAAGTGCTACACCACTGTCAGTGTACCTCCAATATACCAATCATATAGAATTTTGTAAGCATTAGGTTCTATTTTGAATTAATGATTTCTTGACATACCGTTGGTATACTACTGCCGACATACCGCCAATGTATTGATGTCGTCATACCGATGATATACTACCCTAATACCATACTTCAGTTTGGCTCCTAGTTTTGCATATAGAATTATGGTGTGAGTGGTTAGTTCTTGTATGCTTCTCTAGTGACTTCCTACTGTATTTTAGAACTTGTACTTGTTGATGTTGATCTTGTATAGGTGATACTTTTATTTTGTCCCAAGTCTTAGGGGATTTATCGATTGTCGACCTATGACCATTATTCGATAGATTATTCTGAGATAGTAAGCCTAAACATTATTTTTGTTAATTAATATAATTTATAGTAATTATTCTTCTGACGATACCCATGAGGGTTAGCCAATTGAGGAACTGTTGGTGGACTGATTTGATTGATTGACTACCTGATTGTCCCTGTATTCCTGACCCGACTACTTGTATCCATGCTATTATGATCCTTTGAGGTACTGGCCCTGTTATCACACTGAGGTACTCTTCTTCACTGGTGCACTGTGGTACTATTTAATGTTATTTCTGTGCACTGAGGTGCTATATCCCGTTTCTGTTCCTGTTATACTATAGTATATTATATTAACGCCTTTATAGGTACCCTTGTAGTGGGCCAGTGTTCATAGCGTGGTTAGAATAAGGATATGTTCATTGAATGCTAAATGCTACGTTGAAGATGAATCTAGGTTGGAACCTTCGAAAACCAATAATGATTCACATCCAGCATACTTATACTACGGTACGACATCTAGAAAAAATGATTGTGTGACCATGACACAAGATTCTTGTTATGCCCCTCTCCCAGAATACGTTGGCCTGAGTACGTGGCTAATATCTTCAGGCTACGTGACATATAAATATACTGTTTCCTATATCTACGATTGTCGTCAATAAGGTTCTAGGATGGAAATAAAATAACAAAAATATGCCTTCATTTCAAACAACTATGACTATTATACCTAAAGTTGTTTATCAAAATACAACCCATACTAGTGTTTACACCAAAAATAATTAATTTACATAAGTATTCCAGCTACCAAAACACTATTGATGCATCCTTGAAGGCTATTGACGACCACTCCTTAACTTAATCTATATTGTATAGAGGCAGAGTCTCCTCTCTTGAACTTTGTCTTCCCCTAGTGAACAATACTAGGTTGTCAAAATGACATGCAAGTCCTCGGTCAAGAACGATAAGAAATGACAAATATGTTGTGATATAATAAAAATTAATTGCTTATTGATGACTCTTAAATAAGATTTTGAGTGTGACCTATAGAAGTAATGTATTGTAAACATGATATACGACTCTAACTAAATCTTACTCTAGTAATCTCCTAGTGTGTAATAAATTCAAACAACCTAAGTTCATTACCACAACCATAATCAAGTTTTCTATATGATGATACAATTTAGAGAACATATGTGGATTACATACAACACCTATTTCGTGACCAAGTGGAAGGGTGACACGATGCTTAGAATCCAGCCATTCTCAACGTGAGAATAAGAATAAGACATCATTTTGTTTATCTAATTTGATCTTTTAAATCGAATTAGGGATTCATATATATGTAAGTGAGCTAAGCCTCACACCCTTTCTTCGCAAGGCCTTGTAGAATAAGCTAATACTGATCAGTTTTTATGTTATTATATTATAGAAAATTCGTATGCTGTGATCTAGTTATTCTCTTCTACCTAATGCACTAACCTAGTTCTAGGATTTATAAGATGCATAATTGCATATTAAGAGTTAAGATGATTCATATCCGTTTACCCATATATATATATATGAGGAGGGATCCATATCCCTGATTTTTTGCATCCCCAAACATCCTCATGTTTACAACCGTTGGATCTTGTTTAAGTCATCTAATCTTAACCATTGATTTGAATGGTTCAAATCAATGGTTATGATTAGATGACTTAAACAATATTAAACAGTTGTAAACACGGGGATGCTTGGGGAAGCATAATAGGTGGGGATGTGGATCCCTCATCTCTCTCTCTCTCTATATATATATACATATATATATATATATATATATATATATATATATTGGGGTTAACCTCGTATACGAGGAGCCGTAGTTTTTTATTGCTTTAAAAGCATGATTACCAACTCAGGTTACAAGCAGCAAAAAAACCTAAAATAAGTAAAAGAGACACACCAACATCTCATGACTCAGAAACACATCTCCTTCCTCCCCTGCATCTCTGTAGGCACTGTCTTCGGATGTGAACACCCAACCATGGCCTTTTTTATCTGTCGATAAGTCTCCATCAGCAGCCGTCTGTCATAAAAAATGTAACCTTCGTACATTCCTTTCTTCCTATTCTTCCAAAGCACCTAGCATATTGCACCGACCATAAACTATTTCATATATTTGTTGTGACGACGCCACCACAGTTGGGACCTTGATACCAATCCCGGAGTTTGACTTCTCACCCTGAACATCGTATGAAAATATCCCCATAATGCTCAAGCTGTCACTTCCTATGGAAAATATGTTCTATGGACTCAATCTCTGGCTCCGCATAACATCTGGGCTTGGACGCCAAATTGTACCCAAGCTTTTGTACCCCCTCATCTGTGGGGAGTTTTCTATGAAGGATCTCGCTAGAGGAGGACTGACCATTTTCCAGGAATACAAGGGATGCAAATATGAGAGAAATTAGGAGTGTCTCACCTTGTATTCTTATACCCCTCCATGCCGTACTGATAGAAAATTTGCTCGTATTCGAGAGCGTCCAGATCAGCTTATCTTCCCCAGTAGAGAGATGTATGTCCTCCTCTTATATGGCTGCAGCTATTGGGACCCCATAATAGAGGTAATGAGAGGGAAATCCCATTCACCTGTTGTATCTGTCAAATCTCGAATACGGTATACATGTCTGTTAAGCTTGGATTCCTGTATCCCTCCCAGAGATAGCCATCTTTCATAGAAAATATTAGAGTTTCCCTCGTGCACTTCTACTCGCATTCTGCTTTCCACCATATCACGACCCTCTAACAGTTTGTGCCATACCTGAGATGCTCTGTAGGTCTGATCAACCTGGTACGGGTGTGTAATTGGGCAATACGTGGCTCGCAGATACTTCAACCATAAACTATCTTCAGTGAGGAACTTCCACTAGAGCTTTGCCGTAAAAGCGTCCATCACCTCCTGTAGGCGTCGAACTCCAAGGCCACCTTTCTCTCTTGTTCTCGCCATCAAGGGACACCCAAGACAATTGCGTTTGCCAATGCTATCCTTTGAACCCCAAAAGAAACTCGAGAAAATAGCCTTGATTTGATTAAGTACCCTAATAGGAGGGTTACATGCTGCTAAAGTGTACAGCAGAATAGATTTAAGGACAAAATATAGTAGGGATTAGTTTACCTCCATACGATAGGATTCTATTGTGCCAGCCTTCTATCCGCTCCCTGACTTTTCCCACAAGATAGTCAAACATGCTCGTGTTCCTTCTACCAACCATGAGTGGGCATCCCAGATACGTGAACGGAGGTGCGACCACCTGAGAACCCAGACCACTATGCAATTCTTCCACCCAGTCAATATCAGACGTGTCCTCAATGAACACCGATAATTTTTGTGGGTTAATACGTTGGCCAGATACTCCTTCATATCTACTGAGAATATTTTTCAATTTTTGTACCGCTCTGGCATCCCCACTAGAGAATAATAATAGGTTATTTTCATAGGCTAGGTGTGTGATCTTAGGGCATCCGCTTCCAAAAGAACACTAATCTCCCCATTTTCTTAAATTCTTACTTAAAAACTTTTGCAGATATAATGAACAATGCAGGAGACAGTGGGTCTTCTTGACATGTGCCCCGTATTGCGTGAAAATAGCCTGACATTTTTCCATTGATGAGGGTAGAGAACCATACGTTGTTCACCAGTCTAAGAACTATCTCCATCCATTTTTCGCTGAAGCCAAAGCACCCTAGTACGCGTAGCAAGAATCTCTAATCCATCAGGTCATATGCCTTGATCATATCCAATTTTACAGCTATGTTACCCGCCATATTTTTGTGCTTCAGCAGACTGATCATTTCTTGATCCATGATTATATTATCAGCTATCTCCTACCTTTAATGAAGCCATTTTGTTTTGACAAATTAAGACGAGGAAGAATAAGAGCGAGCCTCTGAGCTATAAGCTTTAAAATGATTTTATTGGCAAAAGTACATAAGCTTATGGGTCGAAACTCAGCAAAAGTTTTTGGGTGTTTTTTCTTCGGGATAAAGACCAAGAGGGTACTCGAGCTTGTCTACGGAAGAGAGAAGCCATCAGTGAACATGCATACCACAACGTGGATATCCCCCGCAATGATATGCCAATATTTGGTGAAGAACGTTCCTGTAAATCCATCTGGATCTGCCATACTGTTAGGATCTAGGATTTTAACTACTTCGAGAAGCTCCTCCTGAGACGGGTGCACTGTTAGCATTTCATTGTTTTCTTCGGTGACTATCGAGGGAATGATCTCCATGAAGTCATCATCGTCCACAATCTCCTCTTGGGCATACTAATTTTCAAAGTAGGCATTCGCTATATTTTGGATGTCCTCCCTCAAGGTCAAGACTTTCCCTTGATCTTTAATAGCATGAATATGGAGTTTCCTCTTCTTGTTGGATACACAGTCGTGAAAATATCCCGTATTTTTATCTCCTTACAGATCCCACTTCAGCTTGGCCTTATGCAGCCAAAACGTTTTCTCGATGTCGACCCGCTGTTTGAGATAGACTCTCACCTGATGAAGAAGTTCTCGATTACCAGGCGTAGCCTCTCCGTCGAAATCAATCTCAGCTGCTAAGCTCTATCTTCTATAATTTTAAGCTCCTAAAATATATCTCCAAATGTGGCATGGCTCCAAGAAGACAGGGTCTTCCTTGTCGCTGTTAGCCTCATGCCTGTCATGCCCCGATCTCTCGCCGGAATCGGCCGTCCCCGCTAGGCGCAAATTACCGCGCCAGCGCTCCCGCGGGACGTACGTTTCCATCGGGACTCGATGCCGCACGAGCTTGGGTTTGAGCCCGAGCAAGGCAAATACCGAAACGGTCGTTGATAACTAGTTCACAGAGTCGTCATAGCGGAACATAAAATAAAACACAAGTATTGAATCCAAATCAAGCCCTTTATTGATATGAAGTAAATGTTACAAGCGGCGTTAGGCCGAGATTACAAATCGCTCATGCTCTCTCTCTCTCTCTCTCTCTTACAATGAATATGCCCTTAGGCTTAGAACCAATACCAACGATCTGGATGATGATGTTCTCATACATTATGTCTCATATATACGAGCTCCGGGTCCGCGCGCCATGCTCCAAGACACCAAGTGCGGTCCGGCGCCTCATTGCGTTAAGCGATCTCCGAATCCGTACGAGTTCCCCCTGCACCCTGCATGCAGACTGGTTGGGTATCAGTACATTGAATGAACTGGTGGGGAGGCCTCTCGCCCACGCTACAAAACAAGAACGTTTATTAGTTATGTGCACCGACTGGTTTCGTTGTCTTTATATTATTTTGCCTTAGGATCAGTTACATAGCAATATAAAGAAAATAATCTCCGTGTCAGCCCAAGAGTGTCATAATAATGAACAATTGAGTTCACCTTACCATTTCTTACCATTCGGCCTTTCCTGTCATATGCAGCAATATAAACAATGAACTATGGAATAACAAAGAGCATCTATGAAATCCAAGTGTTATGCCGTGCCTCTGCCTGACAAGACCCATTTTTACTAGAACTATATGTGATACCGTGCATCCATTCTACTTATGTAAAATATCGTGCAAACGCACTCCTTCCCGTTTCTCCTTTATTCAATGCGGATAGCCGCTATGCAAACATGACTTATCTATATGAAGGTCACTGACTTTGTTAGCCATATTGGACATAATCTGCGATGGACGGCCGTCTTCCCAGCTCGGTTGCTAACCTTGATGGGCCTCCTAGCCGTCTAACGAGTCGGCGCCCATCCAGGTCGGTAGCAAGCCTTGCTGGATGTCCCGCTCTCGCCTGCTAGTCATCAGCTAGCGTATTGCCAGGACTACAATGGCACTGTCCTCCTAGGTCGACACGATTCGGATGCCTCAGCAATCGTGTCGAGGACTCTCTACCTTGTGCGCAACCAGTTGTCCGTGACCATGCAACTACTCCCCCACTTCCAATCCTAGCCGAGGACAACTCTCGGATCAATCTTTGCCGAGGACTACACTCGGATCTTTTCTTCTTTAAGCAGCTCCCTGATTAGAGACTGCCTCAGTGATCTGCATATCCCGAGTACCTTCCTTTCCTTCCATCTCCTGACTTGGAACGACTACTTGATAGCCTTCCTCGTCTATGCATGCAACATGATTCTACTCCATCCCGTGTTATGCTCCGTGCGGTGCAACGCCTCAGTACAAACTCACACTACCTTATGGCATACATGAAGGAAATTACTATATTCCAACTCAACAATCCCGACTACGCAAATAGCAAGTAAAAATCTCCATGTTCTATACAATGATAAGCCCCTTAGCTATATGCGTTCATCTCTTTTATTAGCATGCAAAGGTTATCGCCTGTAAACTAGCATGTAACATTCATTTTCTTAGTGTGCAGCTAAGTACAGACAGGTTCACCGGGGCCACCCACCTTAGCGATATATTGCATCGGTCGAACGAGACTCCGGACGCGCCTCTGATAGCCTAAGTCTGACTCCATTGGAGATCCCAGCACGAATGCCTTTGCATCGAACGAGCCATCTCGCTGAGCAAGGCTGTTGAATAGCTACGCTTGTTCCGTTTTAATCGGCCCTCCGGATTGAGCGGAGCGGATCGTTACATTATACACCACTCAGAACAAGTCTCGTCCTCGAGACTTTCTGAGCGCAACTCGTACTATCGCACACTTCTAAACCAAACTCTATACATCTTGTCTAACTTCCAAGGACTGCCTTAATACCATAATCACTTATTTTCTTACCATGTATTACACCAATATTTAGCCAACTCTCATCAAACGACTCTACTGTTCAATGCTATTGAACTATACTCAACTCAATCGTTGCACTCCCGACTCAAATCTGCTGCACCTGGCGCAGGGCTGTAATACCCAAGTACATGGTAAATAACTCAATGGGCACTTACAACTCATAATTGGGTGGTCTTGCCTAACTTGCTATCTTCCATAGGAGCCCAATGCAACCGAACACATTTGACAGTTTACTTGACGTCGCCTATCGAAACCCATCTTTACGCCTAACCTAAAAGTTTGAATCTCGGCTAATTTTCCAATCTCGTTTACATCAAATCTCTCTGAGCCACCGTCCAATCTCACTATGTAAATCGTACCCAATCACCTATATTTTCTGACTCAGTCTATATTGCACCTTAGCGCAGAGCTAACTCGTCCACCTGGGGTACGCTATAATCCTTCCAGTCTTTGGTTCAATCGAACTTAACTCCCTATTCATTTTAATCGTTCTGTTTGCACGAGTGGTTAATCATTTTATCCGAATGATCCCTGTGTACAACTATTGTATCCCCAAACTCAGTCTCGTACTGCGCCTTAGCGCAGAACTATCTCGGTAGCACGGGAAACGATACAATCTTTCCTTTATGATAGTTTAGGTTGAGGCTAACCTATTTCAGTTGCCATACTCATCCATGCGAGTCCGAACATTTTTATTTGCAGCTGCATCCGAGTTATGCATATCGCTAAGTCTGGATCGTACCCATATTCAAGACGTCCCCCAAATATGTGAATTTCAACCAAGCTTAGTGACAGCTAAGTCTGACAAGCTACTCATGAAAATCTTTCGAAACACGGATCGATCTGCTATACGAATAACCGAACTATGGTTCGATTCAGTTATCATCTACTCCAATCTTACCCCAAATTCCAGTTTGTATTACTAGCCACGCATCGCACATCTTCCAAGCAACGATCCAACTCATCACGCCAACTTATCTTCAATATCACCAATTCAATCTTGAGAGTTTCGTCCGACAATTCTCTAACACCGTCTTATTCCTCACTGTCGCATAACCGATTCAACCAAATCAATTATTATCCGAGTCCTATCTCGTATTGTGTTTGTTTCAACGCAAACGTTGCTAGTATATATTCCCAATTCCAAATCCTAACTCTAAGTCTCGTTGCCCCAGTTCTATCATTCTTCCCGAACGATACTCTAAAGTCAGCCACTCCAGTTTAACTCAAGGCACAGGGTCGTCTGCCTAGCTACTAGGTCAGCTCACAAAGTCATAGGTACAGTTCAAATTTGTGACTCATCGTGCAACCGCGTTGCACAACGCTCGCCCCAAATACCCTAAGGTCAAACCATTATTCCTTTACACGGGTATTCTATCCAAGCTCGTTTCACTCAGATTTCTAAACATCGAGCACAGATCATCCTATCACACCAACACGCTCGTTTAACCGAACCCATGATACGCCCACGTTGCAGGTCTAACCCATCAATTCGCACACACTATCTCTTTTATCACATTTGATAGAATTTACCAACCCATCCTTTTCTACGCTTGTATCACTAAGCCACAATTCCATTATAAATTATCGATGTATATTATAAACTCTAAGTCGTCCAGTATAATCTACGTATCCGTTCATAAAATTGTCCAACATCTCTTACTTCACGTTTCTAGACTAACTCCTCACCAAAAATCCTTAGATTCATCTGTATCCTAAAACTTGTCTTTTCGCATCGAACCACAAGTCAAAATAATCCTTTAATTTGTCACGTTCCGGTCTCCCATAAGTTCAATCATCTCCGTCGGACGTGATATCACCACGCCAACGCTCCCGCGGAATGATTATCCTAATTCGGACGTGACGCATGTGCGAGCAAGAAGTCGTACTCGTACAAGACAAGAAGGTCAATCGTTATGGTTACCATCGAACGAACAGACACCTTATCATCACCTTTCGTTTTATCCCAAGTTATACATTGATCCACCAAGCCATATTTTTCTAACAACCGTTCTTACCGCCATCCAAGTTCGCCTAACCAAACCGTCCAACTTCAACATTACCATTTGATCGCTTCTTAGTCTACTCTTAGCATTCCTCAAACAACTAAGTTCAAATCTCAAACCCTAATCTATCCCATTTGATACGTTCCATTCATCGAGTTCGTTTGGAATAATCACCGAACATGTTCCCTTTGAGTTCGATTATCCCCGCCGTACGTGAAATCACCACGCCGGCGCTCCCGCAGGATAATCGTTCTCGCTGAGACAGATTTTGAATGTTATCTTTCTGAACTTGATTTCAAGATCGCTCTTCCAAACTCCAAGCCAAATTTGTTACCACTTATCTCAATTCCATCAAAATCACAATTTTACTAACTTGCATCAATCCATACTTATCTTCCAACCATTGTTATGGTCTAAAATCTTCCATACCTGAAATCATCGCCTCCGTACTCAAACCGAACTCTATCGAGCGATATCCTACTCAAAACCCAAATTTTCCATGCACGCTATCATTTGTTCGCTCCATTATTTCCAATTACACTAATTCCGATCGCATCCCCGATTATTCTATCTCAACTCAAATTTTTAATTCGCTTGTTTCAACTCAAAATCGTTCGTACAATCCTTTAAGTTTTTTCGACCACGAAATTAATTTCAATTGCCCTGGATTCCTATTCGATGTAAGCCTTATCCCTTATTCAAATCATTATAACTCGTTCGAACCATGTATTGCATGCTTCCTCCTTGTTCGCCCCGTTTAACTCTCCGAATCCACGACATTGTTCGAGCATTTCTAAGCCGACCAATACACCACTCAGGGTTCGAGTCATACTCCATAAATCTATATAACTCATTATATCCACAATCCACATAATCGAACAGGGGACTTATCGCATACACCACTCAGGAATCGAGTCATCCTAATAACTCCTGAATCGCGCTCGCATCCTTCCACTCGTATTCCCAATTCGTTCCTTAGAACTCCAACACGATCCCTATTTGTCGCCTTAACGATCTTAGACTCGTATGCACCTCTATCGATAGTCCACCATACTAATATGTTATAAATCATAACTTATCGCTATGAACAACCGACAAAACTATATCTGAAAATTCCATACACGATTCCCATCACTCGCCTTAGCGGCACTCCGTTAACATCTCTATCGATTTCCCTCCTAAGTCAAACTTTATTCTTATCCGAACAATACCCAAATCTCGTTGCAACTCACTAGCACCAAGGGTCTTGGTGCACGATACTCAACACAACTTGGCCAAAAGGCCCTGTGCATAGACCACTTGTCTGAATGATATTCTCATCTCGTACTCTACTCGCTTGGTGTTATCATATAGACATATAACTTGGCGATTATAATATGAGCCTACTATCACAATATCTTTCACAGGTTGGGACAAAAGCCCACGCATCATAATCTCGTTCAAGCAATCGTATATTTCACATGTACTTTTTGAAAATATTTAGACTTACTGTATGGAACATCCATCGAAGCATCGAGAGAGAGCATCTACCACTTCTTCAATACACAAGTTCAAGACTGAGAGAATCAAAACGAATTCTAAGGACGTAAAGTCGTGCTCTGATACCAATATGTCACACCCCGATCTCCCACCGGAATCGGCCGTCCCCGCTAGGCGCGAATCACCGCATCAGCACTCCCGCGGGACGTACGTTTCCATCGGGACACGATGCCGCGCGAGCCTGGGTTTGCGCCCGCGCAAGGCAAATACCAAAACGGCCGTTGATAACTAGTTCACAGAGTCGTCATAGCGGAACATAAAATGAAACACAAGTATTGAATCCAAATCAAGCTCTTTATTGATATTAAAGGTTACAAGCGACGCTAGGCCGAGATTACAAATCGCTCATGCTCTCTCTCCCTCTCTCTCTCTTACAATGAATATGCCCTTAGGCTTAGAACCAATACCAACGATCTGGATGATGATGTTCTCATACATTATGTCTCATATATGCGAGCTTCGGGTCCGCGTGCCACGCTCCAAGACACCAAGTGCGGTCCGGCGCCTCATTGCGTTAAGCGATCTCCGAATCCGTACGAGTTTCCCCTGCACCCTGCATGCAGACTGGTTGGGTATCAGTACATTGAATGCACTGGTGGGGAGGCCTCTCGCCCACGCCACAAAATAAGCACGTTCATTAGTTATGTGCACCGACTGGTTTCGTTGTCTTTCTATTCTTTTGCCTTAGGATCAGTTACATAGCAATATAAAGAAAATAATCTCCGTGTCAGCCCAAGAGTGTCATAATAATGAACAACTGAGTTTACCTTACCATTTCTTACCATTCGGTCTTCCCTGTCATATGCAGCAATATAAACAATAAACTATGGAATAACAAAGAGCATCTATGAAACCCAAGTGTTATGCCGTGCCTCTGCCTGACAAGACCCATTTTTACTAGAACTATATGTGATACCGTGCATCCATTCTACTTATGCAAAATATTGTGCAAACGCACTCCTTCCCGTTTCTCCTTTATTCAATGCGGATAGCCGCTATGCAAATATGACTTATCTATATGAAGGTCACTGGCTCTACTAGCCATATTGGACATAATCTGCGATGGACGGCCGTCTTCCCAGCTCAGTTGCTAGCCTTGCTGGGCCTCCTAGCCGTCTAACGAGTCGGCGCCCATCCAGGTTGGTAGCAAGCCTTGCTGGATGTCCCGCTCTCGCCCGCTAGTCATCAGCTAGCGTATTGCCGGGACTACACTGGCACTGTCCTCCCAGGCCGACACGATTCGGATGCCTCAGCAATCGTGTCGAGGACTCTCTATCTGGTGCGCAACTAGTTGTCCGTGACCATGCAACTACTCCCCCACTTCCAATCCTAGCCGAGGACAACTCTCGGATCAATCTTTGCCAAGGACTACACTCGGATCTTTTTTTCTTTACGCAGCTCCCTGATTAGAGACTGCCTCGGTGATCTGCATATCCCGAGTACCTTCCTTTCCTTTCATCTTCTGACTCGGAACGACTACTTGATAGCCTTCCTCGTCTATGCATGCAACATGATTCTACTCCATCCCGTGTCATGCTCCGTGCGGTGCAACGCCTTAGTACAAACTCATACTACCTTATGGCATACATGAAGGAAATTATTATATTCCAACTCAACAATCCCGACTACGCAAATAGCAAGTAAAAATCTCCATGTTCTATATAATGATAAGGCGGGGTTATCCCCTTAGCTATGTGCGTTCATATCTTTTATTAGCATGCAAAGGTTATCGCCTGTAAACTAGCATGTAACATTCATTTTCTTAGTGTGCAGCTAAGTAGAGACAGGTTCACCGGGGCCACCCACCTTAGCGATATATCGCATCGGTCGAGCGAGACTCCGGACGCGCCTCTGATAGCCTAAGTCTGACTCCATTGGAGATCCCAGCACGAATGCCTTTGCATCGAACGAGCCATCTCGCTGAGCAAGGCGGTTGAATAGCTACGTTTGTGCCATTTCAATCGGCCCTCCGGGTTGAGCGGAGCGGGTCGTTACAATGCCTAACCGCTTCAAATCATGTGGGTGTGTGACTGAGTTCCAGGCTGCATTAACAGTAGTCAGGAAATCTGTATGTTATGGAGAGAAGGATAAAAATTGTCTCCTGAAAACTAAGCTTCAGTTGGAAAGCCAAAAGCTGTTCCTTAGATACCTTAGGCTCTATAAGAACCAAAAAGATAACTTTATTCATCCTACATAACGACTTTATTCTTTTAACAGATTGCGACTGGCCACCCCAGGCATATTCCAAATGAGCGTATTAGTCATGAGAGGGGGTTTGAGAGGTGTTTGAGGCTTGCCTTGCCGTCGCATGAGTGAAATGAGGCATTGCTAGGGGGAGGAACTTTTTTGACTTTGGTTTCCTTTGCCGGGATCCGTCGGATCTGGTGGAAGACCTGCTCCATTGGTCGAGTCTTCTTCTTCGATGGCTTCTCCATGGCTTCCCACCTTGTCATCTTCGTATGCCTAAGGAGACGGGCGGAGGTTAGCGAGGGGACTGGGCCACCATCCACTCCACAATAAGATAGAGAAGGCGGGAGAGAAGGAGTCCCCATAGAAACTCGGGGGGAGGATGGGTCATTCCCATCAGTTATATCAGAGAAACATATCACATTAGGGTTTATTGCAGAACCACGAAGCCCGTGCGTTGCCATATCTGCCTCCAAAACTTCAGTTAGAGCTTCAAAATTAGGTTCAGGTGTGCTGTCGGGGGATAATTTGCCCAGCTCACGCTCGTGGTCCACCCTTTTGGCAGAAGGCAGTAAAACTAGCAGTTGGGGGGTCACGTAGGATGCATCTCATGTCTCCTAGGGCCCACCATCCACCACATTAGTGATGATGATTCCCACTACCGTAGAGGGGGAGGCTTGAATGATAGGATCTGAACCAGCATTAACCTCTTCCTTATCTCCCCTCTACGAGGAGGGATCTTGTATAAGTGCATCTTCTACTTTATTAGTATCTAATCCCTCCCCATTCCGCGATAGGCTTCAGGCCAACTGACTGTTTCCTACTGTTTCCTGTAGCACCCCGTTCTCCCGGTGCGGAGAGCGCGGCTAAGAATCACAAGACGGTATCGTTCGATCGGGATAGATTGAATTAAGAACTCGTCCTCGTTATGGATTTGTTTCTTCGAAATCGATTCCCATATTCAGTGGACCATGCCCCAAGGATCGGCTTAGCGGCAGAGTCAGGAGGGACCTCTCCGCTGCTATCTTTTATTGCCTCGGTTTTCGATGTCGCTTGTTGCTTTCGTGCTTTGAGTTGGTTTTGGGATTTGCTTGTTTTCCTTGAACGGTTTCGATGGTCTTCATTGTTTTTGTTCATTGACTTGCACTTCTATTCCGAGATTGGAAAGAGAGAAAGAAATATTATCGAGCTGTTCGTGTGCAGGTGAACGAGCAGTAGGCGGCTGCGAGCGGAGTCGTGAAGCGCCTCTTTCCTTCTCCCTTCCAAAATCTAAGTGAGTGGCTACCAACCCGATTAGCTAGCCCTGCTTCCAAGCTTCACACCCTAAAATCTGCATTCTTCTTTGCCCCGATCAAACGATACCAAGAATAATAAAAGAAACCAAGATAAAAGAGAATAGACTTGGTTATTATGCTTGTCAATTAAACTTGTGAACGGTTATATCTTTGCATGCTTGTTCGTTCGGAATGTTTATCATATGCATAGATGCAAGTTTGAATGTACAAAGCTATATCCTGAATGCATGAATTTAACGTAGATGCAATATAAATGAATCATGCAATACTGATTGTCTTGTACTCATGTAGCCTCAAGGCGAATCACGTAGCCTCCGGGCGAATGCTTGTTAACGTAGACTCCGGGCGAATGATTGTTAATGTGCGATCACGGACAACTTGTGCACAAGGTATAGTTCCTGCGGGTGGCTGCTGGGGCACTGGCACCATTCCGGCTCCTGACGGAACTAACGTTTAGTCTCACATACTAGGACATGGTGGTATGCGGTGTTCTTGCACGTAGCAAACCATCTTCGTCACAGACTAGTGTCCATTATGGCAATCAAGCCAGTGATCATCGTGTATATTTAAACCTGTTGCAAACTAACTTGTGTCTTCGTGGCAGGGAAGACATGGTAAGTATTGTGCAGGTAATTCATACGGTCAGGTAAAATCCACCGAACGGTGGCACATTCATTTCAGTAAATTCTATATGCTGCTTACTTGTAAATAAACTAAGGCAAGATAGCAACCCACAAAATAGGCATGCTTCATTAAAATAACGTGTTGATTGGCATAGTCAGGCTAGCTCGCCTTCACCAGTATGTTTCGACATGCTGACCCTCGTTGAAACAGGTTCTCCGCACCAAGGCAAACCGAGCGAGGAGCCGAAGTCGTCTTCCCGATCCAGTCCAGCTGTTGGCGCATCTTCACCGCGCCCCTTGAAGCATTTTCAAGCCAGAAGCTGCAACTCTTCATACACAAATGCAGCTCCGTGGCAAAGTCGTCCTCCAGCCTGGAGGACTTTATCGTTTTGAGTTTATAAAGGGATGTAATGTACAGGACTGCTATCTCATTTTGAGTCAACACTTTTATAAGCCATTCGGCATATTAGCTGACTCGTTCAGGAGTTTGTAATAGATGTTCATTATCAATAAAGAGAACTTTTCCATATTTCAAATCTGTGTTTCAATTTATCTGCGTACTCTGAATATGTGCTTGCTATGCAAATAATTAAAGCCTTGTGCGGGCGCAACCCCAGGTCCGTACGACAGTCACGATTCGGGGGATGCCTCAAACGATTCTAAGGAATCGGGTCATGACATAGTGGTATCAGAGCACAGATTCAAAGTTCCTTAGACTTCGTACTGGAAAAGTTCCTTTAACGATCAAATTCCTGTGCAAACTCTTGAACTCGCTAGGCCAAAATGAGATACGTTCATGCAATAAGTCCATAATACATTATGATTCTAATGTAATTTATCTTCTTTTGAAGGAATGGTACCAGCGCAATCTGCAGCGTAAGCTCCGAACGAAACACAAGAAAGCAGTTCGGGCACTTCGGGAAGCTCGCGGAGCCAGCATGGCATATCTTAAGTCGACCCGCTAGAGCGGGTGATGCAAATGTTAGAAACGCAACGACAAAGAGATGATGCTCGCCAAGCCAAGTTTGAAAGCAATCTGGAGACCCGATTCTCAGTCCAACAAAAGCAGGTAGATACCCTGCAACAGATCGTTTAGACTTTGGCTGCCAACCATTCCACTGCAACTGCAACGACTCCGGTGGAACAGCCCGTGCTTGAAGTAAAGACGCCACAAATTCCAAGGCCGAGGGACTTGACTGCCTTCAACTTGGGACACTTCAAGAAAGTCTGCAACACCCTATTCAAAGGGACTGAGGACCCAGTGGTAGCTCTAGATTGGCTAGCCGAGCTTGAAGATCACTTCGCTCTGCTAGAAGTTCCCGAAGAGAAGCGCGTCGACTGCGCGCAACTTCAGCTCCGCCTCAACGCACACGATTGGTGGAACGTGCATCGACGATCTCTCCAATTTGATCACGGAGAGGAGGCGATCTCATGGACGACTTTTCGTACCGCGTTTGAAGAGGAGTTTATACCCCCTCCAGTGCAACGTCAAATGAAAAATGATTTTGTGCAGCTGCGGCAGGGCAGTATGACAGTGAAGCAATACTCCGCCGAATTCAACCGACTCTCTAAATTCGCTAGGGCCTATTTACCTGATGCAGCGAGTCGAGCCAGAAGGTTTGAAGGTGGACTACGCCCTGCCATCCATGCGCACGTGGTCAATAATCAATACAGGATAATGCGTGAAGTCATGAATCACGCCCTATCTCTTGAACCACAGTATCCTCATGTTGCTGTCGGCGCTGTGCATACATCCAGTCACAAACGCCAAAGCAACGAAGGAGGAAACACAGCTACAAAGCACCGCAACAACGGTGGTCCGCAGAGAGGGCAGCTATGTCACTTCTGCAGGAGGCCAGGGCACCTGGTCAACGAATGTCGTCTGAAACAAGGATTATGCCTCATCTGTGGCGATGCAAACCACAGAATTCGTGACTGCCCCAAATACTCTGCTAAATATCCCCAACGTAACGTTCCCTGATGGTAGGTCCTGTTCTTAAGTTTCTGGACGAAACTTCCAATTAGTTGGGTAGGATGTAGCGCCCCGTTCTCCCGGTGCGGAGAGCGCGGCTAAGAAACACAAGACGGTATCGTTCGATCGGGATAGATTGAATTAAGAACTCGTCCTCGTTATGGATTTGTTTCTTCGGAATCGATTCCCATATTCAGTGGACCATGCCCTAAGGATCGGCTTAGCGGCAGAGTCAGGAGGGACCTCTCCGCTGCTATCTTTTATTGCCTCGGTTTTCGATGTCGCTTGTTGCTTTCGTGCTTTGAGTTAGTTTTGGGATTTGCTTGTTTTCCTTGAACGGTTTCGATGGTCTTCATTATTTTCGTTCATTGACTTGCACTTCTATTCCGAGATTGGAAAGAGAGGAAGAAGTATTAATCGAGCTGTTCGTGTGCAGGTGAACGAGCAGTAGGTGGCTGCGAGCGGAGTCGTGAAGCGCCTCTTTCCTTCTCCCTTCCAAAATCTAAGTGAGTGGCTACCAACCCGATTAGCTAGCCCTGCTTCCAAGCTTCACACCCTAAAATCTGCATTCTTCTTTGCCCCGATCAAACAATACCAAGAATAATAAAAGAAACCAAGATAAAAGAGAATAGACTTGGTTATTATGCTTGTCAATTAAACTTGTGAAAGGTTATATCTTTGCATGCTTGTTCGTTCGGAATGTTTATCATATGCATAGATGCAAGTTTGAATGTACAAAGCTATATCCTGAATGCATGAATTTAACGTAGATGCAATGTAAATGAATCATGCAATACTGCTTGTCTTGTACTCATGTAGCCTCAAGGCGAATCACGTAGCCTCCGGGCGAATGCTTGTTAACGTAGCCTCCAGGCGAATGATTGTTAATGTGCGATCACGGACAACTTGTGCACAAGGTATAGTTTCTGCGGGCGGCTGCTGGGGCACTGGCACCGTTCCGGCTCCGGACGGAACTAACGTTTAGTCTCACGTACTAGGACAGGGTGGTATGCAGCGCCTCACGTTCTTGCACGTAGCAAACCATCTTCGTCACAGACTAGTGTCCATTATGGCAATCAAGCCAGTGATCATCGTGTATATTTAAACCTGTTGCAAACTAACTTGTGTCTTCGTGGCAGGGAAGGCATGGTAAGTATTGTGCAGGTAATTCAGACGGTCAGGTAAAATCCACCGAACGGTGGCACGTTCATTTTAGTAAATTTTATATGCTGCTTACTTGTAAATGAACTAAGGCAAGATAGAAATCCACAAAATAGGCATGCTTCATTAAAACAACGTGTTGATTGGCATAGTCAGGCTAGCTCGCCTTCACCAGTATGTTTCGACATACTGACCCTCGTTGAAACAGGTTCTCCGCACCAAGGCGAACCGAGCGAGGAGCCAAAGTTGTCTTCCCGATCCAGTCTAGCTATTGGTTCATCTTCACCGCGCCCCTTGAAGCATTTTGAAGCCAGAAGCTGCAACTCTTCATACACAAATGCAGCTCCATGGCAAAGCCGTCCTCCAGCCTGGAGGTCTTTATCGTTTTGAGTTTATAAAGGGATGTAATGTACAGGACTGCTATCTTATTTTGAGTCAACACTTTTGTAAGCCATTCGGCATATTAGCTAACTCGTTCAGGAGTTTGTAATAGATGTTCATTATCAATAAAGAGAACTTTTTCATGTTTCAAATCTGTGTTTCAATTTATCTGCGTACTCTGAATATGTGCTTGCTATGCAAATCATTAAAGCCTTGTGCGGGCGCAACCCCAGGTCCGCACGGCGGTCACGATTCGGGGGACCCCTCAAACGATTCTAAGGAATTGGGTCGTGACATTTCCCGGATCTCCTCTAGGGAGTTATTTGATTCCATCATTAATGCCTTTACCTTCTCTTATGCACTGAGTCTACCCACCTCCTCCTGGACAGATGGATTGCCTTCTTTACTTCCATCTCGCTACTTTAATTTGCTTTTTGCTGCCTCAAGTTTCCTTTGGAGGGATTTGCATGTCTCTTTCAAGTGACCTTGGTGAAAACAAAAATTGCAGTATAATGGCCTATTTTTATATTCGACTTTTTGTGTAATGCTATTCCATCAGACAGGTTAAGTTTCACATAAGGTAGCAAAGGCAAACTCGAGTCAACTTCCATGAAAATCCTAGCCAAACTTGGTCTCGAAACTTCCTCGGTGGCGCGATCAAGTTTTAGAGGGTTTCTAATACCTGAAGCTATTAAAAAGGGAGCGTTCTGCTCGAATAGGTGATGCGGGAGCCGAAGAAAAGTAACCCAGACTGGAGCCAAAGCATTTTCTCTCATCGGCGATGATTCATTGACCAAAGGAAGAGTCGCATCAAAGATTTTGCTACATACCACAAATCCCTTGATCGGAGACGGAGAAAATCTATTTCAAGACTTGGTCTAATCAGGATGTGTTTGGTGTCAATGACACCAACCTTGATCACTCCACCAAACTCTAGCGAAGCAAAAGCCTGGTGGATCACGTCGATTGATGGCTGCTTATGGGAGAATTTTTTGATCAAGGCGAACTTGAATGGAGCTGTAAGGAGCTTCACATCCTCCTCCGAGAAGGAGATGATCGAGATATCTCTTGAGAGGGAGGCTGCCCGAAAAGGGATGGTAGGGGTCGGCGACGAAGGCACCCTGACCATGGCTTCTAAGAAAGACGGAGCCATGGAACGCCGAACAAGAGAAATATCAAGCCGATGGGTAAGGCCTGCCGTCCGGATGGATCGACAACCTCAGAAGGGGGATGCCGGCCCGACAAAAGGCCACGCCAGAGTCGGGGAAGAGAAGGACGATTATGGTTCCAAGGGCTCCTGAGGGAGGCGACTCATATATATCCTCCGATATATATATATATATATATATATATATATATATATATATATATATATATATATATATATATATTATGAAAAATTAAAGAACATATTTTACCATTGTAATTGTAATTGTATATATGTCAACTACTTTTGTTTTTCCAAAACAAAAATAAACATAGTTGTCAAGATATAGGAAGTGTGACAAATTTCATATTCATAAATAGGTAAACACACATGTATCGGGAATTTGTAGATGATAACATTTATTGGATATTGATCACTAAGATTTATATAGTGCCATGTATCAATTCCTAAGAAGTTTAATTAGACTAAATTCGATAACTTGGACGACGGCTCTTCTGAGTGCTCCACCAAACCTTAATCGCCTCATACGGCTCCGGCTTGGCCTATGGCCGGCCCAGCGCAACACACATAGATGTAGATCCATTTAGACTGCAGTTATCCATCCCCCATGCTTGTTCGATTAGGGTTTCCTCATGGCCTCCTTATTCCTTGAGGCGGTGGTTGGACAAGACTCGCTATCGGTGGAGACCATTCCCATTCGACCGACAACTTTCTTTAATGGAGTTCCTATGATCCCTTTCTCTGAGGAGGATATTGAAGTTTTTACCATCCCATATCAATTTTCTTTAATAGACAAGTTTTTTCATTCTCGGCCATCTATTGATGTCTTCTAGAAAGAAATTTATTAGCTTTCATTTCACGGGAGAAGTAAAAGTTGGAGTTATTGATGCGAAACACGCTCTGATCAGGCCTTCCCTAGAGGTTGATTTTTTTTTGCATCAGATTCAGAGACATATGGTATATTATTCGTGCTCCCATGCGACTTTTTTGATGGTCGTCAGATTTCTCTCCCTCGTAGGAATCATCTTTTGTTCCCATCTGGGTGAATTTTCCTGTCCTCCCCTTTCATTTCTTTAATGCAAATGCTTTATTCTCCGTTACGTATGCATTGGGTACCCTACTAAAATTAGACAAAGCAACCGAGGAGGTTACTAGACCTAATATAGCTAGGGTTTTTGTAGAAGTAGATGCTAGTAAACCTCTTCCTACAATTGTTCGCGTTCGTTTATCCAAGTGATGTAGTCTCTCTCAAAAAGGTGATTATGAGTCAGTTCCTCTATACTGCTCACATTGCAAGCATTAAGGCCATCTGATCAAAAAGTGCAAAATTTTCCAACATGAGAAGAAGGTTATTATTATTAATAATAATAATAATCATCATAATAAGAAGGTTAGTATGATTAATAGCCAAATGGAGGCTCTGGGGCAGGAAAAAGAGTTCTTTCTCAATAAAGGGAAGGCAATCATGATAGTCCATTCAAATGAGACGAAGCTCAAGGTATGAGTACTAGTATTGGACACACAAAAGCAGACAAACAATCCCTTAGGGCTGCGAGCCCCACAACTATACCCATTGGGGAATTCATTGCATGACTACAACGAGAAAAATAATCAGATTAATAAAGAGGTTCAATTGGATCCCCCACTAGAAGATATTGACGAGGATAATGGGGACAACCCAACTACCATTGTGGCTCAATAAGCCCTCCAAACCAATCCTATTGAAACATCTGGCTCTGAGGACCCCCATAGTGATAATGTCGCCCAGACGTATGGTACTAAAGTGGAACCCATCATTCCTTAGAGCCCTAGGCGGGAGGCCAGCTCTGAATTGACCGATGGGGCCCTAACCTTGGCCTCTACTTCTTCGGTGGATGGGGTCAAAAAATCCATCTACCTACCCCTCTCAGTTTTCTCTGGTAGATGAGCATCAAAATTGCCTCCAATTTTGTCTGTCGTTCTACTGGAGCCTCCTGATATGAGGGAAGAGGGTGAGCTCCATAGTAATTCTCGACTATGGGCAGATGAAGTAGAAGAAGATCGTGATGGTGCAGAGGTGCAAATATCCACATCCAAAGTCCCCCTAAGCCCCCTACAACCACGAGGAAACCGTAGTCCCAAAGGAAGGTGGCAGAAGCTGAGCCCCATAGGCCTACATTGACCCGTGTCACACGGGCTTTGCAGCAGGAATCAACAACTGTCCTCCCTCCCCCACTCATGTTTAATACCCTCATTTAGAACGTGCATGGGGTGGCCCAACAACCGACTGTTAAAAGGATCAAATATTTTTGTAGGACCAATAAGGTACTATTTTTGGCTATTATTGAACCAATGGTATCATTAGAACAACTTTTTTGCTTACCAGCTCAAATTAGGCTTTCATTTCTCCTTCTCTAATAACAAAGGAAACATATAGATTATGGCAAAGCAAGATGCTATGATTCTCTCTTTTGACTCCTTTGAACAGGCTCTTACTGTCTCCATCAAACATCCTTCTATCCCATATTAACTCCTTTTTAGTATTGTACATGGGAGCAATACTAAAGAAGGAAGACGTGAGCTATGGGAGCATCTTCTTCTACTATAGGCTCAATATCAGCTCCCATGGGCTATGGGGGGATTTTAATGCTGTATCTCGTCTGAAAGAGAGAATTGGTGGGCTTCCTCCAAACGCTTCGTCCATGCAAGAGTTTTTGAATTTCCAACTTGCGGCTGGGCTGAACGAAATCCCCTACTCAGGTAGTTATTTCACTTGGTTTAATGAGCAGATTGGAGATACAAGATAGGGATCTCAATTGGATCGGATCCTACTTGATCAACGGTGGATGGATATAGCTTCGCTCTTGGTGTGTGAGCCCCTCAAAAAGACAAAATCTTACCACGCATAGCTATTAATCTCTTTCAAATCATGTGCTGCTGGAATGACTAAGCAATTTTGGTTTTTGTCATTCTGGTCTCAGCATGAAGATTTTTGGACGGTAGTCACGGCAGTGTGGGGTTCTATCTCTCATTTGAACGGGCTTATTCAATTAGGACTACGCCTTGCTGTGACTCAGCGAGCTTTATCGCTGTGGAGCAGGGTTTTCTATGGGGATATTTTCTAAGAGTTGAACCGTGTGTAGATCAGGATCGGGTCTTAGCAACTGAAATCAACTATAAAAATAGATAATTCCCTTTAGACTAGGACGTCTCTTTGTGAAGCTAAAGCTAATCTGAAATAAAAAATCCTCGTTGATGAGGCATTTTGGAAACAAAAAGCCAGACTTAAGTAGAATTTGCAAGGGGAACGTATCTCTAAGTACTTCCATGCATGTGTATCTAACAAAAAGAGGAAGCTTTATATCCACAATTTTCAAACTGAGGATGGCAGACTCATTTCAGATAAGAAAGAGATTAAGCATGCTGCAAAATTTTATTTTGTCAATTCCTATGCTCCGGAGTCCTGTATTGATGATGATGAGTTTCTGGATATTAGCCCTCTTCTTATTTCTGAAGAAGATAACAAACTTTTGATGGCTCGACCGTCGAAGGAGGAATTGCTTGAAACCGTTAGATGCATGGATTCGAACAGTGCTGCAGGACCGGATGGCTTCACATGTATATTCTTCACCTGATATTGGCATATTGTATCTGATGATGTTCTTAATGTCATAGGATTATTCTTCGATGGATTCTCTTTGCCACGCTCTATATCTAGTACTCTACTTGTTCTTATTTCGAAGAAGAAAAACCCAACTTTCTTCATGCACTTCTGCCCTATCAGCCTTCGTAATTTTACAAACAAGATTATCTCCAAGGTGATGGCTCGACGATTAGTGTTTCTGCTTTCTAAAATTATCTCCCCGGAGCAAAGAGACTGTGTGAAGTTTTGCGATATTGTAGACAACATTGTTCTAGCTCAGGAGATGATCAGCTTACCGAATCATACTAATCGTGGTGGCAATGTGGCCATTAAATTAGATATGGTCAAGGCTTATGACAGAGTCAATTGGAGATTCCAACTTAAAGTTCTTTGAAGATTTGCCTTTTGTGAGAAATGGGTGGATATGGTGCTTAGACTAGTGAATAATGTCTGGTTTTCTACTATCATTAATGGGGAAGTGTCGGACTTCTTTCAAGCTATGAGGGGAAGTCGACAAGGCGATATGCTGTCACCTGTCCTATTTATTCTTGATGCTAAGGTTATGAGTAGAAATTTTCAATGATTGGACCAAACATGTCCATTTGGAAAATATTACTCGCCTAGCGGTTGTCCTCGCGTTACACATCTTGTATATGCTGATGACGTCCTCTCTTTGCGTGTGGGGATAAATTGACATTGCTCCAACTATAAGGGATGCTTCGATGATATAAAGCAGTCTCTGGCTAGATGGTTAGTGCATCTAAATCAGCTATGTATATTCTAGCTAATTTTTATCCGAAGTGAGAAAAATTATAGGAATTGCTAGGATTTCAAGTTCATTTTTCGCTTTTCTCTTACGTTGGATTCCCTCTGACCCATGGCCGAAGGAACGCCGGGATGTATGAGTACTTGCGAGAGAAAGTGAGAGACAAAATTGAAGGATGGCATAATAAAATACTCACATATGGGAGCAAGCTCACGCTGTTGAAGTTAGTACTCACTTCCATTCCTCTTTATTCGTTAGTAGCATTTAATCCCTCGGTGGGGGATTTGCGGCGTTCAATTATAAACTATGTTCTTACATTTTTTATTGGGCTCCAAAGATAGTATTGACAAAAGGACTTGGGTTAGTTGGAACAATGTTACTTGGTCGACGAAAGAGGGTGGTTTGGGCATTAGAAAGCTTGAGGAGGTTATGGATGCATTAACTGCTAAATTATGGTGGAATCTTTGAATGCATGACTCCCTATGGACTCAATATTTTGAAGCTATTTACTTCCCTAACAAGCACCCGATTCAGGTAGACCAAATATCTCGGGTCTCTCATCTATGGAGGTGTCTGTTTAGGGGTCGGGAATTGGCGGAACGTCTGATAAAGCTGCATGTGTTCGACGGCCGATTGAGTCTCTTTCATGAGAAGTGGCTATCTTCGGGATATTCAACAATATCCACATAGCAGTAACCTTTTTAGCATTAAGGAATTGGCTCATGGTGATGGGAGGTAGGATATTCCTCGTATCATTCACATGTTGGGTGTCGTGGTAGCTGAAGCTATATCAGTGGAAGGAGTTTATATCAGAGAGGGATCAGACAAGTTGCAGTAGGCGCCTTCGACTGTAGGTATGTTCTCTGTCACGTCGATATGGCATAATTTGCGTATACCGGGTGGAATTGAGCCAAAATATTCTCACATCTAGAGCTCATGTATTACGATCAAATGGGCGGTTAACTACTATGCTCCAATGCTTTCAGAGAAGGTGGCAATGTGGGAACAAGCACTTAAAGGAAGTGGTAGTTGCTGCTATTTGCTGGGTTCATTGGAAGCCGTAACAAGTGAAAGTATGAGAAGTATGTGTTTGAAGATAGATGTTTATTCACTGCAACCCATAGACAAGTCTCGAAAGCTTTTGTGGAGATGCAATCATCTAAAAAGCTTGCCATCTGCTCTGGAGTTGGGCTGATATTTGTAATGTGTTATCTAGTCATTGGATGTACAAAAGCTTTAACTTCTTTTGCTTTTCCATATAAATAAAGGAGTGTCATATATATATATATATATATATATATATATATATATATATTTGGATGATATATATAATACATTTTTTTGTGCGTGCCCTTGCCCTAGCGCCGCTCTCCTCCATCCCTCTACCCCGATAAGGGCCTTTCTGCTGGCGTCGCTGCCGGACGGGCGGCTTGGGAGATTGGCGGACTTCCCCCCACAGCCTCCCTCTCCCCCTCTTTTCCTCTCTTCTGTTGTTCCCTCCCCATTCGTTTCTCCCCCTCTTCGAGCGGCCTCCCATTAGGATGTTACGACGGTCCCTAGGCGCACCTATGCGGCGACGATAATGAAGGTCCTGAACACGGTGCCCTCGGTTATTCCCTATCCAAAATCTCATACTTACATGGGAGCAATGACTATTGCCTTTGATGAATCAGACGATGCCCGTTCCTTCGAAATTAGCACTGGTAGGAAAATTCTCCCAAGGAAAGTTTTATCTCCCAGCGATACGCTCTGCCTTTGCGTCTTTGGGTTTTAGTGGGGAGGTTCGGATAGGGATGCTCGCCCATAAGCACATTCTCATTCGTCCGAATCTGGAGGGGGACTTTCTCTGGCTGAACTCTAGAGATTTGTGGACGATTACGAATCTTTTGATACGACTCTCTCTTCAGATGGACGCCTATTTTCTTCCTATTTGTGGAGTCTCCTTTGGTTGCGGATTGGGTGTCATTGCCGGACCTGCCTCCCTATGTCTTCACAAATTCTACACTTTTCAATATTGTGGAGTGTCTCGGCACCACCTTGGCCATTGACAACACCTCTCTATTGGTGGACCGACTGGACAAGGCACATAGTTTTTTAGAGGTGGACCTCATTAAACTAGTTAACAGGAAGATGTGGACTACACTCCCAAAAGGGTGCAGCTATTGGCAACCCGTTATCTACCAGGCTTGGCCATATTTTTCCTCTTTCTATAGGCATTGGGGACTTCAGGCTGAAGATTATAGATTCATTAAAAGGGTGGGAGATATCGAAAACATAGATGCTTAAAAGGGAGGAAGGGCGGATAAAGTTTCTACTGTGCGAATTAGGAAGGGAAATTAGGTACAACCAGCACTGTAGAAGGCCCTCATACTGCAGTCTCTGTTTGGGAAGAATCTTCCAATGCTCCTACCAACAATGGCCATGGGAGTCACATCTACAGAGGGAAGCCATGACGTTGGAGACAGGTCTAGAGGAAAGTGAGATTATTATTCCGACAATGGCTGTAGAATCAGGACAAATTGAGGATCATGCATTAATCCATCTCCCATCGGCTATCCAGGTGGTGGGGACACCAACGGATGGCACTTGAGTGGGTAATGCGGTAGCAGTGGTCGGAAATGAAGATACACCTAATGCAAAAGTTGAGAAAGGGGGTTTGACTCTAGTCCTTGGAAACAAGTGGGAAGAAGAAAAAGCGCAAAAATAAACACCAGAGAACCTGGCTATGACTTTAAGGTCAGCAATTAAGGTAGTTTCGTGAGTCACACCCCATCCCCTTCATGTTTAGTTACATAATTTAGAACGTGCATGGGTTGGGGAGCAGAAAAATGATTAAGAGGCTGAAGATGCTATGCATAATTTATAAGGTTTCGGTGTTGGCGATCATTGAACCAAAGGTGTCAGTGAATAAGCTTTTGATTTACCAACTTAAATTGGGTTTCTCGAAAGTTATGACGGGCAGTAAGGACATATGGTTGATGGCGAGGGATAGAGTAGATATAGTTTTAGAAGATGATCATGAGCAGGTGCTTATGGCCCATATGTGGATCCTAGATGGAAGTGCCGCTTCCTGATGTCCATTGTGCACCGGGGAAGAACAATGGAGGTCAGGAGAGAATTCTGGGAGAAGCTCTTGGATATTCAACACAACTACCCAGGGATCCCTAGATGTGCGGGGTATATTAAATGCTGTGGTCAGGCCAAATGAGGGACTGGGAGGCTATCCTCCTATCCCAGGCTCTATGTTCGACTTTGTGCATTTCATATTCCAGGCCAAGCTTTAGTAGGTTCCTTTTGGTCAGAATGCGTATACATGTTGCAACAAGCAAGAGGGGAGTAAGTGACAACACTGTAGACTGGACACAATATTTGTGGACTCCAAATGGATCGAGATGGTGTACGGGACATTGGTGGAGCATATAAACAATTTTGAACCTGATCAAAGTCCTTTATTGATCATGATAAATCTTTCTTACCCCACGATGAGGAAACCTTTATGATTCCTATCTCTATGGTGCAGTCACCCCGACTTTCAGACGGTGGTGAGGGAATCTTGGAGGTCAGTTTCCAATGAGAATACCATTGTCAAAGTTTTCTTGCTATTGAAGGCGGTGCATAGATCTCTCGGTTAGTGGAGAAGGGTGGTCTTCGGTGATATTTTCCAGGAGGTCAGAAAGGATGAAGATGATGTGGCGAGGGAAGATATAGACTTCGGGGCGGTCGGCAACAAGGAGAACATAATGGCCTTTAATAAGGCTAGGGCTAGGCTGAATGAACGAATCACGACAGAGGAGGATTTCTAGAGATAAAAGATGAGAGTTAGATGGGACTTTGAGGGGGACAAAAACTCCAAATACTTCCATGTGTCCGTTAGAAGCCAGAGGAAGCAGTTGTGGATTTCTTCCAGGGGTTGAGCTACCCCAAGGGTATGTTAATTACACTCATGTTATTGATTCCCAAGAAGGACAACCCATCGCTTTTATGAATTTTAGGCCTATGAGCATGTGCAACTTTTTTAATAAAGTTATATCCAAAATCGTACCTAAGAGGATATCGAGAGTCCTTTCCAAGATCATCTCCAGGGAGCAGAGTGCCTTTGTACATAGGCGGGAGATAGCCGATAACTTCTTGCTTGTATAGGAGTTGGTCACTTACATGGGCCGCGATGAGAGGGGTGGCAATATGGCTATCAAATTAGACATGGAAAAGGCCTACAATAGGCTTGACTGTGCATTCCTTATATGGGTCCTTAGAGCTTTCGGCTTTTCAGAGAGATGGATAGATATTCTCTGGCGGTCAATCTCCAATTGCTGGTTTACTCCTCTGGTGAACGTTGGCTTCATGATTCTTTAAAGCTCAGAGGGGAGTGAGACAGGCGACCCCCTCTCCCCATCCCTTTTCATTATCGTGGCTGAGGCACTTAGTCGGAACTAGGGGGATCCCTATTTCAGTAGTTATTTCACGACTAGTGGGTGCCTACTTGTTACTCATCTTGCTTACGCAACCTACATGTTGATGTTCTACTATCGAGATACTATTTCTGTAGCTAAGATGGTTTGGTTCCTGCTAGGTATTAAAGGGCGTCTGGTCAAAGAGTCAACTTCCAAAAGAGTGTCCTATATGTTCATTAGAGCACCTCAGGGGATAGGAGACTAGCACTGGAGCAGATATCGAGTTTCTCAGTGAACTCTCCATTTTCAACTATCTCGGTTGTCCTTTGGTGTACGGAAGAAGGAGAGCTGATCATTTTCTTACCTCAGATTGACAGAACAAAAAAAAAAGATTGAGGAGTGGCACAATAGCATTCTGTCTCTAGATTGGAAGCTGACGTTCTTGAAGCATGTGCTTTACTTGATTGTAATGTACACTCTAGCGACGTGCAACCCATCTAGGAAGGTGGTGAAGGTGATCGAGCGCATGTTTGTCAGCTTCTTCTGGGGTCATAAGGATGGGAATGATAAGAGGGTTTGGTGCAACTGGAAGATCATGGCTAAGAGGACTAAAGAAGGGGAGACGGGACTTGGACTCATCGTCAAAGTTATCGACGCATGTTATATAAAACTCTGGTGGAAGCTCAGAAATCAGCGATCTTTGTGGTGCATCTACATTAAGCGGCAAAATTTTCCATGGCGGCACCCGGTTCATGCTTTCATGAATAACAAGGTATCCAATGTATGAAGACAGATGCTTAGAGGTAGGGACCTGGATGAGGGTCATATTCGAATACGAATCGGGAGGGGAGAGTATGACATATCGGCTGAAAAGTGGACGGGTCCTGTAACCTTTATTTTCTAAAAATATAAAATTAGGGATTATTTTTGTCAACCTTATTTTATTGCTAAATAAATATTAATTATATTATATTAAATTAATTACTTTATTTTAGAGTTAATTATATAAGTACTCATGGATAGAATATTCCCATCATAACTAATTAGATTTTCTTCCTAACCAATTGATTCTTTTTCCATTAGATCTAGAATTTAAATTAGAAGTGTGGAGTGGCAAACTTGTAATTTTCTAATACACCAAAACCACCTATAGTGGCCAGCCCCTATTTCTCTCCCTCTCATTTTATTTTTCCCTCCACAACTCCTTCTTCCTCAAGTCATATTCTCCACCAATCCAACCCATTTTTAAACCCAAAATTTTCCTCCATTACCCCCAAATCAACCTATTTTTACCTTTAATTCTTCTTTTAATGGAGAGCTAGAGATTGAGAGCACAATAGGAGCTTGGAAAGATGTCAAGCAAGGAGGATCATGTCTAATTCATCTTTCTTGTGTCCAAATTCATGGAACTTCAGTGGGAATCCACTCCCAATAGGTAATTCTTATTTTTCCCAAAATTCTATGGTGAAACTCTATTTTGACCTAGTAAGAGACCCCCAATAGTTAGATCTAACCCTCTAGGTGATGAATTAGATTGTAGAGGACCAATTTATAGTAGATCTATATGTTAGAATGGTCAATTTGGTATAATTATAAATTTGTGTCCACTAAGTGTTTGATACATGTTTCAAAAGGGATTTTTTATCCAATTTGAGTTGTGCATGCTTGTGTCCATGTGTCCTAAATAGGATACGTAGTGTTTGTGACGAGATACTTTAGGGTACGCATGATTATAATTTGATATTCATATGTAATTGCTTGTAAGTGTCAATTTAGGTGCTTATGTGTCAATTTGGATGTGCTCTCTATATTTAAATTGTCAATATTGATATATAGATTCATTTGGAAGAGTATTATAAATTAGTGCTTTCAATTGGTATTTGTGTATCATGTATTATTTGGTATCTTTGGGTTTGAGTATTATTGAGGTTGGTATCTATGATGTGAGTTTGGTGTGTATTATGGAGAAGTAGGCTCATGTGTGGGTTGTGGGAGTATTAGTGAACAAGTGTTCATATCGTATCATGAGATACCAAGTGGTATCATCGAGAGTTGATATTGGTATCATGGAAGTTAGTAACCTAGAGTTGAGTTTTATCCATTGGTAGAGTGTACCATGGTGTGCAAGTGATGGCGTGCACAAGTGTATCCTACATTTGAGTACCTACATGTGTGACACATGATGTATCAAGGTGTGAGAGTGTTTTAGGGGGGGGGGTGTTCTGTATGCAGCAGTATTTGAGCTGCATTACTGCAGTAGTAGTAGCTGCATTCAACACTGCATGCTAAACCTAACAGCATTGCCTACCGCAACTGGTTGTGCACTGCTTTGACAGCAGACTTGGGGAGGAAATGGGTAGACTGCAGCAGTGGAGAGTGTAATTACAATAGCATACTACAGAAATTGTTGTCCAAAATAGCATGCAATAACAGCATCATCTGCTGTATGCTGCAAAACATCATATAGGCTGCAAAAGTCCATGTTGCAAGGGGTTTTACTGCATCAAATTGCTGATTACCCAAGCAGCAATACTCACTGGACAACAGTCCATTGCACAACTTTGAGTAGGTATTTGTGTGTGCAAGTATTGGAAGGGTGTGCAAGTGAGTATCCTAGAGTGGTTGATAGATAGTTAGTGTAGGTAAGTGAGTATGAAGTTAAGTGTCAAGTAATTAGATGTGTATCCTAAAGATGATATCCTAGAGTGTATCAAGGTATCAAAGTATCAAGATACCAAGATGCAAGTGAGTATCTTGGGTATGTATACTGATACAACTGAAAACTCAATGATGCTGTGATATTGATGGTTGTACCGCGTCAAGTTACTTATTGTTTATCAATGTAATCTTACTTTTTATTGAGTCTAGGACTTATATACATCAAGTCACACTGGCATACTCAAGTCCACTCAAATAGCCTGAAACTCATCCATATATACAAACCCAAATCAAACCAAAACTAGCCCATACACAAACCCAAAACATTTTGGAATAAACCAATCAAACTCGGATCGAGCTCTGGCCGAACTCGGAACAAACTCGGTCAGCCTATTTTAAAAAAATGGCCAGTTGTGAAATCTCTGATTTTATGGCCCCAACGTTCAATTTTTTTAAATATTCCATACTGAATTCTGGCCGAACTCGGTTTGAGCATAACCTATAAATAGACATGGATTTTTACATTCCTACTCACTCATATTCTTCTTATCTTTTTATCCTATAGTGAGCAAATCCCTGAGCTTAAACCTTTTCCATCTCCAAGATTAACTCTCCAGCCTTCTAGTGCCAAGTGCGATCTTGGTTTAGAAGTCTGTCAGAGTTGTAAAAGCTTGGTTCATCAAATTTTTTCTCTAGCTGTGAAGTTGCAAGCCTTTATATCAAAGCTTGTGGTTGTAAGAAAGTGGGAAACCTTCAGATCAAAGCTTGTGATTCACTATTGGTGTTATACTGGATAAAACTTTGAGCAAGAGTTCCCGGGACTGGACTAGTCCTCTCAGAGGAAAACCTATATACATTGCGGTGTTTGTGTTTGCTCTCTCTTACCCTTACTACTCTACTTTATTTCCTGTTATTAGTTGATTATTGCCTTTACTGTGTATAAATTTTTAATTGTATAGATTATTCTGTTGCACTCTATTCACCCCCTCTAGAGTTGCCATACAGTCCAACAAAGTAGAGATCATAAATAGGTATGGTAGATAATAAAAGAATGGTTTGACAAAAAAACTATATGCATGAACGTTGATGATAGGACTTCTTAGATCATGAGTATTTCGAGGATTAGAACTCTAAAGAGCGATTGGATAAGATTACTGGAGTGATTTTATCGGAAGAAATAATATTTTGAATCAAGCATCGATGATAAAATTGAAGTTTGATAGAGTAAAAAAAAGTTTTGAAGAAATAGAAGATGTAGAATAGGAACTTATGATTTGTAGGAAAGAAAATGTTGATCACTAGTAAGTGGTAAAATTTAAAGGTGGTATTGAGGACTGATAAGGTAATCAAAGACGATGATTGATCTTAAGAATCTTATTCTTAGTAAATTTAGTGACGAGTGAGAATGATATATTTAACGATTTAAACTTTATTAGTGCTAAGATCATGGTGAATCTTAAGTTTCAGTAGTTTTACATGTTGAGAAGAAATTTTTTTTAATGAATGACTAAGATAAGGATTGATCAATATCGATAATTGATATAAATTTATAATTGAATTTCGGTTACGATATATATATATATATATATATATATATATATATATATATATATATATATATATATATATATATATATATATATAGGGGTAAATAGTGTGTGTAACAATAATCCAATTTACCAACTTAAAATATATATACGGATAAGTACAAAAATATGAAATGAGTAATTAGCTAAGCAATAATAAATGTTGTAAAGTAAGAATTCACAAACGCTAACAACGCGATGTATACTTATTTTTCTCGTGGAGGACTAATACAGTCTTGAGAACTCTACTCGATGTTAATCCACTATTTATGAAATATCTTACACTACAAGCTTTGATTCGAAGTACTCGCCAACTTCAAACACTTGAACGAAAGCTTGATTTCCAAGCTTGTAAAACTCTTCGAGACTTCTAACCGAGATTTCACTTTGCATTAGAAGGCTGTGGGAGTTGCTCTTGGGAATGTGAAGGTTTTAGCTCAGATAAAGTTTGTGAAATAGAATAGATGATTGAAAGTGAATGAGTGATTTGGAATGGTGGATTTTTATCTCTATATATAGGGTTTTTCTGAACTGAGTTCGGCCAAAGTTCGGTACCCCAACGTTCATAAATTTAAACGTTGCACCATGATCTTGTGGATGACTGAGACAATCCAGGAAGATTGAATCCCTATGGACCGATTTTGACCATAAATCTGTCTCTTTGGGTCAGATCAGTTCAGTCCAGTTTGACTAGGTTTTGGCTCATTTTGTGGACTTGGTTTTGTGGTTCGAATGTTTGGGTTTGAGTTAGATATAGGTTTGAGCTTCTTAATGCCAGTGTGACTCAATGTACATCATCCTAGACTCAAAATTTTGCAGCAGTCCTTGGCCACCTATTGCGAGTATGTGCACGACGGCGTGTGCGAGCATGGAACGGCCGCGTCGCCAGATGCTGACACATACGTTCATACCAGGATGCTAGTACCTTTTGGGGTGCTTTCTTCTCTACATTCTGTGCCCAAGTCCGCATGGTTAATAATGCGTAGGCTGTATACGAGTATTTCCTTTGCTAGGTATTGATTGTATGCTCTCTCTCTCTCTCTCTTTTTGTGTGCAAAGATTGCCTCAGGTTGCTTCAGCTTAATGGAGCATGGAAGGATATCATAACCCTCCTTGTTCATCCAGAGCGAGCATATTACCTGAAGACTATGGTCGTCTTCAGCCCTGGTTTGTCGTGCGTACTCACGAAACATGGCACTAACGTGTCAAAACTCTATCGATGGTATGTGAGGGAATTATGTGGAATGAATAATCTGCCATGACCTCCTCTATCGTTATGGTTTCTACCAAGTACCGAGGCTTGCACCGAGGAGCATGATGGAGGGACGACCCAGAGTGCGTGGAGACTGTATAGATATTAATGAAAATCTAGAGTAGATTTATATCATATGTAGCCATGATTATTTAATGTATAATCCATATGTAGTATATTTTAATCATATGTAATCATGATTATTAATGATGATCTCCTTTTGCTGTGTCAAAACTTGCGTGAGAATATTTTATGGGTACAAAATGCAAGCATCTTGTGAGAGAAAATGTATGTTTGTTGCGCTTTTAAGTCAGTTCCTCTTGGGTATTTTATGGACTTAAAGTGGATGAAAGTGATAGTTAGATTCGATCTACGAACCCACTGGTTCTCACGCTTCTAAGTTCGTTCCTTTCGGGTATTTTGTGGACTTAAAGTCCATTCCTGTCGAGTATTTTAGAGGTGATATGAACATGACAAACAGGGTCATAAAGTACTCCGACGGGGGTTCGAGGAGTATATCTACTCATAGGTAATATGGACATGGCAGTGTACTTGTAAAAAATAATCCAGAGGTAATATGGACATGATTATCTTATGGAGATCAATTATCCCTAAACCAGCTTGGGTTTAGACATAAGGAATTCTCAGAGAACTTGGGCCCTTAAAAAGAACTCACCCGATGGGGGAGGGGAGTAAAAAGGAAGTATGGTTCACGTGAACCATTAATGAGATAAACTCTGCCCCAGGGATTGACTGCCTCTTAGAGCAACCAAAATTTTGTTTGTAGGGAAGATTAAAACATATGATCTCGACAAAAATGCTTCGTAGGATCTGAAGATGATTACGCTGGAGAATTTTGGAGGACCTATTATCCGTGGCATATTCAAGACTCTTGAATATAGATAATAGTTTAAAGCAAAGAGTTTTACTGACTCTCTTGGGAAGGGCTATTACAATCTCTAAATATATGGTGAAAGAGAAGCTTTGGAAGACCTATTATGCTTGACATATTCAAGACTCTTGAATATGGATAATGGCTTTTATAATACAAAAATGTCTCGCGGTGCATTGCATTTGCTGGGAATAACAGGGTAGATGTAAACACTATTCACCTAGAAATGTGCTGCTAGGGAGAGGGAAATACGAGTCTAGCCTTAGGCGTAGTATTTCTTATAGAATTTGCCATTGATCGACATCATGAACAGATCTCCATTGGGCTTTGCAAGCCTGTACGCACACAATTGGAATACACCGATTCCATTATGAAGCGACCTTCCCATTTAGCCTAGAATTTTCCTTCACTTTTATGCGTCATAATCATTAGTTTCCTGATGGTTAGAACAAGCTCTCCGACTTGAAATACCATCTCTTTTACTTTTTTGTTAAAGGCTTTAGAGATGCGTGCCTGGTATAGCTCAATTTGCTGTTGAGCTTGTATACGCTTCTCATCTATCGCTTCCAATTCCTACAATCGTGAGCTATCATTGTCCTCAATGGTTTGCTTGTTGTACAAAGCTATTCTGAGAGAAGGTATTTGGATCTCCAGGGGGGAATGGTTCACACCTATAAACTAGAGAGTATTGCGTGCTGCCGGTTGAGGTCCGTACCATTGTTCGATAGGCCTATAAATATTTACGATGAGGATGGTTGAGGTCCGTACCGCGCAACACATAAGTTCTTTTTCGAAGACTTAGAATTGAGAGAAGCACCTTCTAGTTCCAAATCTATTACGATGTCGGGGTAAACCCACATGATTTTACCTCAAGGTGTAGTGATAGGGATCAACCCTCTTGCTTCATTATGCGCTGATGGGAGATTGACGACTTTTATCGTTGCCTTCGCATTAGAATGACCCCAACTTGCACTTCTTTGGCTGGAAAGTTGTCGAACTGTAAAGATACCAGATTTGCATAGACTGTTTTCTTATCAATATGGAATGTGATAGCTTTAGAGTCTACCATCTGTTGATCTTTCTTTTCAACACATAGCAGCTCCTGGTGGGATGATGTATGCACTGATGAAACAAATAGTACTTTGGGTTGTTAGTGCGACCAGCTTCCTCTAGACTCCTGACATCGAGCAGTCTCAGCTTATTACCCTACATCAGAATATTGAAGATACTAACTACGTTGTCATAGTCGAAGGGATACTCCTCTTTTGGCCTCGTGTCATTTGGAGCTTGTTGCTTAGACTGAGGGGGCACTTTTGGAGATGTCAACCGTAAGGGCTTCTTTCCCTTTGTTACTAAGATTAGGATTGTTGTGAGTTTGCGGGTGCCTTCCTTAACTGTCAGAGTCAGGAATATAAATTCCGAGAAAATAGATTTCTTTCACATTTTTCTCGGCTATGTCAGCGCTTGTAATGAATGTTGTCCAGTCTTAGTGTTGCGTAGTGCCAATGTAGAGCTTTACTGGTGGTAGAAAGTTTTGCCTACAAGTGTCTATAAGTGCGGACTCAGGGATGCCAAGTGGCATCTTTAGGGCTACCTGTCTGAACGCTCTATATAGGCACGTGCATGCTCCTTCTCCCTATGAGCTGTATTGATAAGGGTGGACATGGTCATGTCTATTCCACCATCATAAAATATGGAAAGAAAGAGCTGACGGATGTCATCAAATGACGTAATATAATTGTCCTAGAGGCTGTAGAACCATTCATTAACTATATCGGTTAAGGCCCCGATAAATAGCGTAGTGAGTAGAGCATAGTCGCGCGATAAATGCCCTGTCATTGCCTCGAAGTAGTTCATGTACTAACGAGGTAGTTTCTTTCCGTCAAACGGGATTAGTGACTACATCTTATACTTAGGAGGGAAGACAATGTTATTCCACGAGAGGCGGTAAGTCTATCTTATCTTGAGCTTGTGTAGCTTGTCCCGACTATTCATGAAGTCCACGCGAGCTCGTAGTTCCCGAATAGCCTCCTGGGTATTGTTTGTGGGTGCAAGAGCAGATGCATTGGATTTCCTATTATTTCCTAGATCCTGGTTTGTTTTTTCCAGAGTCCTTGGTTGTAGTGGGATTATGTTAGCCCCGACTTCTAGCAACGCCTGAGTTAAAATTTGCATCGAGGTGCTCATGCCATGCACATTGCTTCTAGGGCACCGAGACGTTGTTGATTACTTGTTCCTGCTTTGTTGTCGTCTTATGCCATATATATTAGCATCATGTGTAGGGGGTGAACGATGTTGTAGACCCTCCACCTTCTTTTTCACATTCCTGATTGCACTGTCTTCAGTGTAGGTCGACATTATTGCATCATCTTCAAAATCAAGAGGGTTGCTACCCCTAGCTTCAGATGTTGTGCCGAGCAGTTGGGGCTGAGAACCCCTTGGTATATCGTCGTCGGCTTCCTAAAAATTATTGTCCTTACGGAACATCGGGTTGGTGCAGATTGCAGGAATGTTGCTACCCCCAGTTTGTAGAGTTGTATCAGGCATCGAGGGAATACTATCCTCCTCCTGTTGTATGGTGTCCCCCCTCCTGTTGTGTGGTGTCCCCTTACAAAGACCATAAAAACATGTGAGTACCCTGGAATACTTCTTCTATAGGTATTGTTGGTTGGTAGCCTTGCAACCGATTTCTTGATACACTGGTTGAGACCGGAGGGTTGGGCGAACTTGCTTTTGAGTTCTTCTTCGTAGGAGCAGACTTCCAATTTAAGCAACATGAGGAAAATAGTGGATCTTCATCGTTTGGCGCTAGATTTTGTCTTATGTTGTCCTGCCTCGGTAAGGCGGTATGGTGCATACGGTCGAACACAGACCATTTTGTGAAAGACATGACTGCGTTTAAATAACGACAGTTGATCACGACCTTATGACAATGGTGTTCACTTAGAGGTATTATAGTTACAGTGGAGATTTTTCTCTTCTTACGCTTGTATCGCGTAGATCTAGGAGTGAATGAGGGAGAGCGGTAGGTAGTACATTACCCGTCTGTCACGTCCCAGTCCCAAAATACCGTGGGACCAGACACGTGGCAATGGCCAGCAGTACGCACCGATGGACCAACTCAATATAATGGATCCATCAGGGCATACTTAAGCTGTAAAACAAGTCTACGACAATCAAGGCACAACTAATCTCATCCACACAAGATATAAAATATGATCCACAGAATAAATAAGGAATGTAAATCATCATCTAGTCTCACAAAGTACTTCGGGGAACAACCCGATAAATATCTAGTACAATGGTTCAACAGACCAGAAAGTAAATGACTGAAATAAATAATAAAAACTGAGCTTGAACATGGATGCTCAAGGGAAATCTTCAGCTAAGACCTCGTCCTCGGATGGTGGTACAGCTCATGGATCAGCTCCTGCTCCGGTCCCGTAAACCTCGGGATAAACCACGTCTGCAAAATCTGGGGACAAAATCCGGATCCAGGTCCTCAGGGTTGGGCGAACTTGCTTTTGAGTTCTTCTTCGTAGGAGCAGACTTCCAATTTAAGCAACATGAGGAAAATAGTGGATCTTCATCGTTTGGCGCTAGATTTTGTCTTATGTTGTCCTGCCTCGGTAAGGCGGTATGGTGCATACGGTCGAACACAGACCATTTTGTGAAAGACATGACTGCGTTTAAATAACGACAGTTGATCACGACCTTATGACAATGGTGTTCACTTAGAGGTATTATAGTTACAGTGGAGATTTTTCTCTTCTTACGCTTGTATCGCGTAGATCTAGGAGTGAATGAGGGAGAGCGGTAGGTAGTACATTACCCGTCTGTCATGCCCCAGTCCCAAAATACCGTAGGACCAGACACGTGGCAATGGCCAGCAGTACGCACCGATGGACCAACTCAATATAATGGATCCATCAGGGCATACTTAAGCTGTAAAACAAGTCTACGACAATCAAGGCACAACTAATCTCATCCACACAAGATATAAAATATGATCCACAGAATAAATAAGAAATGTAAATCATCATCTAGTCTCACAAAGTACTTCGGGGAACAACCCGATAAATATCTAGTACAATGGTTCAACAGACCAGAAAGTAAATGACTGAAATAAATAATAAAAACTGAGCATGAACATGGATGCTCAAGGGAAATCTTCAGCTAAGACCTCGTCCTCGGATGGTGGTACAGCTCCTGGATCAGCTCCTGCTCCGGTCCCGTAAACCTCGGGATAAACCACGTCTGCAAAATCTGGGGACAAAATCCGGATCCAGGTCCTCAGGGGACATAGCAAGGTACAAGAAAGCTCATGCCAATAAATAAATAAACAGTGTAGCAAATAAATAACTAAATGAAACAAAAGGGTAAATATGTAACCATCTAAGTGAAATGCAAGTGAGAGCAGCACGAATACTCAGGCTGAGACCACTACAAGCTCTGTGTCTGGGAGCCGGTAGCAGCAATATCTATGTGTTTACTATGTGTTTACTATGTTTTATATATATATAATCATCCTGTAGCCTGTGTGTCTCTCCCCACCCAATGTAACCACGCATATCATGTCCATAACGTCTCATGTCCATGTCAAGCGCGATCATAGCTAAATGCAACAAGTCATAATGTATCTAAGAGTATAATGTCCATGTCCTGTATCCTATACAGAATCACCACGAATATCTCGGGAAAATCCTGTCTCATGAATAGTGTCAAGTGTCCTGGGCCATATGGTACTTGATAAGACAAGTACGAAAATATAAAGTGTCACGGATACCCATCTCTAGATGACCGTACCCAACACTGCGTACAGTGTCGGCACCCGACTGATAATCGGACGCTAAGTACATCACACGGTCCTAGGTTGAGCCTGCACAGCATTATATATAAAGCAAGGAAAATAGATAACTAAACTGCAGAGTTTGGCAAGGTACACTTGCCTGATGTCCGAATATCAACTGTCGTCCTGGTATCTGTGGATCCGGTAGGGACTACTCCAAAAGCTGTAATAAATATCACCAACAGTCTCAGAAGATGTCAAATAGCTGGAAATGCCTGTCCTTACGTCCAATTTGGACACAGGGGCAAAAAGGTCATTTCCGGGCCAAAGCGGGTTCCATAGGTGGGCCCACTTTGCACCGAAAAGCGTGCCGAGGGTAACAGTCTCTAAATGGGATAAACTATGGGTCAAACAACCCTAAATGTCAATACGATCCCAACGGTATGTCCAAATTTGGATTCCGATGAGCCGAACATAATTTGGTCCAAAAAGTCAACTGTGGGGCCCGCCAATTGGCGATCTGGTCAACCGTCTCAGAAATGCGTGAAAATTGGGTCACAGGACCAACGTGTTACCACGAGTCCAGTGGCGCAAGTTTCGTCGCAATCTGACAAGCGTGCACAAAATACTCACGAGTTCTACAAAAGTGGCGACACGGAATGTGTTCGCGGATACGGCCTGATTTCGGCGCGCACACGCGTCCAAATCAGTCCCCACGAATTTTCACGTGTCCGATTATGCTGCGTGCACCATTCGGTACACTTGGCACACGGCGGGGCGGTCCCGTTTGGCGGGGCGCGCTCCGATCTCCAACTTTTAGAAAACCGGAAAAAGTGGGTGCGCGCAGTTTTGTGACGACTACAATTTGGTCCACAGCAACTAATAGCACAAAGTTATAATACAGAAATTAAACTAGATCATGTAATCTACAGGTATCAAAAAGAATCGTCGAATTTGGATCTCTGTAGTGGGAGATACGAACTCGACAATATGGGTGGTCGTCGCAAGTTTCTGCGATTGCAGAATTCTGTCTGCTCGCGCTGACTTGGGTGCTGTTTTTTACCTAGGGGCACACGTTTTCCGAGGTTGACTATAAAACAGATATTTGAGAGGGTTAAGGGAAGATCATACCTATGAAAACGGATCTGCGTTTGGTCGAGCGAGTCAACGGGAAATTACGCCGGAGCGAAGGTGCCTCAAGTGGGAAACTGCAGTCCGCGATGTCGGCGTCGACAGGATGGTTGGATGGCTTGGGGAGGCTTCTCTGGCTGCGGTGACGGCTCTAGATGGGAAGAGGAAGTCTGGAGTTTTAGGTTAGGGTTTTGGGGAACTAATGATATATATATATATGTTATATATTAGGAGAGAGAGGAAGGATTGGATTGGGTTAAGTAAAGGGTCGCGGGTTGATACAAAGCCAATGGGGGCGGGTGAAGGCTATAGGCGGGCTCCCTGCTGACTTGATCCCGCAGCAAATAATGCAAAAAATCCGCTGGCTTAAGTTCCTAAGGAACTTAAGTCCTAAAGTAGCAGCTATTGCTACTACTATTATTATGGTTATTATTATTCTAAGTTATTATTATTATTATATCCTATTAACTCTTTCTTTCTTTCTTTTGTTTCTTTCTTTAATTAAAATATATATACATATATATTTGTTTATATATATATATATAAATATTTTCACACATAAGAAAATTTATATAATGGGGTATTGTACATCGTTAGGCTAGCAACTGCTCAAGGGGTCTCCTACATGGAATAAATTCCGAAAAATTCCTGATGGTCCCACAAATCCTCTAAGTGCCCGAACACCTAACATAAAAATTATTAAAAATCTATTTCTCCTATTTGGACCTGATTACCACAATTTAATTAATAATTAATAAAAAAAGGTATTTACGATTTTCTAGGAAGGGGGTTTTACACCGTCTTTATTTTACGTGCATACTTTTTGGAACATAATTTCTGGGCGTTGTCGGTGAATGCATAAGTTCGCGATTCATCCTCTTTAGTACGGGGATCTCGCATGGAGACTTGGCTTGAGTTAACTGGCTCTGATCTGCCCCTTCACCTGTACACGTGGGGGCATATTTTGTGAAGGGAAATTGAGCATAGTAGAGGCAGGCTTTCTTTCATGCATTTTCTTGGAAGAAAAGTCCTCGAGTATATTTTGGGGGTCACCGGGCACTTGCATGCTTGGGTTTTCATTACGTCATGCTTTATGCCAACTATGGAATGGTTCAGTTATCTATCATAAGACAAATCCTTTGGCTTCGTCATGCCTTCTTTTGTCGAAAGGGAGTTGGTTTAAACCGAGTACATTGTGGCATGAGTCCTTCAATTTATTTCTTTTAGCAGGCACAATGGCACGACCAATGATTGCGTCTACGCCATAGATGGGAAGCGCCGAAGCAGAATCAACGATTTGTCCCTCGTTGGGGGAGTTTGTCCCACTCTTTCCTTCGTCGTTAGTGACATTGGGGTTAGAGATGCTAAGTTTTGGTAACAAAGTCTGACCGACTTTCCTCGATTTCCTTCCCTTTGCAAGCACACTGGCAAGGCTAAGGATTGTGTCTACACTTTAGATGGCAAGTGCCGAAGTAGAATCAACAGATTGCCCTTCTTTGTAGACGCTCGTCACATTCTTCCATTTGTTATTAGAGATGTCGAGGGTAGGAGATGTGAGATGAGTCTCCAATTTTTTCGAACTTCCCTTAGCTTGGTCGCCAGTGAGGAGCTAGAGCGTCCTTCCAAGAGCATTTTTTCATAAGCTTGATGGTCGAACTCGACCAACAACGTCTGGTGCGTGGTGTCGATCATCACTGTGTCGGATTAAGCCACCATATTCTCGTCAGAGGAGGAGATTTCCCCTAGTAGATTCACCATTCTGTTTACATAGGATAGAGGATAGGTAGGGTCAAAAGAAACGATAATGAAACAGTATACGTTTTTCCTTGAAAATGCTATTTTGCTAATTACAAACTGTTTAAATTATACAAAAGATCCTATGCGAAAATCTAAGTTCAAGTATTTTAGGAAAATATGGCTGTAAAGATCTGGTTTGCGGTCGACCATTTTACTCCTTGGACCGCCCAGTACGGAGAAGAAATGCTAGTTCCCGAGCGCTGGAGAACTAGGCTATAGTAAGGTTTCGACAAAAGAGTTCTTTTGTTTTAGTCCTTTTTTATCTATATTTTTTGTCCTCTTCTTTGGATAACATTGATCCATATATATAGCCATCCTGCAGGCCTCTAAGATCAACCATCCTCACTGTGGTTGGTTGCTTTATGTAGTCGACTGGCTTTGGCCATGATTACTGGACTTTAGTCATAATGACAGCTTGTCGTTTGTGATGACAACATTAATTATGCGTGATCTCCTCTAGGATTCCAAGTCATATTGCATTAAATATGCATGTCTTGTCTCATATTCTTAACTGTCCGCTGTCAATTTAAGAGAGAAAGAGATGCGTGCATTCCTCGGATGCATGAAAAATATGCCAACTCGATTGTGTTTTGGCATTTTGCACGCATGTGCCTTCATATGTGGCAGACTTGGGCCGTACTGACTAGGTTTTTGTTAGGATACGACTGTCTTTTCAAGATTACATCATTAATTGTATGTGATCTCTCCTACGATTTCCTAAGGGATACTACATTAAATATGCATACCTTATCTCGTATTCTTGACCACTTACTGTCGACTTAAGAGAGAGAAAGATATACGTGTATTATTCGGATGTTTGCAAAATGGGTCACTTCAACTGTGTTTTACTATTTTGCACCCATGTGCCTTCATATGTGGCAGACTTGGGCTATGCTGACTAGACTTTTAGTCATGACGAGAATTATTATTTTATGATCACAACATTAATTAGGCGTGGTCTCCTCCACAATCCTCCTAGAGATACTACATTAAATGTGCCACTCCGCCTTGAGCTATGAATCTCCTATTGTTAATTTAGAGAGAGAGAGAGAGAGAGGGAGAGGGAGAGAGAGAGAGAGAGAGAGAGAGAGAGAGAGAGGGAAGCTTATACCCTTCTGATGCATGGAAGATGGGCCAATTTCGACTGGGGTTTGCTATTTTACACGCGCATGCTTTTATATATGGTAGACTTGGGCCATGCTGACTAGACTTTTAGTCATGATAAGAATTGTCGTTTTGTGATCACAATATTAATTTGGCATGATCTTCTCTACGATCCTCCGAGAGATACTTTATTAAATGTGCCAGTCTGTCTCGAACTTTGAACTGCCTGCTGTTGATTTGGAGGCAGTGAGAGGGAAGCTTGTATTCTTTTGATGCGTGGAAGATGGGCCAACTCCACTGGGTCTTGGTATATTGTACGCACATACCTTTGTACGTGGCAGACTTCGGCCATATGTGTATTTTACACGCGTACTTTCTATGCTTCTATAAGGTGAAGACATCCAACGTGATCAGTTTTGTCAAGCATCACGTCATCTATTGCTTTGGTCTACCCAGGAGGATCATCAATGACAATGGACCACAGTTTGCAAGTCACACATTTTATCGGTTTTGTCACTACCATATTTCTAGATGAGGATATTTTAATCATTAAGTATAATTATTATTTAGTAATTAATATCTATTTATATTATGATATTTATTTAAATTGTGCTGTGCTATTTAATTATTTTCTAGTGGGCTAGCCTAGGTTTATTGGACTTGTCATTAGTGGACCCATTGGATTGGTATAACATTTTGCCCCCAACATGAGACCAAGCCCATTAGGCCCTTTTCCTTAGTTAATTAAGGAGATTAGTTAAAATTGTACTAGTTAGAGACTTTCCAATATAGCCCTTCTTAATTATTCTTCATAATTAGCTAGATAGGGGCACATTGGACCTTAGATGTTGCTTGGAGGGGAAGAAAGAGGGGGGGGGGGTCAGCCACATAAAGGCATTCCCATTCTCTCTCCCATTCATTAGTTTATTTCAATTAGATCCCCAATTATGTACTTTCCTAAATTAACTCATTCCTCCACAAATTTAACCCAATTCACACCTATTCCCTCTCAATTTTATCATCTAAGGAGCATTAGAGCTTGGATTGTAAGGAGCACTTGAACAAAAAGGATTTGACAAGGAAATTATGTCCTAATTGTGTCCATTGAGCATTTCATTGGGAATCAATATCCTAATAGGTAAATTTTAAATCTACCCCTTAAATTAGACTCTAATTCATATATTTAACCATTAGGAATCATCCCTTGGCTTTGGGCTACCTATAGGATCCAGAATTATGTTCATATGACTTGTATTGTGGAAGTTATATGGTAATTTATGTCCAATTAAGGAAAATTACATGATTGACACATCATTTGTGTGTCATGAGACCAATTAGGTCTAAATAGACTTAGGTTAGGGTTGTGAGACTAACTACGTGTCCATAATTGGACATGAGTAGAGCGTATCATTGTATTTTATGATACTGTATGATACGAAGCCCATTTTGGGTGATTTGTGCGTATAAGTAAGATCCCTCTTCAATTTCTATTGTGACTAATTAGTCTAGTTATATTAATATATATTTGGTGTGTATTATTAGTGATTATAGAGAATTGGGGGTTTTGGCATCATGATTGTGGTGTATCTTGGGTCTTGATATTGAGCCAAGATATTTGTTAGATTATCATTAGTATGCATGTTGGTATGGAGATGATATGTGTGGTGTGTGATGTTGGGACCTAGTGCATTGGAGTGTTGGTGTGTTTATATATATATATATAATGAGGGGTGTAGGCATAAGGTGTTTTGTGTGTGTTATGGTTGGTGATGGGGTAGTGGTCAGGTGTGCCAACTTAGGTAGAGAAGTTAGGATGCATCAGTGAATCACTGATGCAAGCCATAGGAGAGGAAGAACTGAAAATGTGACATGTGATGGAGTATCACTGATACATGTATGTGATGACTGGCTGTGTTGTGTGAGTTGGAGGCAGTGAGATGAAGAAGGGGAAATGTCTACACAGCAACAGGTGATGGAAGTGTATCGTGTTGTGCTTATGTGAGTGAGAGTGTCTGTGATTGAGAGAGCTAAGTGTGCCTGTAGGTATCAGATGTGAGGGCATCTGTTATGAGTGTAGTTGGCATTGGTGTTGAATGGATGAGAGGTGAAGGGGGGATAGGTTTTGATACAGATTGATAATGGGATAGCATCAAACTTAGGTTGCACAGACAAGCATTAGCAGCAACACTGGAAAGTAGGGGTACTCGAGAGCATTAGCAAAAGCATGTAGCCAGTTGGGGGTAGGGGTAAGCATGCCTATTTGCAGCTGGGTTTAGGGAGTAATGATGTAGCAGCAGTAGCTAGGAGGCCTTAGTTTCAGTAACAACACCTGGAAATGAGTGTTGCAGTGCACACTTAAATGGAGTTTTAAGAGCAACAACAGCTGCCAAGAGAGAGGCAGACAGTGCACATTAAGAGCTCGAGTCACCCACAGGCGATGTGGCCAACAGTGTTGAGGTAAGGTGGGTTGGTTAAGTTGAGGGTCAATTGAGTGTTGATAGTAGAGGATACATGTGGGGTATCAGAGTGGAGATACTGGTGTAGTTTAAGTGAGTGGTATTGTGGTACTTGAGAGTGTGGATACTCAAGTAACAGTGTTAAGTGAATAGGTAAAGTGACTAGAAGTTATATGCTAAGGTTTGGTAAGGTAATTTAAGTTAAGTTGATATCAAGTATAGTGTTAGGCCTTAAGGTAAAGGGTAAGTTAGGGATAAGTTATTGTATAGACTAAGGTACTAAGGTAAAGTAAGATATTAGATTGAGTGTTGAGTTAGGGTAAGATATTAGCTATGTTAGCCCTAAAGGTAACCTATACTAAAGAAATTAGAGAATAGTTATAACTGATATAAGTTATATATAGTTACTTAGTAATATTAACTATTGTAACTAATTAACTAGTATGAACCTCGACATCTAAGTATGATCTAGTATCACCTAGTACCGACTAGTTTAACCTTGTAATCAACCTAGAAACTAGGTATAGAGCTAGTTTTGTTAGAAATGGCATATAAGAGCATGTTTTAGTATATTTAGCTCATTTATTACTTTATTACACCAATTTGACATGCCATTCATATATAGGTGTGTGTGACCCAGCTCGGATACCAAGATATATCCCTTGCTCACGACCATATGCGAGTACATTATTTGATAGTTTTCTTATTTGATAGCCTCTATATTTTATTTATTTCGTATTGATATATTTGATTCTTGACACGATAATTTCACAGATTGATATATGTTGATCTTGGTCATGAGATATTATTATTGTGGTTACTCAGTAATCGCCATAACGTATTTCATGATTACTCAGTGATTACCGTGATATCATAGTGATTATGTTGACATTGATCATAGTGCATGATATTATAAACTGTGTAGTATGATTTATATGTTATAACGTGTCATGATATGGATCCGTGTACTAGTCAGGGGTTGGGAAAGTAATAGTGGATATGTGATCATACCTTATAGCCCATGATTTAGTGTCACACCCCAGTCCCAAAATACCGAGGTACTAGCCATGTGGCAATGGCCAACAGCACAACTCCAATGGACAAACCCAATTTAATGGACCCGTTAGAGTGCACTTAAGCTGTAATAAATATAAATGCAGTCTACACCATCTATCACAGTATAATTTTAATATCATCCACAGAAAGTAAACACAAGTTAATATGATAAACCAGTCAAGATAATAGATAAATAAAATAGTCCAACAACAAGTCCAAGTAAATAGTGTCTCGGGGAACAACCCGACACAATAAAGGAAAGAGAATATCACCAATACATAAGTCTATGAGTCCAGATATGAAATAACAATAAGTATAGATAATTGAGTAAATAACTGAGTACTTAAGAGAAGTCCTCTGGCACAACCTCGTCCTCTAGTGCCAGTACTGCTCCAGCGTCAGTTCCTGACCTGTATATCTCAGGATAGTCCTCCTCTGTTGTACCTGGGGACATAATCCGGATCCAGGTCCTCAGGGGAGATAGCAAGGTACAAAAATACTTAAGACAAATGCAGTAAATAAAAATAGATCCTCAGGACAAGCTATGTAACCAGCTAAATAAAATACAAATGAGAGCATCACTAGTACTCAGGCTGAGACCATTACAAATCTGTGTCTGGGAGCCTATAACAACAAGTAATATCACGTAATGGGCCAAGCTCTGATACAGAGACTAAAGCACCTCCAGTAGTAAAGTATATATATAATCAGGCTGTAGCATGTGTCTCTTTCTACCCAATGTAACCTCACGTCTCTTGTCCACAATGTCTCCTGTCCATAACACGCAAGATTATGACCTCTAGCTAGTACAACGAGTTATAATGATATCTCTATATATATAAGTCTCATATCATGAATCTTGCAAGCCTATACAGCATCACCATGAATTACTCAAGAAATATTTTGTCACATGAATAGTGTCAAGTGTCTTACGGTATGACGTACTTGGTAAATCAATTCTCTAAATGATGTTACACGACTCCGTGTACGGCGTCGACACCCGAATCTTGTTCAGACGTTAAGCAACATCTCCCGGTCCTAGGTTGAATAGGTACATCACAGAAGTATATATATAGAAAGAACACAAGCAATTAATATCACATGATCTACTGCAAGTTGGCAATGTACACTTGCTTGGGCTCTGAACTCCGTTAGTTGCTCCTATAGAAGTAGAATCTCCAAGTACACCCCCGGATACTGAAACAAACATCACCATTGCTCTTAGAATACTTGAAATAGCTATGTTTGACTACCCATAAGTCCAATTTGGACACAGGGGCAGAATTGACAATTTCGGGTCAAAGCGGGGTCCACATGTGGCCCATTTCGCACCAAAAAATATGTCAAAGGTAAAGTTCTCCAAATTCATTAAACTTAGTGTCTCGAGTCGAGAACGATGATACAAACCAAACAGAACATCCAGAACTGGATTTCGATAAGCCGGTCACGAAATCGTCCGTCAAGTGGAACCGTGGAGCCCACGAAATGGTGTTTCGTCAACGTTCTCAGAATCGAACAAAACTTGGGTCATAGGACCAGCGTAATGCTATGAATCCGATAGCACAAATTTTTTTGTGAAACGACAAGCACACACAAAATTATGGCGAGTGTCAGAACATGCTGATACGATGCTTTTCGACGGATTTGTGTTGATTTCGGTGTGCACGCACATCCAAATCAAATTTTGTAAAATTTTACACGTCCGCATTGTCGATACGCACCTTTTGGTGCAATTTGCACATGATAAAGTTGCCTCGTTTAGTGGGACACATCCCGTATGGAAAAAATTTGGGTTTAAGGAACCAAGTTTTTGACAGAATTTAGCAGTAAATAAATTACAACAAAGGTCAAATTAAAAGAAAGTGTTTAAAGGGATTAAAACTAGGTTATGTTGTCTAAATTACTGTTCAAGTAAAATTTTAACATCGCGTGCCATTATAAAGATAACGGGACTCAAACACGTGTACCTGTGACAGTTTCTTTTCCTAAAAATAAGTTATTTTCCCCCTATTTTGTGTCACGATTTACGATTGACACAGGAAACGATAAGCTAAACTAATTATATAAGGTTCAAGGGGGTCATGTGGTCTTCACATAGGATTCGACAGGTCACTATTTGGATTAATGTGCAGGAAGATACAGGGGTGAGAAGTAGAGTACCTTACGTGTGCTACTGATCGTGAATTGGGCGGCCTTCTCTCGGCAGCTTGCGACGGCGGTCAACATCATCAGCGGCTCATCTGGAATGGAAGGGAAGATGCTAGTGGTTGTGTTCAGCTAGGATAGGGTTTATATATATATATATATATATATATATATATATATATATGGCCATCTAAACATAGTTTTGGATCTCAATAAATTTAAAAAAATTCTATAATACTCTAATAATAGTTGTACACCCAAAAATATATTTTTTGTACAATAATAGTAATTAATTAAGTATATAAAAATATTAATCCATGAATTAACATTTATTCTAATTAGTTTAAAATACAAAAAATTCTTCCTTAATCTCAATAATTAAAAATAATTAAATTAAAATTTATTTTCTGCAAAATTCAAGGTGTTTACAATCTACCCAACTTAAAAGAATTATGTTCTCGCAATTAAAAATTAAACTACTAAAGAATTTAAAAAGACATGGTAACCTATAAGTAGTTCTTAGGTCATACCTACATCTTCGAATAAGTGAGGATAACTCTTACGTATGACATCCTCTCGCTCCTATGTGGACTCGTCTGTTGAGTAATATTTCCAAGCTACCCGAACCAATCTGATTATCAGACCCCTTAATATCTTATTACTGATGTCAAGTATCCCAACTGGATGCTCCTCATACCTCAAGCTCGGTCCTACTGAAATCTCAGAATGATCGACTATGTGACTTGGGTCAGTCACATACCACCTCAGCTGTAAGACATGGGATACCTCATGCACTCCCTCTAGAGATGGGGGTAATACAAGACAGTATGCCACCTCACCAATACGCTCCAAAATCTAAAATGGCCCAATGTACCTCGGGCTCAGCTTGCCTCTGCTCCCGAATCGAATTGTACATCGAGTAGGTGAGATCCTCAAAAATACATGTTCGCCCTCCTTGAATTCCAAAGGTCGGCGGTGTGTGTCAGCCCAATGCTTTTGTTTGTCCTGAGCTGTACGAAGATGACTCTGAATTTGCTTCACCTTCTCAACTGTCTGCATCACTAACTCCAGATCGAGTATCCCCGCCAACGTCACTCCAATATATCGGTGACCTACACTTCATGTCGTACAGTGCTTCAAAAGGTGCCATCTGGATGCTCGCATGGTAGCTGTTATTGTAAGAGAACTCCACCAAGTGCAAATAGTCTTCCTAAGACCCTTCGAAGTCTAACATACACGACCTCAGCATATCCTCCAGGATCTGAATCGTGCGCTCTGACTGACCGTCTGTCTGTGGATGGTAAGTAGTGCTGAACTTGATTCGGGTACCAAGACTCTCCTGCATGCTTCACCAAAAATGGGATGTGAATCTTGAGTCACGATCAGACACAATACTAACTAGTACTCCATGTAACCTTATGATCTATCGTATATACATGTCAGCTAGAATCTCTGTGGACTGTCCAACTCTGAACGACAAAAAATATGTCAATGTGGTGAGTCAATACATAATAACCCAGACTGCATCCTTCCCACTGGGGCTTCTTGGAAATCCTGTAACAAAATTCATAGTGATATGTTTCAACTTCCATTCGGGTATGGGAAGTGGCTTTAACATATCAGTTGTTCTCTGATGCTCGGCTTTAACTCTTTGACGGACCAAACATTTTGCCACAAATTGTGCAATCTCTCTTTTCATCCTATGCCACCAATAGTACTGCCTCAAATCTGGGTACATCTTCGTACCTCCCAGATGAATATAGTACATGGAGCTATGTGCTTCAGACATTAACTCATGTCTCAACTCATGTCTCAACTCTCCATTTGGAATATATAAGAGATTTTTGAACCTTCACGTCCCATCCTCATAGATTCGAAGTCCCGACTTCATGCCAGCTTTCGTCTTCTCTTTAAGTCTCTGGAACCTAGCATCTGTAGGCAATGCCGCCTTAATCCTCTCTACTAGTGATGAATTAACTTCAAGATTCGCCAACTGTCTACTATGCCTTGGCAAAATAACCTCTATTTTGAGCTTCTGTAGATCCTCTAATAGCTGGGGCTATGTCGTCAAGAAATAAGTTGTGGGCTTCCTGCTGAGTGCGTCTGCTACGATGTTCGTCTTGCCCGGATGGTACTGCAAATCAATATCAAAATCGACCATCAACTCTAACTAATGCCTCTCTCTCAGGTTGAGCTCTTTCTGAGTATAGACATACTTTAGACTCTTGTGATCAGTAAATTTTTTTACCCTATCTCCGTAAAGATAGTGCCTTCAAATCTTTAATGCAAATATTATCGCAGCTAGCTCAAGATCGTGCGTCGGGTAATTCTTCTCATAAAACTTCAGCCGATGCATAAGCGATAACTTTGCCATGTTGCATCAAAATATATCCTAGTCTACTACCTGATGCATCACTATAAACGACAAATCCTCTGGATCCTGAAAGAAGAGTCAAGACCGGTGCTGTCGTCAATCGTCTCTTCAACTCCTCAAAGGCCTTCTGGCAATCTTCCGTCCATGCAAACTCCTGGTCCTTATGCGTTAACTGCATCATAGACTCTACAATCTTTGAAAAGTTTTCCACAAACCTCCGATAATATCCAGCAAGTCCAAGAAAACTTTTCACCTCCGCAACTGATGTTGGAGTGGGCCAAATTTCTATTGCAGCAACCTTCTCTAGATCAACCGAAAGTCCTTCTCCCGAGATGATATGTCCCAAGAAAGGCACCCTATCCAAACAAAACTCACATTTGCTGAGTTTGGCATACAACCTCTCCTGTCTCAGCATCTCCAGCACGATTCTGAGATGCTCCTCGTGCTCCTCGTGGCTCTTGGAATATATCAAGATGTCATCAATAAACACAACCACAAACTTGTCCAAGTACTATGAAAGACTTTGTTCATCAAACTCATGAACACAGCTGGTACGTTGGTTAAACCAAATGGCATAACTAAGAACTCATAGTATCTATACTTGGTCTTGAAGGATGTCTTTGGTATATCGTCTTTCCGTACTCTAATCCGATAATAACCGGATCTGAGATCAAACTTTGAGAATACACAAGCACCACTCAATTGATGGAACATATCGTCAATGCGCGACAAGAGATACCGGTTCTTGATGGTTACAGCGTTCAGAGCCCTATAGTCAATACACAAGCGTACAGTTCCATTCTTCTTCGGCACAAATAGTATGGATGCTCCCCATGGTGAAACACTGGGCCAAATAAAAATATCACTACTACATTTTCTAGGAAAGGATATTTTGGTCATTTTAAAATTAATTAAATATTGTGCATATTAAATATTTATTTATTGTATTATTTAATTATTGTTAGATATTAGTTTATTATTTTGGACTTGTGTTCGTGGACCTAACTAGTTTAGATTATATCCATGGACCAATATTTAAATTTAGTTAGAATTGAGCCCACTTATAAGCCCATTCATTAGGAGGATGATTAATTAAGTTAAATCCATTAGACTAGAACCTTCCCTCCTTAATTATTTCTTTATGAGAGGCCCCAAGGAGTATTTTAGTCATTACATAGTAGCTGGGAGAGGGGACTAAGGTGGCCGGCCATATAAGTATAGGAGGGAAATTTTTTTCTCCTCATTTTTATTACAATTCTAGATCGAGAATTTTTTCTTCCCAATTTCTTCATTCCCACGCCAAATTTCTTTCCATTTCCTTCCCAAATAAGTATTATAGGCTAGTAGAGTAAGGATCTACAAGGAGGAAGCAGTGGTCTATAAGGAGGAGCAAGGATCTACAAGTTGAAGGCTTATTTTACCTATTTTGGAAGTTTTATTGAGAATCCATCTCCCAATAGGTATAATTCAGTTTTTCCTTTTTAATTAGACTCTAAATCTATATTTTAATCATTAGGAACCATCCCCTATGCTAAGACTACCCATAGAAATTAGAATTAGTTTCATAGGAGGCCTATAGAGGAAGTTATGTTGTGGTTTTGTGTCAATTTTGGGAGAATTCTGAGATTGACACATGTTGTATTTGTCAATTGGTCAATTAGACTAAATTGACATGTATTTGATTGTGTGTGGCTAGTGTCATATCCATAATTGGAATACGTGTAGACCGTATCTGTCATGACCCACACATGGATATTAGGGCACGAGTATGTGGTTACGCCCAGCATACGCCGCAGCATCGACGGTAGAACGTTGTCTGGGTCATTTTTAACTATCTAACATCTCAATAATATAATATGGTACATGTCAATCATCTCAACTCCAAACGGAGGAACAATATGGTATCTCACAAGTATAACTAATCTCAATCACAAAACAAACTAAAGAAGATAATGCACAAATGGAATAAAGAAGGAAAGAATAAGATACAATCCATAATCTGGAATAATATACAACTGTAAATATTAACAAATATAATATTCTAATACATGCCAACATAAATAACTAGACCTCCTTGGGCTCTACAACTAAGTCCTCCTGGTCTACAAGAGTATCCTCTAAAGGTATATCGTCATGCGGCCCGTAGAATGTGGGATACTACTCTATAAGCCAGTCATCTGAAAAAATATATCCAGTCAGGATTAGAGCAAAGTACATACCTCTGAAAGCAGTTTCAATAACATAATCGAGCATATAAAACAGATAATAGAATGAAATACAAGATCACTAAACATATGAATGAATGAACAATAAATATAAAGGTAATGTACGAGAATATAGATCAACAATATGAATATCAGTAATATGATAAAATAACTGCAATATAAACTAATGTGCCTCAGAATACAAGTTCATTATATGATCTGTTTGGGTGAACATGATCAGGTAAGACGATTACAAGTGAGGTATGTAACCAGAATGTACACGATGTAACAATGGGGCTTTGATCACATAATCAACTCCTACTCTCCCATCTCCAACTAATATCAATGGATCCAATCACGACACGCTACAAACACGAAATATAACCACTGAATACGAGCAGTGGGTGTATACGAATATCATAACCACTGAACACGAGCAGTGAGTGTACACGGATAAGCACACTGAACTTAAGCAGTGTGTGAACAAAAAATATAAATCAATACCCAATATACACGATAAAATACATGTACACGAGTATCCGCTGAATACGGTAGGAGATAATATCTCCTGACAGGATCCATTTAGTACAAGTCTGTGAAATCACTATATTGGAATCAAGTATACAATTCTAGAACATGCATATATACACTATTTTGAATTAAAAACTATCAAAGAAATGTACTCGCTTGAAGTCCTGAGCAAGGTGTGTCTCTCGATGCCCAAGATGGTGTCACACAGACCTATATATGGTATACTGCATCAATATAAGGTTCAAAAATGAAAATAAGTTAAGTTGATGCAATTCTAAGTTAATAAGCCATTTCTAGGTCAAACCGATTAAATCTAGGGTGCAAGAGTCTAATATTATGACACTAAGTTAATGCACTATGAAACTAAACTATACAAGCTAATCTAAGATACCAAGAGACACTCAAAAAGTTGTATCCTAAGATACGCAAGTTTATTTATATAAAAATAGTATTGTAGATATATATACAAATCAATATACATAATACTATAACAATTCAATAAAAATATGTTACATTGGCCTTGGACCAATGCGTATCACACCTATCTCGATACCCAAGACCAATACCTTGGGTATCGACCCAATACCTTGGTATTACCTTTATATCCCAAGGTAATCCAAAACCTATTAATATATAGCTAATGCATATAAAAACCCAAAACTATTATACTAATATATGCTAACACTATAATATATCTCAATACTATTATAGAACTAACTATAATACCAAACATACCTATCTACACGATACATATATACATATATCTATAGTTAACTATATATTAGTAAAGTATATCACTACTACCTATTTAAACTTACCAATACCTCAAGTAACTGACTATAAATATATAATATGCTAATGTCAAACATATGCCTATTAACTACTAACAATACACTAAAATACTAACTCACTAAACCACTACCAAAACTCTAAGCTAAACCAATATCCAACTAACCAACTATTAGCTAATACCTGAATACTAAACTACCGATTAAACCAAATACCTCACTAAACTAACTAAATGCTTATATTAACTATTAACTAACTATTACTAATTATCTACTAAACTACTGATACCGGAAACATGGATACACTGATACCAACTACTAAAACTACTAAACTACTAGTGAAACACAGAAAACCCAACCCTTGACTGAACCAAAGCTTAATACCTTGCTAACCCAAATAAACAACACTTAACTCATTGCTACCCAAAACATCTTACCTGAACAAGATCCCTACTAACATATTGAAACATAGATTCACTGACATTGAAAGGATACCCAACTCAACCACCAACTAAAACTATACTGAAACCTTGACTGACATTAATACTTGAACTGATGCGGATGCTCCTCTTCGTGGCTGTGCCTTTGTTGTATTGCTGCAGGGCTCTTCATAGTTGTGCCCTGATGCTCAGTACACTGGTGCACGAGCCCTCTTGTGCAATCACTGCATACTGCAGAGCACCCTGCTAGAGCTACTACTGCCTCACTTTGCTGAACTGGTTGCCCTGTCTGCTGTGCATAAGGCTACACTTAGCTGTGCACGATTGCACATTCTACTGTACTGTGCAGTTGCATTGAAGATGCAACTGCTCTCTGCTCTTCTTTGCACGAGCTGATATGCATATGCAGTCTGGTCGAGCTTCACATTGGTCATTGCCCGACCCCCCTCTTGCTGCACAATCACTGTTCAGTACTGATACTGCTATGCTCCTCAACCCGAGCCCCTTTGTTGAACTGAATGCCTCAAGGCTGCACACAGTCACCCATTGTTGCTGTGCAAGGCTACTCTCCCTTTCTCTGTCACTGACTGTACTCTCTCTCACAAACATACAACTCACACACAACACACACATAAATGCACACACAGTACACACATACATATATACATAGATACCAATATATACATCCATCTCTATATATATAAATCCAACTCTCTCTCTATATATATATACATATCTACATAAGCATATATATACTATACTCTTACATATATATGTACACACACACACACACACACACACACACACACACACACACACATATATATATATATATATATATATATATATATATATATATATATATACAACACATATATATACATATAGATATATATAACTATATACACTATTATATACACACATATAGACACACACAAATATACTTAATCATATACACACTCATATATATATATATATATATATATATATATATATATATATATATATATATATACACATGTACATATAGAAATATTGACAAAATACCAAACACGTGGAGTGCACCGCACCCGTATCACACTCATTCTATGATACGCTTGCGATACGGCTCCAACACACAACCAAACGCATTCCGGAGGACACGAGCAAGTCTAATATACTAAATATGAGCAATACGTATAGTAATTAGATTATCTACGTGTCCGTGTCATAATGTGATATGCATAAGTCTCCGTGTCGAAGAAAACCCCCCAAAATTAATCCGTTTCGTCAAATTGACGAGATACGGCCTACACGTACCCAATTGTGGATACGACACTAGTCACAAATAAATAATCATATGTCAATTTGATCTATTAGACCAAATGACAAATACCACATGTGCCAATCTCGGAATTCCTCCAAAATTGACACAAAAATGCACATAACTTCCACCGTAGGTCTCCTATGAACCTAAAACTAATTTCTATGGGTAGTCTATGCATGTGGGTTGATTTCTTATGGTTAAATCTCAAATTTATATTCCACTAGAAGAGGAAAAACTGAAATGTAAGCTATTGGGAGATGGATTCCCAATAAAAAGTTTCCAAATGGAAAGTAGCTCATCTCCTTGTAGATCTTGGCCTCCTCCTTCTTGCTCCTTCCTTCCTTCTTGTAGATCTTTGATGTAGAAGCCTCTAATGAAGAATATGAAATGAATTTGTGAGAAAATTGGTAGAAAATTGATGAGAGCATAAAGAAAATTGATAGAGAAAAAACTAGATCTAATGGAATTAAAAATTGAAATGAGAGAGGCACTCTCTCTCCTCCCTCTATGGAAGGCCCTAGCCCCTTCCCCAAGCTATGTAAAATGTCCTAATTATCCCTTGGGGCCTCTCATGAAGAAACTAATTTGGGAGGGAAGGTTCTAGTCTAATGGTTTCACTAATTAATCCAACCTCCTAATCCTTGGGCCTAATTCATGGGCTAAATCTAAACTCATCTAAAATGTTGGTTTATGCATCTAATTATATAGGTTAGGTCCACTACAAAAGTCTAAAATAAATCTACAACCAGCAATAAATAAATAATACACCAATCTAATTAACCACATGCACAATATTCAAATAAAATTAATCCTAAAATTAAAATACCCATGTCAATTACCAAACTACCCTTGAATAAAAATATGAGGGTGACAGTATCCCAACAATTTGGAGATACGGGTTGATTTGGGGGTTTTTTCTCCGACACTAGAGTTTGTGCATGTCACATTTTGACACGAATACGTAGATATATAATTGACTCTTCGTATTGTTCATATATACTATTTTAGACTTGTTCGTGTCCTTCGGGGTACGTTTGATTGTGTGGTGGACTCGTATCTCAAGCGTATCATAGATCTAGTGCGATACGGGTGCGATGCACTCTATGTGTTTGTTCTATTATATTTCTAGATTCAATTTGCATTATTTATAGCTATTAGTGATATATGTATTCATATGTATGTGTGTGTATATATATATATATATATATATATATATATATATATATATATATATATATATATATATATATATATATATATATATATATATATATATGCATGCGTATATATGTATATATGCATGCGTATATATATAGATGTAGATATGTATAACATACATATATATATATATATATATATATATATATATATATATGTGTGTGTGTGTGAGTGAGAGTATCGTATATATGTATATAGTTATATATAAATGTATTGATATATATATAAATGGTTGTGTGTATGGTTGTGTGTGTGGTTGTGTGGATGTGTGTGAGGGGGAATCGAGGTCGGGCAACATCACAGTAGGAACATTGTGCAGTACAACTGAGCATCGAGCAACAGCAGACAGTGCAACATGCTGAAGCGCACCACATCACGAGGGGATCACTAACATAGAGCAGTTGTAACAGCTAAGCAAACTACAAGCAGAAAGCAAATGCAGCAGTCAATGGCAGCAGCAGCTACAGCTAGAGCATGGAGAGCTACAACAACCATCACACAGCGAGCAGCAACGTGTGCAGAAATAGCAGCAGCAACTGGTAGCACGCGGCAGCAGTAGCAACTACATCAACAACAAATGCAGGCAGCAGCAGTTCAACATCCAGTATCAGCGAGGCATCAACAGTGTATCAGAGCATGAACAGTAGGTAAGTAGTTGATAGTTTGCTTAGCTAGTTAAGTAATAGTTAGTAGATAGTTTGAGTTAGTTTAGTTAGTTAATTAGTAGTAGTTAGCTAGTAGTTTGATGTAAAGTTTATTAGTAGCTTGATAGTTATCTAGTTAAGTTGCTAGTTATATATGTACATATGTATACATATGGTTATTTAGTGTATATATATATATATATATATATATATATATATATATATACTTGTATCTCTATTAGTGTTATGTATATATGTGTATATCTAATAGTTATGCATATATATATATATATATATATATATATATATATATATATATATATATATATATATATATATATATATTGGTAGTTAGTATAGCTAGTAGTATTTGTATTAGATAATGCATATTAGGATATAGTTAGAGTTGGGTAGTTAATTATATGCTAGAGTGACATTACCTTGAGTTACCAAGGTAAATGTCAAGGTATTGGGTCGATACTCAAGGTATTGGGTTTGAGTATCAATATGGAGGTGTCGTGGTGCGATACCGCATTAGTTCAAAGCTAAGGTATCCACTTAGCACTACACCCGAGTCTTTCTCGGACGCGCACAATTATATAATATTTAATAGTAAAATTTGTAACTAATAATAACTTAATTTAAACAGTACAACAAGGCAAGGTATACTTGCTTGGTCTGAAAAAGAATGAAGTCCCAACTCAAGGCGTCGTCCGATCTACCCGTCACATAAATTAAACAAGTTAGGTTACAAAAGTGGATGAATAGGTTCCTCCATTTTAATTTATTTTAATTCTAAATAAAATAATCTAAAATATTATTTTAATCTTATTATAATCTTATTTATTGTTAAACTCTAATTTTGGTCCAAAAAAAGTCAACTTTACATATTTGTGATCCGTGGCACACAAATCAAGGCAATCCGTTGACCAAAAAATCAACCAACTCAAATCCTGAATTTGTGTGTAAAATCTTATAGATTTTAGCACTATATGAATGCCGGAATCGACGGTTTCATAAAATAACAAGTCGGTAAAGAGTTATGTCCACAAGGCGCACAGATGATAGTTTTTGGTAGTTTTCTATTTATGTCTAAGTTGCACAAATTTTATAGTAGATTAAACTTGCATGTTAAATTCTGAAAAAATAATTTTATGGAAGTTCATCATGTCAAATTTTTGAAAATTCAAACGGCTCATAATTCCGAGTTCGAGATCTCCCGAAATCTCGAAAACACAACAAGGCGTCTGATTTCGGACAACTGGCACTTTTAGAATTTTCTGAAAAAATAGGTTCATAAATTATTAAAATAATTTATATATTCAGAAAACTAACCTTGATATGGTTCTAAAAAAATAGAGCACGTTTGGAGTCCGGAGCTAGGAGATATCGTCTTTTTAAGTCGTCATAACTACTAGAAAATGAGTCTGAATTTATGACGAATTTTGACTGTTTTTGGACGAAAAAGATAGGAGTTTGGGGAAGAAAAATATGAAATATGAGTTTATTCCATAAATCTAATAGGTATTTATAATGGTGAAGACTACTTAATTGAATACGACTAGGATTGGTTAATTTGGATATGATTAGGATCAGTTTAAATAAGGATAGGATATGTATGAAGTTGCTTTCCTAGTAGGCTTAGGATTTGAATTAATTTAAAATAGAGTTTGAGTTCGTCTCAATAATTTATAATCTTAAAAAGAATTAAAGATAATACAAATAATTTATATATAATATTATTAATATCTATTAATACTAAATTAGTATCTATCTAATATTAAGACTATATATATCCAAATAAATCCTAAATAATTTCAAAAATCTAAATAAATTTCTTAAAATTCTAAATAAATTAGAGAAAAATATAATTAAATATTTTAACCTAAAATAATATTTTATAGGAACAATATACAAGTATGGTCTCATAGTAAATCATGGAAGTCCTAGAAATTTACGTTCCCTATGTTTTAATTACCTAAAAATTCAAGAAAAATCTCCAAAAATCTAAAATAGCATAAATATGATTCTAAATAAATATTTATATAAGTAAATATACTAAGAAATTTATTTTCTAATTAACTAAGAGAATACTCTAAAGTAATTCAATATTTAAAATAATTTATAATAAATATACTAATATAAAATACACACAAAATACCTATTTTGGGTGAGGGGGTTTACACCAATACTCACTTACCCTCACTCATGATACTTGAATTTCATGATACCAATATCCTAAGAGTACCCAAGTATCACACTAGTACCTTGCCCCAAACCCTAATACCTTGACACATATAACTTACCAATACTTGGCTCACTTGATAACCACTCTTATCAACACTAACAAACACACTAACTAACACCTATTACCTAACACACACACACACACACACACCCACACACACACACCCACATATATATATATATATATATATATATATATATATATATATATATATATATGCTTGACAACCTATGATACCTACACTCACTTGATATCCATATTACCTAGGTTCATAGGATACACAAAATGCCTATGTCGTATAGTCAGTTCTCTACTTGTAACCAATACTGCACCAGTTAAACCTATTCAATAAATTCTAGGATTAAATTAAGTCATAGCCCTTCATATCAGCTCTTCAAAACTTTAAACACATCACATTTTCGTATTCGAAAGCTCCCGGAATCGCGAAAACTCCAAAACGCGTTCGTCTTTCGGACACTTGACACTCAAACAGTTTTACAGAAAGTTTCAGAATAAATTTGGCCTATTAATTTATATATTTGAAAATCTAACTTTGATACGGTTCTTTTACAAAAATAGAAGATTAATCAGGGTCCAAATTTAGGGGTTATGGCATTTCTAAGTTGCTATGGCTGCTAAAAATGAGGCTAAATATTATGACAAATTTGGGCTATTTTGGATAAAAGAACACATGTATATACCCAATTTACCAAATTTACCTATACGTATCATGGCATATCATGATACGGACTATAAGTGTCTAATTTTGGACATGAACACATTCACACCATCAAATAAATATTAATAGTTCTCATCAAGACACAATGCACACACTCAATGGACACAATTAGGATTTTTCCAAATTGAGCCCCAAATCATGGCATCAAATTAGGTCTACCAAATTGAGGGCTCTTAGTGCCTAAATGTACTATTGGAAAGTCAAAGCAAACCATGAAAAGGTTCCTACATGAGCAATGGGCGTTCCTAACCATGAATTTGATAAAATTGAGAGAATTACCTAGTGTTTTGCGACCTCCTTGGAGAATTCTGAATTTGGACACGGAAGAGATAAATCAGACACAATCTCCTAGTAAGATCCTCTCTTATGGATCTCCTTATGCTCTCCAATACTCTAGGCCTTCATGGTGGTGAGAATGAGTAGAATTTGATGTGATTTAGTAAAATTTGTAGGGAATTGGATTTGTTTGGGAAGGAAGAAGCTTTGGAGAAAATGAGGCTAATGAGTAAAATAAAACAAATAGATGAGCCCTAAATTTAATTTATCTCTTAAAGTAAGGTTTGGTCATGCCAAAATATCAAGTTTGTCTCTCACCATTTGTCATGAATAAAATATAATTAACTAAAGGAAGGAATCTCTACAACTAAGAGGAATATTCTCTTCATTACAACTAAGATTAATTAATTATAATTACTAAAGTCATGGCTACAATAATTAGCACTAACTAACACTTGTAAATTTTAATTGGCTAGCTACTAACTAACACTAATATAATTCTAGACAATAACTAATATAAAATAATATATAAAAAATTTAACAACATACAAAATTATCAAAATACCCCTATGGTGGAAAGTGGTAGTTACATGTATGGTGCTGGTATTGGAGTCGGAAGTGAGTATCATAAAAGTATCATTGATATCTTATGTTATGCATACTAGGTGTTTGAGATATGGCTTGTGCTAATGTGTATGAGTGTATCTTGGGTTTGTGGTAGAATTGATTATTAGTTGTGATGACACTAGTGTATCATTGTGTTTGGTGTGTGTGTATTAATATGAGTGTAGAAAGGTAAAAGGAATAATTATAATGGGGTGGTATATCACTGTGCAAAGCTTGGGGATACACAAAGTATCAGGTATTGAGGTATTATTTGTGTTTGATTAGTGTAGGTTTAGTGGTTGTAATGGTTGTGGCTTAAACTATATACCAGCAGTTTGGGGGAGGGTAGGCAGTAAGTATCAGGACATTGGGGGAGAGGTAAGCCAATGGATTATTAGTTCAAGAGAAGGTATAAGGCTCGAGCAAGTACTAGTTAGGCTAGGTTTGAGATGTGTTTGAGTGTAGTTAGGTAGTGGGGGGATGTAGGAACAGCTACAGGAGCTAAGGGGAGCTCGGGTAGGAGGTTTCAGCATAATTTATGGGGGCATTCACTGATTGTATATGGTTGAGTTTGTGTGTATTGTTTAGGTGTGTATCCAGTATCAAGAAAGAGGGTAATTATGTAGGTCCTGGGTATGTGTTTAGACCTAGACAGGGAACTAAGTGGGGAGTTATGCACAGTCTTGTGTATAGATTTAGGATGAAAGTAGGATCTGTTGGGACCTGGGTTTAGTCTTGTAGAGGGCTCTTAGGGTGTGTATGTGTGTTAGAATTAGTTGTTTGCAAGTATGTATGTGCCTTGTATGTAGTGTGCACTTGAGTGCAGGTATTTATAAAGGTAAGTATGAGTTAGCAAGTGAACTAGTGTCTAGGTTGTGTTCTAGTAGTGTGCTAGAGTATCTAGGATACCTGATTCAAGATACCAACTATGCACTAAGGATTAGTCATGGTATTAGTAATATGTTTAGGTATTAGGTAAATAGGGTATGGTGTCCTAAGATACTAAGTAATAGGCTGGGATACTAAGATATATATATATATATATATATATATATATATATATATATATATATATATATATATATATATATATATATATATATATATATATATAACCAATTTAATTGCACTTGTTAGTGGTGCAGACCTAAATTTTGGTAAAGAAGGAGTCGTTTCAATTAAATATTATGAACGAACTACTCAGACACTTAGTGCTACTAATAATAAAGCACAAACTACCCCTTACAAAATTACAGATGTAAATATTTGTAAGGATGATGTCTGTATTCCTATACATCTAATTGTAGTAAAGGAAATATCTCAGCATGTTATTCTAGGAACTCCATTCCTAGAAAAACTCATGCCCATTAATGAGATAAATAAGGAAGGAATTACAAGTTGTTATAAAGGCAAAAGAATAACTTTTGAATTTATAACAAATCCAATTATTAAAATTCTTAATGAAGTTAACTTGAAAGAAAATTAGATTAATTTCTTAAAAAAAAACTTGCCCAGGTTACTATAACTCAGTAATTAAAATAATTAGAAATCTAACAAAAAAAATAAACAAGTCGAAGAAGACTTTAAGCTACACACTTGTAGCAATATTCCTAATGCTTTTTGGGATATAAAACAACATATAGTTTCCCTTCCTTATGAGAAATTCTTTAATGAAAAGAATATTTCGACAAAGGCAAGACCTTGTCAAATGAATCAAGAATATCTTGAAATGTATAAAGAAGAAATCCAAGATTTATTGGATAAGAAATTAATTCGCAAGTCTTACTCTCCATGGAGTTGCACAGAATTTTATGTAAATAATAATGCTGAAAAAGAAAGATGTGTGCCTAGACTTGTTATTAATTATAAACCTCTAAATAAGGTTTTAAAATGGATTCGATATCCAATTCCTAATAAAAGAGATCTACTCAATATAGTAGCTAAAGCAAGAATTTATTCCAAATTCGACCTGAAATCAGGTTATTGGCAAATACAAATTAATGAAAAGGGTCGGTATAAGACTGCATTTACTATTCCTTTTGGCCATTACGAATGGAATGTTATGCCATTTGGTCTGAAGAATGCACCTTCAGAATTTTAAAATATTATGAATAAAATATTCATTCAACATTCCAGTTTTATATTATCATATATTGATGATATATTGATCTTCTCAAATATGATAGAAGAACACTTTAAACATCTTATTGTGTTTAAACACTTTGTCATAAAAAATGGCTTAGTAATTTCTATCCCAAAAATAAAACTCTTCCAACAAGAGATAAGATTTTTGGGACACAATATTGTGAATAACATAATAAATCCAATTAATAGAAGTATTGAATTTGCTTCTAAATTTCCTGACGAAATTATGGCTCAAGGCTGAGGTAATTCTACTTTCTCACAAGCATGTAATTTGATGGCATAGTTATTGTGTTCAAGTTATTTCTCTGTTATGGTTATTACTATTGTTAAAGTTGTTGCCTTAGTTCACTGTGATAGAGCTAGGATCTGTCGAAGCGATATGTCTTCTACCTAGTGGAACAACACCAAAGTCGCGTAGCCTTGTTATGCCGAGAGGGCAATTAATGGTGTAAATCATTGACAGCCGTGCTAGGTCTTTACTATCGTTCGATATATCTGAAACTACTGGGGTAGTTAACTAAGACAATAGTATTTTTATTATAATTACCAGTAACAGTTTTATAACTTGATAATAATAACTAGTCATGGTACATGTAAATGAAGGAAGTTAAACCTCAAATATGCTAATGAGCAAAGAGTTAGCAATAGGCTTCAATAAGAAAGCCTGTACTAAGGGTAAATCTATTAAAATGCTCAGAATCTTGAGTATCCCTCTGAATTAGAGGAACTAAATAAATGGACAATTCCAAAGATAAAGCCAATTTTTTTTACCAAATTGGTACTTTTGACTTTAAATCATATATTTCCATTAAAACGATGGAAATAACTATTTTTGTGAATAACACAGAACATTCCTTCAAAAACTGTTTCTGAGCCTCTATTTATAATACAAGGAGTCTACAGTGGTAGACAGAGCAACCGGCAGCTGCAGGTAGAAAAACTGACAGGAGCGAGTTGAAGATTCCTTCTTATCCGCGTCGAGGTGAGTGCACGTCAACATTGTCTTTTACTTTATTTCCTTTACCTCATATCTTGCCACGTACAAAGGCATTTGTGCCGAAAGTAGTCTCGTGGGGTCCACCATTGTCGACCTCAGGAATAAAGAGATTTCTCCTTTTATAAAGTAAAGTGAATAGTTGCCACCTGTATTTTGGCAATAGTATGATGCAATTATTGCATATCCACTTCATCGTCCTCGTCCGATGATTGAGTAGTGACTCTATGATGCATCCTCTTGAAGAAGGTTTCTGAGTCTTCTTCAATATAGTCCTCAGCCATCTTGTCGGATTTAGTAGAATTGACAGACATATCATCTGTCTCAAAAATTAAGTCAAACTGAGTTTGCATATATTGAAGATATTTCTTCTTTAATTCTTCCTCAGTGATTCAAGGATTTCGTCTTCTCAATGATTCCTTCAGCTTCTTCAAAGGGCTATCTTCAATTATTTTTCTTTTAAGCTTGGCTTCCACAAGGATCTCATTTTTCTTTATGGATTTCTGTACAGTCTGTACTTTTTCTTTTTTATCAATTCTATTCCACCGTTTAATCAAAAATTTTCTAGCTAAAATAGGGAAATTGAGATGATTAAACTCGCATTTAATTATCCATTTAAAGATATAAGGAATTTCAAAATGGATAAAAAAGTACATTGTACTCTCCCCCTCCAAAAGTTGATCAGCATTGTGACAGAGAGGATAAGATTGAGTCCATGCTGCAAATAATTCTTGCAAGGATGGTGGCAAAATTTTTAAGTTAGCACCAAATTATAACCCCCAACGAATGAACCATGCAGGGATGTCCTGTTTAAGGATTTTAGGACAAATTCTAACAAACCAAGCGTGCTTTTGTTTGCTATTATCAAAATAAAATACCTTGGTGAAGGCCTCAATATAATCCCAGTAGGAATAAGGCATATTGATATTTTTATCCCTATGAACTAGTAATTTAGTTTTATTGGGATGATGTCCCCATTATTGAGGAGTAATAATGTGACGTTTAATAATTTTGCTGTAATTTAGGTCACTTCGAATATCATTGGTCTTCTGATAGAAGTGTCCTATTTCAACCGATTTGGTTGTCAGTAGAATACCTTCATAGACATTTCGGTCTTTCCTCTGTACCGGAAACAAATTATTTTTTGAGTATTTTTCTTTTAACTTCCAATGATCATCCATCATTGGGATATCTGATTTTTCTAATTGAAGAATTTCTTCAGAATGATTGTTTTGAGTGAAAATTGTTTCCACTTCAACTGCTTGCTTATATGAAGAAATATTGGCTTCTTCAGCATCTTGAATTTGAATACCTTTATTAAAGGTTTTTTCTTTTTCAAGAACAGTTTTCTTGGAATACTGCCTTGGCTCATTGGAGCCCGAGGTCATGGGTCTAGAAACCCATGGTTGCTTCCCTTTTTCTCGTCGGCTCATAGTCCTGCAAAAATTTACGAGTTAAAAAGTCTGAAAGTGAATTGTCAGTTCCTTTAATATATTCAATATCAAAATCAAATATGGCTAATTCTGCTTGCCATCGAGCAAATATTTGCTTGGATGCTAAATTCTTAACATCTTTTTCTAGGACTGTCTTAGCAGAACTACGGTCAATTCTCAATAAAAATTTCTTATTTAGTAAATCATCCTGAAATTTATGAATACATTAGATGATAGAAAGAATTTTTTTCTTTATAGTGGAGTATTTAACTTGAGTATCATTCCATTTTCCTGAATGATATCTTACCAACATTTCTTTATTTGTATTAAGGTTTAATTATTTTAGTATACCTCCATAACCAATGTCACTAGTATCATTTTCAACTATTTTAAACCACTCAGCATTGGCTAAGTGTAAACATAATTTTTTTTAACCTTCTGTTTTATTGTCTTCATTGCTTCAGTATTGGCAATAGTCAAAGGAGCAGGGTTCTTTCATAATCTTCGATACAAAATTCTTGTATCGGTAGCGATATTTTTATAAAATTCGGATACATAATTTAATGCACCAAGAAATCGCTGTAACTGCTTATTATCAGTAATTTCGTCAGGGAATTTAGAAACAAATTTAATACTTCTATCAATTAAAATTATTGTGTTATTCACAATATTGTGTCCCAAAAATCTTATCTCTTGCTAGAAGAGTTTTATTTTTGGGGCAAAAATTACTAAGCCATTTTTTATGACTAAGTGTTTAAACACATTAAGATGTTTAAAGTGTTCTTCTATCATATTTAAGAAGATCAATATATCATCAATATATGATAATATAAAACTGAAATATTGAATGAATATTTCATTCATAATATTTTAAAATTCTGAATGTGCATTCTTCTTACCAAATGGCATAATATTCCATTCGTAATGGCTAAAAGGAACAGTAAACGCAGTCTTATACCGACCTTTTCATTAATTTGTATTTGCCAATAACCTGATTTCAGGTCGAATTTGGAATAAATCCTTGCTTTAGCTACTCTATTGAGTAGATCTCTTTTATTAGTAATTGGATATGGAATCTATTTTAAAACCTTATTTAGAGGTTTATAATTATTAACAAGTCTAGGCACACCTCTTTTTTCAGCATTATTATTTACATAAAATGCTGTACAACTCCATGGGGAGTAAGACTTGCGAATTAATTTCTTATCCAATAAATCTTAGATTTCTTCTTTTTAGAGTACTTACTGTCTTTATTGACAGTAATATCTTGCCTTCTTGAAGGATATTTTTTCCTTTTATAAGGTCTCTTATAATCCTTTTAAACATTGTAAACTGGTCACAGAATTCTCCCAGTTGTCTTTTCTCAGAAATTCTCTGAGATTTTAGTTGATGTCTTAGCTTCGAGTCATTACATAAAGCTAGACCTTCTTCAATACACTTATTGGTTAAATTTCCATAAGTGTAATTGGAATAAGGAATGACACCATTATTTTGGTTTCTCAAACCTTGTCCTATTCTTTCTGTAAAGAGATTAGGAAGTCCATCAATAATTTTTGACTTCTAGTGAGCATTATTTGCATCACCAAGTAACATTACTCTGCTTAAGAAAGTATCTTTATACCATCTGAAATGAGTAAGAGTTAGACACCTTAAATTCTGAAGAAGAGTTTTTACTCTTTCTCCATAATCGAAGATTCCTCCTGTAAAGTGTTTCAAAATTATAATAATTAAAGTATAAACTGCATCAGGTTTGGTTGTCTGAGTAATATTCTCATAACTTGTCTCGGTTTAATAGCACTTAAAATTTCTTGTCTCTGTGAATCAGTTAAACAATTATTCCACCAACCCCTAAGAGTTCCAATAAAACCGCAAGTGATATATTATGCAATTTATTTATCATTATTTCCAACAGCTTTAGCAACATTGGAGTACATCATCATTCATTGTAATTGATCATGAATTTATTTATCTGTAAGACCATCTATGTTCCATTCATAGATTTCTCCCCCACTATAATGATTTTGTACTATTGTATCATTTTCTTCAAATAGTACATCTATGGGAGTAGGTCTTTAATAGTAATATTTTATCAGGTTAGGTTTACCATATTTAACCGCCTGAATTTGAGAATTATGTATTTTAGATTCAACAAAAGATTTCTGAAGATTCTCAATCTGATGTGGATAAATTTCATCCTCGATTGGATCCTCAGTTTGTTGATTTTCTTTTGATATTTCAGAAGTATTTGATGACTGACTATTAATAACTTGAATACTCTTAATAATATTATTAATGGCAGTTTTATTCCTATTAGTTTTATCACTAATAGTAGCAAATTTTTGCTTTGCTTGAGCTATTAGCTCTTGTAATTCTCTTTCTTCAGCATTGATAGTCTGAAGATTACTACTTTTTAACTAAGCTATTAGCTCTTTTATATCTTCCTTAGTAACTTCTGGGGTCTTAGTAACTCTAAATCATTTTACCTCAGGAGAAGGTTTTATAGAGATATTAGAAGTTTTTTTAAAAGAGTTTTTCCCAGAAGGATCTAAATGTTTTATTTTATCAAGTTTATGTAGTAATTTTTTCATGGCAGTTTTAATTCTGATCAATTGTTGACCCATGACTTGGATAAACACATTAGTATAATTATTCTGCCGTAAGGCTTTCTGTAATTCTGTAATAACTGTTTACTTACTGTCAATAATTTTGACAAATGAAACAGCATCAATTTTGTCTGTCATATTCTTGACAGTAAGTTTGATTGACTCATTTGGTGGATACATTAATCTGGTTGTACCGCTACTTGATCCTGTATCAGTATTCCAGATTTTATAATATTTCTCTAACATATTGATTTGTGTTAATTCTGTCTCCATATATTTTTGGATAAACCAGTCGACGAAGGGTATTATCCTTCTCTTCTTTTCTAGATGATTGTAATATTCATCTTTAAACTCATATCTTTTTTTAGTAGAATATGTTTTCTCAAACCATACTACAAATTTATCATTTTCATAGTACATTCTATTGAGAATGTCACGAATTTCTTGATTGATCTTAATCCCATTAAATAGAAGTAAATTCCATTGACATTGTCGGAGAGCCTATCTTGCTCTTTTCCTTGTATAAGGGATGTGCTATTGTATCATCAGTAATTTTGATTTTATTTACTTCTTCTTTATTAGAAGAAGTTGACCCTATTGTGGAAGGTAGAGATTTTCGTCCTGATATTGATAATCTAGAAATATCATGAGGAGTAAATCTCACTTCTACTTCTCCGTCATTAGTCTGAACAATTTGATCAATATCTATGTTTATAATTGGTTGTGGTAACACAGCTTGACTTAAAATTCATTCTTTTGGAAAATTAATTTCATCCCATCTAATTATCCTGTTAGTAGCTACTTTGGATATTAACAGATTTGTTTCTACCAAAACCAGGTGTAGTAATATGCCTTGATTTTTGAGGCAATAGTATTTATCACCTTATAGTGGATCCTATAGATTACTGCTATAATTTCAGATCCAGGCAGAAAGTTATAACCATAAGTTTTCAAATTCCATATAGATGAGTGTCTGTCATTGCCAGAGTTAAATTAGGATAAACATTGAAATAGACTAGGCCATGACTGAGGCTAGTGTGCATAACTCCCATTAGGGATTGGCTCCAATCTAAACACCTTGTATCTTTGAGAGATGTCATTATTGATGTATTTAACCCTAGTAGAGTTAATGGTTTAAATGCAACCTAAATTAGTCCAATATGAACATAATTATAGGCATCACGAGCATGCCCAATATCCTTCTCGCTTATTAGCTTGAAGGAATGTTCTATGTTATTCACAGAAATAGTTCTTTCCATCGTTTTAATAGAAATAGATGATTTAAAGTCAAAAGTACCAATTTGGTAAATTTCTTTTGCCTTTACCTTTGGAATTGTCCATTTATTTAGTTCCTCTAATTTGGAGAGATACTCAAGATTCTGAGCATTTTTAATAGATTTACCCTTAGTAAGGGCTTTTTTATTGAAGCCTATTGCTAACCCTTTGCTCATTAGCATATTTGAGGATCTACTTTCTTCACTTACATGTACCATGACTAGTTATTATTATCAAGTTATAAAACTGTTATTGGTAATTATTATGAAAACTCTATTGTCCTAGTTAACAACCCCAGTAGTTTCAGATATATCGAACGATAGTAAAGACCTAGCACGGTTGTCAATAATTTATGCCATCAACTGCCCTCTCAGCATAACAAGGCTATGCTACTTTGGTGCCGTTCCACTAGGTAGAATACACATCGCTTCGACAGATCCTAACTCTATCACAGTATAAATGGAACTTATATGGTCTTACTAATAAAAAAATTCATGATCAATTGTATCGAATGATGATGTACTCCAATGTTGCTAAAGCTGTTGGAAATAATGATAAATAAATTGCATAATTTATCACTTGTGGTTTCACTGGAACTCTTAGGGGTTGGTGGAATAATTGTTTAACCGACTCACAGAGACAAAAAATTTTAAGTGCTGTTAAAACTGAGACAAGTTTGAGAATAATACTCAGACAACCAAACCTGATGCAGTTTATACTTTAGTTATTATAATTTTAAAACACTTTACAGGAGGAATCTTTGATCATGGAGAAAGAGTAAGAACTCTTCTTCAGAATTTAAGGTGTCTAACTCTTACTCATTTTAGATGGTGTAAAGATACTTTCTTAAGTAGAGTAACGTTACTTGGTGATGCAAATAATGCTCACTAGAAGTCAAAATTTATTGATAGACTTCTTAATCTCTTTGTAGAAAGAATAAGACAAGGTTTGATAAACCAAAATAATGGTGTCATTCCTTATTCCAATTACACTAATGAAGATTTAATTAATAAGTATATTGAAGAAGGTCTAGCTTTATGCAATGACTTGAAGCTAAGACATCAACTAAAATCTCAGAGAATTTCTGAGAAAAGATAACTGGGAGAATTCGGTAACCAGTTTGCAATGGATACTTTCAAACCTCTTAATACAAAGGGGAAGAAGAAAGTAAAAGAATATAAGGATTATAAGAGACCTTATAAACGAAAAAAATATCCTTCAAGAAGGCAATATACTACTGTCACTAAAGACAGTAAGTACTCTAAAAAGAAGAAATCTTCTAAGAAAAATATTATTAAATGTTATAAATGTGGTAAATTAGGCCACTATGCTAACAAATATTATACGAAAAAGAAATTGAAAGAGATCAAAGATAAAGGGTTAAGAAAGACTCTTTATAAATTAATGATTAATTCCGATTACGAAGAAAGCTCATCAAATGATGAATCTAATGATGAGACTACTGATGATTCAGTCAATGGGTGTAATAAAAATTGTCAATGCAACAAATGTGTTGCAGATAAAGATATTAACTACTATAAATCTATAGTAGAATGAATAGGTTATCAATAAATACTTTAACCCTTAATGAGAAAAAAATATTATTGAAGCTTTATTAATTGATAATATCAGTCCGAAAATAAAAAATAAAATTATAGAAATAATTGAAGAAGAGTCAGATAAGGTTAATATACCTATTCAAACTTCTACTGAAGCCTACAATATGGCTGAAGTAATTTCTCGATATAGAAACAGACAAGTTAAATATGTCACTATACATGAACTTCAGTCTGAAATAAAAATGTTGAAAATTGAGATTAAAAATTTAAAATTTCAAGATCAACAAATCCAGAAAAGACTGGACAAGCTGGAAATAGATAATATATCTAGAAAGACAGCTAGATTAATAAATACTAGTGAATCTTCTACTGGTTCTTCTTGCCCACAAGAACAAGAGGGGGAGAATCAGTCTGTTCAAATAGGACAGATAGACTCAGAAGAAAGGAAAAAAAATTCTGCAAAAAATGGATTTATTTATTACCCATAAATGGTATATTAAAATAAATCTACTCATTAATAATGAGTATTACATAACCAATTTAATTGCACTTGTTGATAGTGGTGCAGACTAAATTGTGTTAAAGAAGGAGATCTTTGATACAAAATTCTTGTATCAGTTGCGATATTCTTATAAAATTTGGATACATAATTTAATGCACCAAGAAATTGCTGTAACTGCTTATTATAAGTAATTTCGTCAGGGAATTTAGAAACAAATTCAATACTTCTATCAATTAAAATTATTGTGTTATTCACAATATTGTGTCCCAAAAATCTTATCTCTTGCTAGAAGTGTTTTATTTTTGGGGCAAAAATTACTAAGCCATTTTTTATGACTAAGTGTTTAAACACATTAAGATGTTTAAAGTGTTCTTCTATCGTATTTGAGAAGATCAATATATCATCAATATATGATAATATAAAACTAAAATATTGAATGAATATTTTATTCATAATATTTTGAAATTTTGAATGTGCATTCTTCTGACCAAATGGCATAATATTCCATTCGTAATGGCTAAAAGGAATAGTAAACGCAGTCTTATACCGATCCTTTTCATTAATTTATATTTGCCAATAACCTAATTTCAGGTCAAATTTGGAATAAATCTTTACTTTAGCTACTCTATTGAGTAGATCTCTTTTATTAGGAATTGGATATCGAATCCATTTTAAAACCTTATTTAGAGGTTTATAATTAATAACAAGTCTAGGCACACCTTTCTTTTTCAGCATTATTATTTACATAAAATATTGTGCAACTCCATGGGGAGTAAGACTTGCGAATTAATTTCTTATCCAATAAATCTTGGATTTTTTTTACACATTTTAAGATATTCTTGATTCATTTGACAAGGTCTTGCCTTTGTTAGAATATCCTTTTCATTATAGGATTCCTTATAAGGAAGGAAAACTATATGTTGTTTTATATCCCAGAAAGCATTAAGGATATTGCTACAAGTATATAGCTTAAAGTCTTCTTCGACTTGTTTAATTTTTTATTGGATTTCTAATTGTTTTAATTGCTGAGTTATAGTAACCTGGGCAAGTTCTTCTTTTAAGAAATTAATCTGATTTTCTTTCAAATTAACTTTATTAAGAATTTTAACAATTGGATTTGTTATAAATTCAAAAGTTATTTTTTTTGCCTTTATAACAAGTTGTAATTCCTTCCTTATTTATCTCATTAATGGGCATGAGTTTTTTTAGGAATGGGGTTCCTAGAATAATATCCTGAGATATTTCCTTTATAATTATTAGATGTATAGGAATACAGACATCATCGTTACAAATATTTACATCTGTAATTTTGTAAGGGGTAGTTAGGGCTTTATTATTAGCAGCACAAAGTGTCTGAGTAGTTCGTTCACAATATTTAATTAGAACATTTAATGTGTGTGTGTGTATATATATATATATATATATATATATATATATATATATATATTCTTTTAAATACCTAGTGTTTAATATCTATTATAGCCATACTATAGGGTATTGACCTAGAAACCTAGGATTAGCAAGGTATTGACTTAAATAACTTCATGAACTAACTAGATAGGTAATATGGAACCAAAACTAGGTATTGAACTAGTTTAATCTCAATGAACTATAATTGACCTAGAGACCTAAAATAGAACTAATTAAGTTGTTTATGTTTTCAAACATCTGTTTGACATAAAAATTTATATATAGGTCTTCGAGGCCCCGATTCAGACATTATTTGATATTCAGCACAGGACCACAGGCGAGTACATTATATGATAGTTTCCTTTATTTCATAATTATTATGATATATGTATTTAGTAATATTATACATGATTTTCGAGATGATAGTACACGGATTGGTACACATATTGGGTCTTCAGTCATGAGATGTTACATTGTTAATCATATTGATATTGGACAATGTTCATCGTATTCCTATTAGACATTGACCATTGTATCGTAATGTATTATGGTTGGATCCATCATACTAGTCGAGATTGGGAAATTCTAGTTGGATTCAAGATCAGAACTGTTACGACCTGCATCCGGATATTCGGGTACGAGTACGTGGTTACGCCCAACCTACGCCGTAACATCAGTGGTGGAACGCTGTCTAGGTCATTTCTAACTATCTAACATCTCAACAATATAATATGGTACCTGTCAATCATCTCAACTCCAAACGGAGGAACTGTCACGCCCCAGTCCCAAAATACATAGGACTTGGACACGTAAGCATGCCAGCCGCATGGATATGGCAACTCCAATATATGGAAACCATAACCCATACATACGCTGTAATATGAATATCAAATCCACAAGTGGTATAAAATATATCACAAGTCACAGGGTACAATCTAAATCTTATCCACAAAAATTAATATAAATAAATGACCAACATCTATATAACTAGATCTCAATAAGAAGTATCTAAAGATGGCAGTCGGATGAAAACAAATCCACTACCAAATCGAATATAAAAGCAACACAATATAGGTACATCACCAAATACATACTAGGCCCGAAGAGTAAACCTCCTCAACGATCAGTAGCAAGTCCGGATCTGCGCTCCTGTGAATACTCATGAACATCTACACCTGAAAAGGGACCAGGTCCTCAGAGGGACGTAGCAAGATACATAGAAGCATGCCAATTTGAATACAGTAAACATGCATAATGTTTGAAAATAAATAAGTACGCTGTACAAGACAATCTATATGAATGCAAATGAGGACAACTTTTTGACATATGGGCAAGGGTAGGCTACTCGATCTAAGCCTCACAACTGACACACCCGTCTAGAACATCATCAGCCGACATACCTCGGGGTTAGCGACCCTCGTGACTCCATTAATCGACATACCTCGGGGGTAGCGACCATCGGACACGACCACCATAGTGCGTGCTAGTTACTACGGTTTACCAGAGTGGTTAAAGCCCATACGCCTACTGATTGTCCTTTATGATACAAAGTGTCAAGTGTGTGTCAACATATCTAATATATAGTAATACTGAAAGAAACTACACATGCAATAAATAAATAGAAATGCAATAAATATACAAAAATATACTAAGCATGCAAAGTACTGTAAACAATTTGGCAAGGTATCTTACCTGATCTGAAAAAGAATGAAGTTCCAACTCAAGACGTCGTCCGATCTACCCGTCACATAAATTAAATAAGTTAGGTTACAAAAGTGGGTGAATAGGTTCCTCCATTTTAATCTATTTTAATTCTGAATAAAATAACCTAAAATAGTATTTTAATCTTATTATAATCTGATTTTATTGTTAAGCTCTAATTTTGGTCCAAAGAAAGTCAACTTTAAGGATTTGTAATTCGTGGCACGCAAATCGAGGCAATTCGTTGACCAAAAAGTCAACCGACTACATTTGTGTGTGGAATCTTATATATTTCAATGCTACATGAACACTGGAATCGACAATTTCATAAAATTACAAGTCAGTAAAGAGTTATGGCCACAAGGGCGCACAGATGACAGTTTTAGTGGTTTCCTATTTACGTCTACGTTGCACAAATTTTACAGTAGATTAAATTTACATATTAAATTCTGTAAAAATAATTTTATGAAAGTTTATCATGTCAGATTTTCGAAACTTTAAACGGCTCATAATTTCTAGTTCGGATCTCCCGTAATCTCAAAAACACCAAAATGCGTCTGATTTCGGACAACTGACACTTTTAGAATTTTTTGAAAAAATAGGTTCATAAATTATTAAAATAATTTATATAATCATAAAACTAACCTTGATATAGTTCTAACGAAAAAAATTGGAGCGCGTTTGGAGTCCGGAGCTAGGAGATATCGTCTTTTTAATTCGTCATAACTAGTAGAAAATGAGGCTAAATTTATGACGAATTTTGACTATTTTTGGAAGAAAAAGAGGAGAATTTGGGGAAGAAAAATATAAAGGATGAGGTATTTATAATGGTGGGCACTACTGAATTAAATACGACTAGGATTTGTTAATTTGGATAGGATTATGATGAATTTAAATAAGGATATGATATGCATGAAGTTGCTTTCCTAGTAGGTTCAGGATTTGAATTAATTTAAAATAGAGTTTGAATTTATCTTAATAATTTATAATCTTAAATATAATTAAAGTAATACAAATAATTTATAAAATTTTATTAATATCTATTAACACTAAATTAGCATCTATCTAATATTAAGACTATATATATCCAAATAAATCCTAAATAATTTTAAAAATCTAAATAAATTTCTTAAAATTCTAAAAAAATTATAGAAAAATATAATTAAATATTTTAAACTAAAATAAATATTTGGTAGGAACAACATCCAAGTATGGTCGTATAGTAAATCATAGAAGTCCTAGAAATTTATGTTCCCTATGTTTTAATTACCTAAAAGTTGTAGAAAAATCTCCAAAAATCTAAAATAGCCTAAAAATAATTCTAAATAAATATTTATATAAGTAAATATATCAAGAAATTTATTTTCTAATTAACTAAGAGAATACTCTAAAGAAATTCAATATTTAAAATAATCTATAATAAATATAATAATATAAAATACACACAAAATACCTATTTTGGGTGAGGGGTTTACAATCTACCCAACTTAAAAAACTTTCGTCCTCGAAATTGACACTAACCCATATTCATAATAATCACTATAGCTATCTAGCAGTGCTTCCTAAAAGTCATGGTCTGTCATTCTAACACTTCTCATTTATTGTCCATACACTATCCTATTATCCTTTAACTCGTCTACACTACCCAACTTACAAAAGTTCTACTAGTAGTCACAGTCTCTTGAGGCTATTGTCTAGGTTGTAAGACAAATATATTTATTAGGTCGAGAATCTTGGGGTACTTGTCTTGAATCTCATAACCATGATTTTTCTTTGTAACCGTCAAGTATTGTAGTATAATACTGCCATGCCACCTGACCAATATGTCTGCAAATACTTCGACTACTTTACTACAACGGTCTAGCTGCAACTGTCGCTACTTTGCCAGCAATTTGTCATAGTTGTCAGTTCGTAACAAGTGCCTTCAATTCTTTCCTAGGCATAGTCTAAGTTTTCGGGCAACAGTTAAAGTCTTGACTAACTTATAAAACTATTAAAAGTATAAACTAGTTCAAACAGTCTAACAAATTCCTATTAGCCTAAGGGATGCTATACATAATTTTTAAAATAATAAGAGGATACAGATATTGCTATAGGTCATATACATAAGGGTTATTATTAAGAACTTATCCTTTAGTTATTAATCATCTACTAAACCATTTACGTTTTAACTAACAAAACTAAGGATGGGGTCGAAGTAGACCAACAATTTATGTTGGCACGAAAAAGACGTAACTACGATAGGAAGAATTAAGCACGAGATAATGAATGGATATAGAAAAGAAGATGAGCCACCCAAGGGGCGAGATCGTGATAGAAATAGAATACTACTACTGCTACTCGCGTCATCTATTAGCATCGCGTGTATGCCATCTGGATAAAATATCAGTATATCCTCATAACTGCTAAACCAACACCTATATAATTCTACGTCTACTATGCACCTAAGATCTCGTGTCATAAAGGGGGTCATGAGTATGCAATGACACATATAACTAAGATCGTACCTGTATCTACGGCTTCATGTGACCGCGCTCTCTTGTTTGTCATCATGAGTGCTTGGCCTATGGGGTATATCTAGTACTATTCGTGTATCAAACTTATACTAAGTACGAACGTTCGTCTTTTCGAAATAAGGGAAGATGGAAAACAACAATAAAGAGTTCAAGGAGGAGGTGATATAATACAAGTACGGGATTCGAAGGGATTAAAGAATTTTGAAAGGGAGTTGCCAAGGCAGTTGTGGATTGAAATCTTATTTTGGTAAATTCCTATATGCATGTTCATATCAGAACAGTTATGTACCTGACATGATATGCTCTGACCAGTCTAGAAGGCAAGTATATTCATCTAAAAAGTTGAGTCAACTATATCTCAATCCACATAAAGTAGTGATACAAAGAGCGAACCAAGTGCACTACGGTTGATCAGACCATAATACACCGATTCTGATTTAGATAATGTATTAGTGTGGGCCCCCAATAATACATATGTCATGAACAAGCTTAATAAAAGAATAAGCTTGCAAAACTAGGCTATAATAGCAACATAAGTCGAGGTAGTAAAAATATAAGTACACTTGATTATGGTGGAGGAAGGTACTGAATAATCTAAGTTCACCAAGAAGATCGGTGTTTTGCCTCTACAATTGCCATACTAATTTCTTGTCGAAGTCTAAAGTCAACCAAATGGGTGTATGGGCCTCTAAGTTCTATAGTCCAGAATAACACTAAAGTTCTATAGTCTGGATAACACTATCTTTTTATGCAAGTCTATAGTTGGTGTCATTCAATTATACTTCATTAATGAGTCAACAGGACTATGTGTTACTAGGTTATGAGGCATACTATCCAACTTATAATAATTTAACTAATAGTACTATTAAACAATAGAGTGTATATACCTGGTACAAGGCACCTTCCTACCCCTATCAAGCATGAAAGAAAAGATAAGATTGACGTTGTGAAAGGATCAAGCAAGATGCAATGCAAGCAATCAAATGAGAATGCGAAATAAAATCAAGGACGGTGATTAAATAAGTGGATGAGATCCTATATTCTAATCCTATGCGCAGGCTTGCTCGGTACAGTAACGTAACCGAGACAATATTCTCTCGACCTGCAAGGGCCACCACAAAAATATGTCATGCCCCAGTCCCAAAATACATAGGACTAGGACACGTAAGCATGCCAGCCGCATAGATATGGCAACTCCAATATATGGAAACCATAACCCATACGTACACTGTAATATAAATATCAAATCCACAAGTGGTATAAAATGTATCACAAGTCACAGGGTACAATCTAAATCTCATCCACAGAAAATCAATATAAATAAATGACCAACATCTATATAACTAGATCTCAATAAGAAGTATCTAAAGGTGACAATCGGATGGAAACAAATCCACTACCAACTCGAATATAAAAGCAACACAATATAGGTACAATACTAAATAAGCACTAGACCCGAAGAGTAAACCTCCTCAACGATCAGTAGCAAGTCCGGATCTGCGCTGCTGTGAATACTCGTGAACATCTATACCTGAAAAGGGACCAGGTCCTCAAAGGGACATAACAAGATACATAGAAGCATGCCAATTTGAATACAGTAAACATGCATAATGTTTGAAAATAAATAAGTACGCTGTACATGAAAATCTATATGAATGCAAATGAGGACAACTTTTTGACATATGGACAAGGGTAGGCTACTCGACCTAAGCCTCACAACTCACACACCCGTCTAGAACATCATCAACCGATATAACTCGGGGGTAGCGACCCTCGTGACTCCATCAATCGACATACCTCGGGGGTAGCGACCATCGGACACGACCACCATAGTGCGTGCTAGTTACTACAGTTTACCAGAGTGGTTAAAGCCCATACGCCTACTGATTGTCCTCTATGATACTAAGTGTCAAGTGTGTGTCAACATATCTAATATATAGTAATGACTGAAAGAAACTACACATACAATGAATAAACAGAAATGCAATAAATATACAGAAATATACTAAGCATGCAAAGCACTATAGACAATTTGTCAAGGTATCTTGCCGGATCTGAAAAAGAATGAAGTTCCAACTCAAGGCGTCGTCCGATCTACCAGTCACATAAATTAAATAAGTTAGGTTACAAAAGTGGGTGAATAGGTTCCTCCATTTTAATCTATTTTAATTTTGAATAAAATAACCAAAAATAGTATTTTAATCTTATTATAATCTAATTTTATTGTTAAGCTCTAATTTTGGTCAAAAGAAAGTCAACTTTAAGGATTTGTGATCCGTGAAACGCAAATCGAGGCAATCCGTTGACCAAAAAGTCAATCGACTCAAATCCTAGATTTGTGTGTGGAATTCTATATATTTCAATGCTACATGAACACTGGAATCGATAATTTCATAAAATCACAAGTCTGTAAAGAGTTATGGCCATAAGGGCGCACAAATGACAGTTTTTAGTGGTTTCCTATTTACGTCTACGTTGCACAAATTTTACAGTAGATTAAATTTACATATTAAATTTTGTAAAAATAATTTTATGAAAGTTTATCATGTCAGATTTTTGAAACTTCAAATGGCTCGTAATTTCGAGTTCGGATCTCCCGTAATCTCAAAAACACCAAAATGCGTCTGATTTTGGACAACTGACACTTTTAGAATTTTCTGGAAAAATAGGTTCATAAATTATTAAAATAATTTATATAATCAGAAAACTAACCTTGATATAGTTCTAACAAAAAAAAAATGGAGCGCGTTTGGAGTCCGGAGCTAGGAGATATCGTCTTTTTAATTCGTCATAACTAGTAGAAAATGATGCTAAATTTATGACGAATTTTGATTATTTTTGGACGAAAAAGAGGGGAATTTGGGGAAGAAAAATATGAAGGATGAGGTATTTATAATGGTGGACACCACTTAATTAAATACGACTAGAATTTGTTAATTTGGATAGGATTATGATAAATTTAAATAAGGATAGGATATGCATGAAGTTGCTTTCCTAGTAGGTTCAGGATTTAAATTAATTTAAAATAGAGTTTGAATTTATCTCAATAATTTATAATCTTAAATATAATTAAAGATAATACAAATAATTTATAAAATCTTATTAATATCTATTAACACTAAATTAGCATCTATCTAATATTAAGACTATATATATCCAAATAAATCCTAAATAATTTTAAAAATCTAAATAAATTTTTTAAAATTCTAAATAAATTACAAAAAAATATAATTAAATATTTTAGTCCAAAATAAATATTTGGTAGGAACAACATGCAAGTTTGGTCGTATAGTAAATCATAGAAGTCCTAGAAATTTATGTTTCCTGTGTTTTAATTACCTAAAAATTCTAGAAAAATCTCCAAAAATCTAAAATAGCCTAAAAATGATTCTAAATAAATATTTATATAAGTAAATATATCAAGAAATTTATTTTCTAATTAACTAAGAGAATACTCTAAAGAAATTCAATATTTAAAATAATCTATAATAAATATAATAATATAAAATACACACAAAATACCTATTTTGGATGAGGGGGTTTACAGAAACAATATGGTATCTCACAAGTATAACTAATCTCAATCACAAAATAAACTAAGGAAGATAAAGCACGAATGGAATAGCGAAGGAAAGAATAAGATACAATCCACAATCTGAAACAATATATAAACTGTGAATCTCCACAAATAGTCTAATATATGCCAATACCAATAACTAGACCTTATCGGGCTCAGCAGCTAAGTCCTCCTGGTCTACAAGAGTATCCTCTAAAGGTACCTACTGGCCGTAGAATGTGGGACACTTCTCTATAAGCCAATCATCTGGAAAAATATATCCAGTCAGAATTGGAGCGAAGTACATACCTCTGAAAGCAGTTTCAATAACATAATCGAGCATATAAAATAGATAATAGAAATAAAATACAAGATCACTAAATATTTGAATGAATGAACAATAAGTATACAGGTAATGTACGAGAATATAGAATAATAATATGAATATCTAAAATATGATAAAATAACTACAATCTAACTAATGTGTCTCAGAATATAAGTTCATTATGTGATCGGTTTGGGTGAACATAATCAATAAGGTAAGACAATTACAAGTGAGATATGTAATTAGAATGCACATGATGAATAATGGGGCTTTGATCACATAATCAACTCCTACTATTCCATCCCCAACTAATACTAATGGATCCAATCACGACACACTACGAATACGAATATGACCACTGGACACGAGTAGTGGGTGTACAAGAACCATTGGCAAGTAGTGTAAATCATCGGCTACTAGCTAATCATACACTTCATGTATGATTAAGCTAGCTTTTTCTTTAGTGTAAATTATCGAATCTCCCAAGTTGGTCACATATCTAACTAGTATTTCAAAACACACAATTAGTTATTGTTCTTCCTGTCTACTTCAAACTTATTGAGTTGTACCTTACTTGCTATGTCTACTTACTTTTCATCCCTTGTATGAAATATACTCAGTGTTTACTTATTCCTCATATTTCTATTGCCAGGATATACTAATAGTTCTGCTTTTACTCGTTATGTATTATGTATTACATTCACTATTACTATCTTATAGTCTTTATCATTTAATTGGAACTGGTATTGGAGTTGTGCTCATTCTATCCTAATTGGATAATATTTTTAGGGGACTGTCTCGAGGAGTGGTATCCTACTTTCTACGGACCCCAAGATTTTAAGGGTGCAGGATTGGACTTTATAGCTCAGGCGTAGCTTGGGGTGATCACCGGGAGGTCTAGTCGGAGTCAATAGTTATCTTAGTTTTCCTTTATTTATATTTTAGTACTGAATTTATCTCCAATAACTATTGAGACTTGGATTGTTGTATTTGGTACTTAGATATGATGTGTCGCTTGTCTAAATATTTGAGACTTAGATTCCTTCTATTTATCTTATCGTGTCATATCATATCGTGCTTTTAGATATTGTGGTTGAGTATTGTTATTGCTTTATATCATTGTTCTCTTTATGGAGTTGGATATTATTGTGTGAGATTGATAGTTAGTTATATAGTCATGACCTAGACAACGTCCTATTGACCCAAACTGGATCACAGTCAACCTGATTTCTTTAATTAAGACACTGATATCTTCTATGACTCAATACGACATATCGCCTGCTGGACGTGACATGAACAAACTTCATTAAAGTAATGTTACATCTTTTTTGTAATGTTCAGAGTATGTAATTTTATCTTTTTTTGAGTATAGGAAACAAGTACATTGAGTCCCACTGTGGCATAACACCTACTCAACATATTTCTTATAGCTCCACCAAACAAACAACCAAGCATTGAACCCAACTGAACCAAACCAAACCAAACCAAACCAAACCAATTCAACCCATTTATAGAACTTATGGTCTGAGAAAGACCAAGCTCGGGCCGAACTCGATCTCTGACCGAACTTAGGCCGAACTCGGTGCCCTTAAAATTAGCAACCTAATTTTTTGCTCTACCTGGTTACGAGCTGTCCACGTTCAAATTTTTTAACGTTAGGGGACAGAACTCGAGCTGAACTCTGCCCCCCCAGACTAGTATAAATAGAGCATGATTTCTTCTATTCCAAATCATCTCTCAAGATTTTAATCTTCTAAGCTGTCACGACCCGCACCTGGTATAGGGGTACGAGAGCGTGGGTACGTCCAGCCTACGCCACAGCATCGGCGGTAGAACGCTGTCTAGGTCATGTAACTATCTAATCAATCTCACATGAATATTCAACTCCATAAGGAGACGTGGATATCACAAAATAATGCTGAAAATACTCAATCACATAAACTAAAGCACGATGAGATATCAAGGTAAGCAAAGAAATACAAGACAAGTCTAACGACAAAAATAGCCATACCTGCAATCAGTAACATCCAATCCCCAAGTGTGTCAAAAATAAGTCCACTAAGGTCACAGTATGGAAAATATATCCAGTCAGAATTGGAACGAAATACACCTCTAACAGCAGTTCCACATATATTGATAAAAATTTATAGCACAGTGTAAAGAAATACAAGACAGATAGGAATACTGACAATAAGAAATACTGACGAGCATGGATGTACTGGAAATAGAAATACTGGAATAAATGGAATACTGGAGCATGTCATCATCAATGTACATCTAGCAATGAAATAGAAATACAAGTACACGCAAGAACAATGAACTGGTATATAAGTGTGTACAAGAATAGTAACTAGAACATGTGGGGATGCTAGATCAATACATTAAAGATACATGTCAAGAATCATCTAACTAAGTGTGTGAAATATCAGCATATCATGTGATCGGCTTGGGACTGACGAAACTCATTACATTGGTTAGCGATCATCCCAGAGGTCAGGCTAATCCATCCGGATAGCTATGATGCGAGTAATAGTCAGGCTAACCATATGTAACAGTGATGAAGCATGTAATGGTAAGGCTGCACCTACGTGAGGCATGGGTGAGCTATGATGCATGTAAGATTGGGTATGATCACATAAGCTACTAATATTTTCCCGTTTTCCCCCAGCTAGCACGATGGATTCCCGATCACGACTCCTTGTGACAGGTCTCAATGATACCAACTCGTGTAAAGAACAATGTCAGAGTCATGTATGCTATACAACAAGAGTTATAGAAATAATCAACATAAGGGAAACTGTCAGAGAATGTACTCGCCTTGGGTCCTTAGTTGGGAATATCAATGTCCTGTTCCAGAGTATCGTCTGGATGATCCAACCGTCCTATAGACATATCATAAAATAATACAACACTGTATCAGATGCTACACTAACACATAAAAAATACATCAAACTCAGGGGCTATGCCAGGTAGGGCACTAGTCAACTACGGTCAAGTGCGTCAAGTTGCACGGGCGTCTCGTCTGTGATTGCTGTGCAATCCAACAATCGGTGGTATGGGTCTTGCCAGTACGTCAGTGTACGCGTGGCAGACAGCTAACAGTTCACAGGGTCATAGGTCCATGTAAATACGGGGTATCCGTAATTACACTTAGGTCGCCTAGTACCTATATATATATATACATATTATACACATAATATATACCAATTAAATACGTACATAATATATATATATAAGTGTATATCAATAATTTCATACAAAATAGGTATAAGTGTATATATAATATATATACATATTTATATTTAAAATACACATACCATATTATATATATATATACAACCAATATATATATATATATATATATATATATATATATATATATATATATATATATATATATATATATAAATATAAATATATATATATATATATATATATATACTGAATATATATATATATCTATATATATCAAATAATACATATACTATATGCAGATATATATACATACCAAAATACGTTTATATATATATATATATATATATATATATATATATATATATATATATATATATATATATATATATATATATATATATACTAATACAATATTTACATATGTCATATATATATATACAAATATATTAATATACATACATGAATACGTATATATAAAATAAAGAAATACACGATATATTTGTATGTATATATATCTATATATATACATATACGCGTATAAATACGAACATATGTACACACATACACATATACTCACCTACGCACCTACACTTATATGCATATACGCATATACACACACATATACATACATGTATATATATTAATATATATACACGTATACATATATACTATACATTTTAAGCATTTCTCTGAGCCACACTCTTTCGTATCTCCTTAGCCACAACTTCCTAATCCCTAAGGTGCCTCGGTGCAATTCAGCTAGAAGTTGTGCAAGAGTTGTAAAGTGTTCTCAGTTGGAAAATTTGAATTTTTGCTTCTTCAAAGTTGAAGTAGTCGAGCGCTTCGGATAAAAAGCTCGTGTTGTAAAGAAGTGGCAAGCCTTCGGATTAAAGCTTGTGTTTCAATGATAGTGGATTCAAACTCCAAGATTAAGTTCTCGGGACTGGACTAGTCCTCCACGAGGGAAACCAGTATATATCTTGGTGTTTGCATTTGCTCTTCCTTACTCAATTTACTTTCCGCATTATTATCTCTCTGATTATTTACTCTTTTAGTAGTTTCTTTCTAGACATAGCCTTAATCAAATTTTAATTGGTCACTATAGACAAATAACTCTATTCACCCCTCCTTTAGAGTTGCCTACACGCTATTTTAATTGGTATCAGAGCTAAGTTCTCTTTATAAGGGATTAGCACCCTAGAGCAGATCTATGGCAACTGCACGACCAATTTACACCAACAGTGGTGAAGGCAAGTCTACAAATAGGCTACCCCTATTTGACGGTACCAATTATACTTACTGAAAGACACGTATGAGTTTTTATTTGAAATCACTAGTCTTTTGACCTATGGACCATAGTTATAGATGGTTATAGAAATCCTGCAAGAATTGTCATTGATGAAAATTTTGTAGAGAAACCCCATAACAAATATACAGACCTAGAGAAGAAACTGACAAGTCTAGATGCTAGGGCTATTAATGTTCTCTTCTGTGTTGTAGACATGACTGAATATAATAGGGTTTCCACCTGCACTACTTCACATGAAGTATGGAAGCTTCTAGAGGTAACCCACGAAGGAACTACCCAAGTGAAGGAATCAAAAATCAGTCGGCTAACACATGAGTATGAAGCATTCAAGATGAAGCCCAACGAGACGAATACGCAATTGTTCACCAGATTTCTTAACATCGTCAATCCGCTATCTTCCTTCGGCAAAGACTACACCAACTATGAGAAGATTCGCAAGGTTCTAAGGGAACTTACAAAGAACTGGAACCCAAAAGCCACGATAATCATCGAAGGCAACGATCTCACCACTATGTGACTGGAGACTCTGATGGCAAACTAATGACGCATGAGCTCAACCTAAAGGACTTTGAGGATACTGATCCAAAGTAGAAGGCAATCTCTCTAAAAGCTCATCATTGGAAGCCTCTCAATAATGAAACAAATGATGATGATTCTGAAGGTAATGATCAAGCACTGATGGTCCCTAATTTTAAAAAGTTCTTACGATTCAAACGAAGGAAGAAGGAACAATAAGAAGACGATGATGAAGAGCCTATCTTCTACGGCTGCAAGAATATGGGGCTCATCAAGAAGGATTTCCCAACAACAAAGAAGGAGAATCGGTACAAAAAATTATATAAGAAGCCATCCTATCGGAAGTATGTCAATACTAGCATATGGCATGAAAGTGAGGCAAGTGACTCAGAAGAAGAGAAAACTCCCCAAGAAGCTGCAAACGTCTGCCTGATGGCAACCTTTGACAAGGTAACAGAAAATCAGCTTGATGATTTTACTTTTGATGAGTTATCATATGCTTTCAGTGATCTTCTTGAAGATCACAAGAAAGTACTCGATAAATATATAAATACAAAAGTTAAGACTCATACTCATAAGATTGAGATACATAGGCTATCATAATTATTAAATGATATAAGAGAAATACCACCCACGAATGACACTTAGGAGTTATCCAACCTAAAATTAAGCTTACACGATATTGAAACACTTGTTAAGAAACAACACAAGATCTTGCCAAACTCAATGAAGAGCTTATGGCAGAGAAAAAAAGTGTCAGAATTAGTACTTTAACTGCCAAGTATGATGAAGTGTATACTGCCTCTAAAAAGTTATAGATCAGGCTGGGTAAATATGTTATTCAATCTTAAACTCAGTCTTACACTAAAAACACATATACTAGACATGTGACACATCACAAGACTGCACGGCCCAAGAAAGTCAATCAAACACATGTGGCACACAATCATTCTTTCTTGTACACATATTCACATAAAATACGTCAGACACCCACACAAAGACACCTTTATTATCCTGTTTCTAACATAAATATGCATGCTACCTGTCACTATTGTGGTAAACATGGACACATATCATGATAGTATAGAATTAGGAGACAAGTAGATTTAAATTTATATGCATAGATGCCGAAGACTAATATTTCACGACCCTCGAGAACATAGGTACCAAAGGTCACATCTACTCGTGTTGCAGGTGGACCTTCCTTCATATTCTAGAAGCAAATGGATTCTTGATAGTGGATGCTCATGATACATGACTGGAGATGCTAATCTATTCGCAACACTATCAATGAAGAAGGAATGATATGTATCCTTCGGCAATAATCTGAAAGGTTATATAATAGGTAATAGTACAATAAGTAATCCTCCCTCATCTGTTATTAATGATGTCTATTTAGTAACAGAGTTAAAGCATAACTTGCTCAACATCAGTCATCTTGCTGACAACGGTTATGGTATTAACTTTGTGAAAAATAAATGCTCTATATATGATAGATCATCTTGAGACATCGTTTTTGAAGGGATAAGGGAAGATAACATATATATCTTTTATCTTTCGAAAGACACTAACCATGTAGTTAGATGCCTCTACGTTCACAAGGATGAAAGATTACTATGGAATATGCGTCTAGGATACGCAAACATGTATACCATATCAAGACTTTCAACCAAGAAGATGGTAAGAGGGTATCCAGAAATCACTTATAAAAAGGATACAGTATGTACCGAGTGTGTGAAGAACAAATCAACAAAATCTTCTTTTAAATCCATCAACGTTATAAGTACATCAACACCCTTGCAACTTCTTCATATGGATTTATTTGGTTCTAGTAGAGTAGCCAGTCTTGGAGGAAAACTCTACGTCTTTGTTATTGTTGATGATTTTTCTCGTTACACTTAGGTTTTCTTTCTTTCAAATAAAAGTGATACTCTTTCTGTTTTCAAAATTTTTGCTAAAAAGGTACAAAACGAAAAAGGCTTCACGATTACTCGAATCTGAAGTGATCATGGCGACGAATTCGAAAATACTGATTTCAAAAAGTTTTATGTTGGTTTTGATCATGAGTTTTCTTGTCCAAGAACTTCCCAACAAAATGGTATTGTAGAACGGAAGAATATGACTCTTGACGATATGTCTAAAGTCATGTTAAATCAGTTTTTATTTTTGAAATACTTTGGACAGAAGCTATAAATACAACATGCCATATTTTAAATAGGGTTATGATTCAACCTATATTGAAGAAGACTCCCTATGAGCTTTAGTTTGGTAGCAATCCAACTATATCTTATTTTTGAGTGTTCAGTTTTTACTACTTTATCCTGAATACCAAAGACAACTTAGGCAAGTTTGTTGCCAAAGCTGACGAAAGTATTATTCTTGGATATGCGTCCAAGAGTAAGTGATCCAGAGTATTCAACAAACGCTCATTAATTGTTGAAGAATATATTAATGCCACTTTTGATGAGTATAATAGTCAAGCAGCAGCTCCCAATTATGATGATGATGAACATGTCCAACCAATATCCTCTACCCCAGACGATACAACATCTGGAACAACTTATCTGAAAAGCTTGCCAAAGAAGATGTGATTCATGCCAGACCATCCAAAGAACTTGGTAATAGGTGAAGTATCAAAAGGTGTAAGTACTCGTTCAACAAATAGAGATTTTATAGCCAACATAGCTTTTATATCACAAATAGAACCTAAGAATGTTATAGAAGCAATTTTTGATAAATTTTGGATGTCTGCAATATGAGAATAACTCAACCAATTTGAACGAAATCAGGTTTGAGAACTTGTTCCTAAACCAAATGATCATCCGATCATTGGTACTAAATGTGTTTTTTGTAACAAACTTAATAAGGAAGGTTTTGTCACACGTAACAAAGCATATCTCGTAGCTCAAGGATCCAACCAAGAGGAAGGTAATGAATACGATGAGACATACGCTCCTATTGTGAGACTTGAATCGATCCGCTTGCTTTGTGCATTTGCAAACTTTTAAAATTTTATACTTTTCCAAATGGATGTAAAAAGTGTCTTTCTTAATGGTTTTATTAAAGAAGAAGTTTTTGTAAAATAGTTACTTGGTTTTAAAAATTATAAATATCCTGATCATGTTTTCAAGCTTAAGAAGGCTCTTTATGGCCTCAAACAAGCCCATCGAACTTGGTATGAACGTCTAAGCTCTTTCTTACTTTAAAAAAGTTTTTCAAAAGGAAAGATTGATACTACACTTTTCATAAAATTAATTGATGACAAAAATTTATTGATGTAAATTTATGTTGATGACATTATATTTGGGTCTACTAATAAGGTATTATGCTAAGAATTTGCTAAGTGTATGCAGAGTGAGTTTGAAATGAGCATGGGAGGGAACTGAACTTCTTCGAATTATAAGTCAGACATAACTCACATGGAGTTTTCATCAACCAGTCAAAGTATACAAAGAACCTGCTAAAGAAATTTGACCTGAAAAATGTCAAACCAATCGGCATTTCGATGGCTACTTCAACTGAACTGGATCTTGATGAAAGCATAAGTATTGAGGTATGATTGGTAGTTTACTTTTTTTAACTTCTAGTAGTCCCGATATAATGTTTAGTGTTTACTTGTGTGCTCGTTATCAAGCTAACCCTAAGGAATCACACATGAGCGCAGTTAAGCGTATCTTTCGATACCTTAAGGGTACTTTAACAGTGGACTTGTAGTATCCCAAACCTATGTATCATAACCCGCACCCGGATATTCAGGCACGAGTACGTGGTTACGCCCAACCTACGCTGCAGCATCGGCAATAGAATGCTGTCTGGGTCATTTCTAACTATTTAATATCTCAATAATATAATATGGTACCTGTCAATCGTCTCAACTTCAAACGGAGGAACAATATGGTATCTCACAAGTATAACTAATCTTAATCACCAAACAAAATAAGAAAGACAAAGCATGAATGTAATAGCGAAGAAAAGTACATGATACAATCCACAATCTAAAATAATATACAAACTGTGAATCTCCACAAATATAGTCTAATACAAGTCCAACACAAATAACTAGACCTCCTCGGGCTATGCAACTAAGTCCTCCTGGTCTATAGGAGTATCCTCTATAGGTACACCGTCCTGCAGCCCGTAGAATGTGGGACACTGCTCTATAAGCCAATTATCTGGAAAAAAAATATCCAGTCAAGATTGGAGCAAAGTACATATCTCTGAAAGCAGTTTCAATAACATAATCGAGCATATAAAATAGATAATAGAAATAAAATACAAGATCACTAACATATGAATGAATAAATAATAGGTATACCGGTAATATACGAGAATAAAGATAAATAATATGAATATCTGCAATATGATAAAATAACTATAATTTAACTAATGTGCCTCAGAATACAAGTTTATTATGTGATCGGTTTGGGTGAACATGATCAATAAGGTAAAACGATTACAAGTGTGGTATATAATCAAAATATACACGATGAACAATCGAGCTTTGATCACATAACCAACTCCTACTCTCCCATCCCCAACTAATACCAATAGATCCAATCATGACACGCTACGAACACGAATATGACCACTGAACATGAGCAGTGGGTGTACATGAATATAATCACACTGAATACGAATAGTGTATGTATACGAATAAGCACACTGAACATGAGCAGTATGTGAATACGAATGCAAATTAATACCCAATGTACACGATAAAATACAAGTACAGGAGTACCTGATAAACACGGTAGGGGATAACATCTCCTGACGGAATCCATGTAGTACGAGTCCGTAAAATCACTGTATCGGAATCAAGTATACACTTCTAGAACATGCATATATACACTATTATGAATTAAAAACTATCAAAAAAATATACTCGCCTGAAATCCTGAGCAAGGTTTGTCTCTCGATGCCCAATCTGGTGTCACACAGACCTATATATGGTATGTTACATCAATACAAGGTTATGCAATAAAAATAAGTTAAATTGATAAATAAGTTAAATTGATGCAATTCTAAGTCATAAAGCCATTTCTAAGTCAAACCGACTAATTCTAGGTTGTAAGAGTCTAACACTAGGATACTAGGTTGATACACTATGAAACTAAGCTATACTAGCTAATCTAAGATACTATAAAATATACCAAAATGCCGTATCCCAAGATACGCAAGTTTAATATAGGAAAATAGTAATTTATATAGATATACAAGTCAATATATATATATATATACTTAATTAATTACTGAAATTAGGATACCTAGGTCTTGCACCAATGCGTATCACACTACCTATCTCGATACCCAAACCCAATACCTTTGTATGACCCATTACCTTGACTTTACCTTGGTATCTCAAGGTAGTTCAAAACCTCATTTATAGCTAATATATATATATATATATATATATATATATATATATATATATATATATATATATATATATATATATAATACCTCAAGTACTAACTATATAATATAACTAAACTACTAACATATATTATGTATCAATATAATACCTACTAACTACTAACATGCATTACAACTAGTATACATATCTACCTACTAATTATACAATACCATAACTATATATATACATATACCTATAGCTAACTATATACTACTCATTCTAACTATTATAACTAATCAACTATTAACACACCTAAATAACTAACTACCCACTGACTGAAAGTGAAATACTGATACATCTAACCCAATCTAAACCCAATCGGCTGATACTATACTGTATTATGCAGATACTACATCGATGCATTGATATATGACTGATAACTACACTGCTGAAACCTGTGCACTCTTCTCGTGTGAACTGCAGTGTCTTCCCCCCTCTTGCCACTGTACCGAGCCCTTGCTCTCAGTTGGCTGCCTGCACCTTGCGGGATGTTCTGAACTGGGGTTGCTACTGCTGACTATCGAGCACACATTGCTGTGCAGTGCTTTGTTACAGATCTCCAACAGATACTCTACAGTTGGTTGATGAACCTGCATGTGCACTCTGTCACGCCCCAGTCCCAAAATATCAAGGGACTAGACACGTGGCAATGGCCAGCAGCACGCACCGATGAACAAACCCAATTTAATGGTTCCATCGGGGCATACTTAAGCTGTAATATAAGGTCTACAACAACAAGTCAGAACTAATCTCATCCACACAAAAGATAATAAGATCAACAGCAATAAGGAAAGTAAATCAAACATCCAGTCTCAGCAAAGTAATTCGGGGAACAACCTGATATAAAGTCTGTTACAATTGTTTAATTAAACAGGAAAGAGAGTCTATTTGCCATAATAACAGAGCATAAAGAAGCAGTTGTTTAGGAGAAGTCCTCAGCGGTCACCTCGTCCTCAGGTACTGGTACTGTTCCGTGAAGTGCTCCTGTTCCGTACATCTCAGGATAAACCTCGTCTGCTAATCCTGGGGACATAATCCGGATCCAGGTCCTTAGGGGACATAGCAAGGTACAAGAAAGCTCAAGCCAAAAATAAATGCAGTACAGTAAATAATGAAACAATAGGGTCAACTATATAACCATCTATGTGAAATGCAAGTTGAGAGCATCACTAAAACTTAGGCTGATACCACTACAAGCTCTGTGTCGGGGAGCCGGTAGCAGTTATACTATGAGTTTTACTATGTGTTTACTATGGATTTTATATATATATATATAAGAAATCAGCCTGTAGTCTGTGTGTCTCTCTCCACCCAATGTAATCACACGTCTCATGTCCATGACACGCAAGATCAAAACTAATGCAGCAAGTCATAATATGAACTAAAAATATAATATCTATGTCAATCCTGCATCCTACACAGAATCACCATAAATATCTCAGGAAGATTCTATATCATGATCTGTGTCAGGTGTCCTGGGTATAATGTACTTGGTATGGCAAGTACGAGAATGTAAATGTCACGATATCCATCTCTAGTTGACCTTACACAACCCCGCGTACTGTATTGGCACCCGACTATTAATCGAAAGCTAAGTAAGTCAAACGGCCCTAGGTTTAAGCATGTACATCAGTTATAATTAAGTCCAAGTAATATGTAGCAAAACTGCAAGTTGGCAAGGTATACTTGCCTGGATTTTCGGCTCCAATTGTAGCTCTGGCTTCAGCAGGAATTGCAGTCAGTACTCCGATTGCTGAAATAAATATCACCATCAGATCCAAAAAATATTAATCAGCTAAAAACGCCTGTCCTTAAGTCCAATTTGGACACAGGGGCAAAAATGACATTTCAGGTCAAAGCGGGGTCCACATGTGGGCCGCTTTGCACCAAAAAATGCGTCAGGGTCAAAGGTCTCCAAATTTGCTAAACTTAGTGTCAACAGGTCAGGAAAAATGATACGAACCCAATGGAACTTCCAGAATTGGATTCCGATGAGCCGATCACAAAATCGCCCGTCAAGTGGAGCTTGTGGGGCCCACGACACACGATTTTGCCAACGTTCTCAGAATCAAACCAAACTTGGCTCACAAGACCAGCGTATTGCTACGAGTTCGATGGCGCAAGTTTCGTCTCGATCCGACGTGTGTATACTAAGTTACAGCGAGATTCAGAAAGGTCGGATACGGGGCGTTGTCCGCGGATACGCATTGATTCCGGTGTGCACGCACATCCGAATCAGCTTCTGTGAAATCCCGCACGTCCGTATCAACGACGCGCACATATCTGTGAAGACCGCACGCGACCAAGTCGTCCCGTTTGGCGGGGCGTACTCAGTTCCGAGGTGAAACAGGACGTTGTTTTTCCTGTTTTTGGATCGCGTTTCACGATCACCACAGGACGCGATGCACCGAGCGGTTTGCACGGGCATCGAGGGGGTCATGCAGGCTACGCGATGCAACAAACGGAATTGAAAACGGGGCAGCGAGGAGAGATATATGGGTACCTGAACAGGGTTCTAAAAACTTGAATTTTTCGTGTCTGCGTCGCGTCCGAGTCGTGTCCGGGTCGGTTCACCCTAGGGTTAGGGTTTGAGTCTGCCGGCCGGAGGCTGCGGCTTGGGGCTGGCCGGAGGGAGGTCGGGGAAGCGGAGGCGGCCGAGATCGTCAGCGACGGCGCACGACTAGGGCGGCCGGAGCTGCGGCGGGGAGGAGACGCGGGGTCGCTCGGGGCAGAGTCGGGTGCGGGTTCTGGACGGGGACGGCGTCGGCACTGGAGCCGGAGGTGGCTGCTGGTCGAGGGCAGCGGCGAGGTGAAGGCCAGGGCGGAGGGCAGAAGGAGGCGGCGTTGGGCGGTGATCACCGGAGAAGACGAAAGCAGGGGCGGAGGACAGGCAAAAAAAAGGAATTTTATAGGAGGTCGGCGGCCGTTTGCGGGAGGCGGACAGTCGGGCTCGGGGCGGTTTTGGAGAGAAAGGGATTCGGGTCAGGTTTGGGCGGTGACGGGTCGGGTCGGGTCTAGCCGATCCGGCCCGATCCAATAAAATAATTGCGGGCCGAGTTTTCGGATTTTTAGGTCACGGGTCTGACCCGGATCCGACCTGAAATGCTGAGTTGGGTTGGGTTCACGGTTTGGTTTGGTTTAATATTGGGTTCAATGAACCGGGTTAATTAGGGTTTAATTTTAAAATAGTTTTTAGGGCTTTAAAAATGCTTCCGGGGTCCAATAAATTCCCGGAAAATTACCCTATGTCTAGATTTTTATTTTACACCATAAAATATTATTTTATAATATTTTAATATTAATTAATAATATTTAAAAATCCTTTAATTACAAAATACCTTGATTTTAATTCCAGAAAAATCTCAGAAAATTACAGTAAATTGGGGAAAATTCCAAATTATCAAAATTTGAAAATCAAGGGGATTATACACTCTGAAGCATGCTGTGCTATGTTGACCCACTGCACACCTTCAGTTGCACTGATGTGCACAAGGCTGCCACTGCAGTGGCCCGAGCCTCTACTGGCACTTGGTACAGCTACTCTTTCTCACTCACTAACATATACACATAGCTCACACACAAACACACACACACACACACACAACACAAACACACATACATATATACATACCTCTCTATGTATATATATATACCAATCTATCTATATGTATATAAATATACACTCTATACTCTATATATTAATCTATATGTATCAAACCCTCATATATATATATATATATATATATATATATATATATATATATATATATATATATATATACACACTCACCCATATATATATAATCACTCATACATACTTATATAAACACTCATACACATATATATATACAATCACACATATATATATATATATATATATATATATATATATATATATATATATATATATATAGCTATATACACTAACTTACATATATTAATACATATACTCATCTATATCTATATCTATATCTATATCTATATATATATATATATATATATATATATATATATATATATATATATATATATATATATACCACCACCTATACACATCTATATGATATAATACAAATATATAATCATATACATATATATCATACACATATATATACACAAGCATACATAGATTTGAGGACAATAAACCCAACACGTGGAGTGCACTGCACCCGTATCACATTTATTCTATGATACGCTTGCGGTACGGCTCCACCACACAACCAAATGCATCCCGAAGGACACGAGCAAGTCTAGAATACTAATTATACATTATACGAACAATAATAATATCAAATACGTGTCCGTATCAAGAATTAATATGTACAATTCTCCGTATCGGAGGAAAACCCCAAAAATCAACCTGTATCGTCAAATTGACGAGATACGGCCTACATGTGCCCAATTATGGATATGACACTAGTCACAAATAATTATTTATATGTCATATTGATCTACTTGACCAATTGACAAATATCACATGTGCCAATCTCGGAATTTCCCCAAAATTGACACAAAAATATACATAACTTCCACCATAGGTCTCCGATGAACCTAAAATCAATTCTTATGGGTAGCCTATGCATGTAGATAATTTCTCATGGTTAAATCTCAGATTTAGAACCTACTACAAGAGAAAAAACTGAAATGTACTTATTGGGAGATGGATTCCCAATAAAAATCCCCAAATATTAAAATATAGCTCCTCCTTGTAGACCTTGGCCTCCTTATTGTAGATCTTGGCCTCCTCCTTGTAGATCCTTACTTTCTTCTTGTAGATCCTTGTTGTAGTAGTCTCAATTGAAAAATAGGGAAAGAATTTGTAAAGAAATTTGTGAAGGAATGGTGAAGGAATAAAGGAATTTGGAAGGAGGAAAAATATAGATCTAATTGGAATGAACCAAATAAAATGAGAGACACTCTCTCTCCTCCTCTTGTGGCCAGCCATATACCTCTCTCCCAAGCTATTATGAAATATTTAAAATATCCCTTGGGGCCTCTCATGAAGAAATTAATTAAGGGGGAAGGTTCTAGTCTAATGGTTTCACTAATTAATCCATCCTCCTAATCCATGGGCCTAATTCTTGGGCTCAATCTAAATCAAAATAAAATGTTGGATTCATATATTTAATTAAATTGGTTAGGTCCACTACACAAGTCCAAAATAATCTAGCATCTAATAATGAATAAATAATACAATAAATAAATAATCACACATGCACAATATTAAATACAATAAATCCTAAAATTAAAAATACCCGTGTTAATTATCAAACTACCATTGATTAAAAATATGAGGGTGACACTACATCCTTTGACCTAATCGGTTATTTAGAGACTGATTTTACCGGATGCAAAGTCGACCGTAAATGTACCAGCGACACATGTCATCTCTTAGGTAAGGATCTAGTCTCTTGGTTTAGCAAGAAATAAAATTATGTTGCACTTTCTACTACTGAAGCTGAATATATAGCTGCAGGACGTAGTTGTGCTTATATTTTGTGGATGAAGCAAACCCTAGCAGACTATAATTTAACTTATAAGCATATTCCTATATTCTGTGACAACACGAACTCTATTAATTTGACGAAGAACCCAGTATGTCACTCACGCACTAAACACATAGAAATAAGACATCACTTTTTAAGAGATCACCAATTGTAAGGAGACATTAGTTTAGAATTCATTAACACTGAACATCAGTTAGTAGACATTTTTACTAAGCTACTAGTCGAAGATCGTTTTAACTTTCTGTCACGACCCGCACCCGGTTTAGGGGCACGAGTGCGTGGGTACGTCCAGCCTACGCCGCAGCATCGGCGGTAGAACGCTGTCTAGGTATTGATACTATCTAACTAATGTCACACAATTATCCAATCTCCATTAGGAGGCACGGATGTCACAAATAGATGAACATATACTCAATCACAGGATTACAGCACGATAAGATTTCGAAACAGAAATTAAAATCTAACACAACACAAGTCCACAAGAAAACTTAACTTAACAATATCCAAGAATCATCAAAATGCCGGAGACAAATCCGGTACCAAATAGTCTACTTAAGAACTAACAATAATAGTAATTTCCAGCTAGACCTCCTGGAATCACAACTACTACCAAGTCTGCAGCTACTCACCATAAGGTCCATAAAGTGTCGGACAGCGGTCCTCTAAGGCATAGTCTGGAAAAATATTTCCAGTCAGGAAGGAGCAAAGCACAATCTCAAATAACAGTTCCATTAATTGATAATGTCTATAATACAATAAAGCATGTCATGCTAGCTACTGAGAAGACAGTGAAATAAATGAAATGGCAATTTTTTTAAGAGAGACAGGCAATATGATATAGTCAGTACATGTATGGAAATAAAAAGAACAAGGAACAGTATCATATACGGGTGATGTAGTATATGATTTAAAATAGGGAACTGTAACTATTCTAAGTGTTTGAAATTGTAGTTTCGAAATGTGATCGGCTTGGGACTTGTACGATTGCTACATGGCCTGGCTAATCATGCGTGAGGCGAATGATTAACACCAATAATATAAACTTGTACGATAGGTATTTGATCACATTTCTCACTAGCAATTTCCCCGCCCCCAACTAGCACTGTGGATCCAATCATGACACGTCACGATACACGAGCAAGTCAAGTCTATCATGTACGATGTCTAAATATACATGTCGTGTACAATGTCAATACGATAATCAAGGTAACATCTCATGACTGCAGATCCAAGCTATACTAGTCCGTGTAACACAGTGTCAAAGATTCAGTTGTAACATTTCAAGATCATTGAACTTATAGCAATTATCAAGAATTGGAAATTATCAGAGAATGTACTTGCCTCGGGTCCTTAGCTGGTATTTATGGATGTCCTGTTCCAGAGTATCCCCTGGTAAACCAACAGTCCTATAAACACATCACAATATGACATTTGTATCAGAAGCTATCCTAACACACAATAGAAATACACTGGCCTTAGGGCTACGCTAGGTACGGTAGGGGTCATCTACTAGATAGGCCAACTATATCTTAATATCCCTTAATTACAATAATAGATATAAGTAAAATATATATACACTTTAAATAAAACTAATACCTGTATGTACATACAACACATCTCAAATTAAATACAACTACAAAATATACATGTATATATTATAAAAATGTACTAAGGGTTTATACAAAAATATACCTACACATATATATCTATGTCAATTGAACAATAAGATATATATATATATATACACACCAAAAATAGTACGTATACTATTATTTTTATATACTAATTTATACCAATTAAATTATACAATACTATATACAGATGAATATACCAATTAAAATATATTTTGAAAATATGCTATGTATATATTATATTTAAAATACATATAGTAGCACACGTATTCATATATATCAATCATATATATATATAAATATATATATATAAATCATATATATATATATAAACATATACTATACTTATACAATTGATTTCTAATAATTAAATAATATACAATTTACATATTTATACAGTTTTACCAAAATACATAATTACCTATTTATGCATTTATACCAAAAATTACATACATATAGATATACTAATTATATATGCTAAATTACAATTACCAACATATACTGAAATATATATACTATGCTAATACATGTATTTAAACATTTTATTTATGAATAATATACATGCACAAAATATATATTTGAAATTATATCAAGTATATATATATACAAAATATATATATATATGCCAAACTTAATTATAGAATTTATTTAAATACCTACTATACTCATATAATTAGATATTAATAATAATATATACATATGCCAATTTCACATTAATTAAATATATAATTACTTTACATTATATATACAGATTAAATTAATTACATCTACTAATTACTTATATATGTATATATTTACCAACATTGAATTAAATATACATTTACAAAATATATATACATATATACCTGCATTCCCCTTTTTTTTCTATTAAAATATATTAAGTATATAAGAATGTATATTTATACGTATACCAATATTATATATACTATTAAACAATTAATAGAAATAATACCATATACATATACGTAGGTGTCTACACAAGATTACATACTTACAAATACATATACATTTAGTATATATATACTCATATATTTTCGTATATATGTATACACATTTATACCTACATTATACCAAATTAATATATACACATTTATTTGCTTATACATATGCATTATGAATTACTCATACGTATACACATTTATTAATATATATACAAAATATACATTGGTTATATATACATATACTAATTTTTCATTAATTAAATATATAACCAACATATATATATACATATACATTTGATATATATATATATATACATATATATATATATATATATATATATAGATATATATATAAAGAGGGAAGGAGAGAGAGAGGGGCTTACAGAGGGGGTCGCCGGACTTCGCCGAGGGGTCGCCGGAGGGGTGCAGCAGCGCCGCCGGCGCGAGGGGGCTCGGGATGGCCGCACTGGCCGCTGGCGCGAGGGCTCCGGGCTTGGAGCAGCCGGCCGGATGCTCGGGGGTAGCCGGGGTTCCAGTGACCCGCCGGAGTGAAGGGGGCCGGACCGGAGGGAGTGAATGGTGAAGGTGGAGGTAGTGGTGATGATAGAGATGATGGTGGTGGATGGAGCCGGCCGCCGGAGACAGCAGGGAGGTTGACGGGTGGAGATGGAGGGATGAGCAGCGGCCGGGGGATGGAGAAGACTCGCCTGAGCCGTGCGGGGTGCACCGCCGGAGCGGGGAGCAAGGGCTGCGGTGAGCAGTTGCAGCGGGCAGGAGCTCGAGGAAGAACAACAGCGGACGGGGGCTCGGGCTTGGCTGATCCGCCGGAGTGGCCAGAGGGCCGCCGGGCCGGAGGGAATGGCCGGACAGGCCGGGATTCAAAGAACAGTGGGGGTGTTTCCCCCCCCCCCCTTCTCTATTTTAAATTTAAAAGAAAAGCAAGGAAGAAGAAGAAAGGAAAAGAAGAAGAAAATAGAAGAAGAAGAAGAAGAAAGGAAGAAGGAGAAGAAGAAAGGAAGAACCCTACGTATGAGAGAGGGGATGTGGGGGCTCGTGAGGAGGTGGGGTTTTCTATGTTGCCTTGGGATTAGGGTTTGAGGGTACAAGTCATTAAATAGGAAGAGAGAGGGAATGATGTAGGGTGATGATGGGCCAATTTCAAATGAATGGCTAGGATTGAACATGAGGAAATTATTCATGGGGGATGAGGGTTCTTAATTAAAATTAATAGGCTCCCTCATTGATTAAAATAATTAGGTGTTGGCACCTACAATTGAATAATTGCAACTTAGCCCCTTCAATTCGGGAAATTGCACCAACACATAAAATAACGAAAATTTGGCGGGCGATTCGGGGTCCGATAATTTGTAGGGTCAGGGGGGCACTGTAAGATGGGTATGGGCTGAATTTGTAGGGCACTGGAATTAAATGGGATTTTTAAAATCAGATGAAATGGTATCCTCAATTTAAATAGAAATAAAATGCAAGTTGTGTTCAACAATTAATTTGGAGTACCTGGGGCCAAAATCAGATCAAGTCATCAATACCAATATTGAAGAAGACTCAGAACAGAATATTATCCTAATTTGGGTCGCACGAAAAATAGGTCAAGATGGCCTCCAATTTTCGATTGGAACGCACAACGATACAAAATAGGAATTTATTAAATAACGTCCGCGACGATTTTTGTGCGGCCAGAAATAATGTACAGGAAGCATAATTATGAGTTGCAAAAATAGCGGAATTAAAGGCGGGCATGTCTAGGGCAAGATGGTAAAATTTGTTGGAAGACAAAAGTCTGGTTAGTGCTCCAAATATCGAAGCAAAGGCAATGCGCAAAATATTAAATAAAATACAATAATTAATAATAAACTCTAAGAATTAAATTCTAGATAAAATAATAAAATCCAGAACTCTCTAATTCGGACAGGGTTCGTCTACTGGGCTTCTAGGTCTAGTCTGCTAGCTAAAATAAAATAATTAACACTGCATATAATTATATTGAATTACACATCGCACAAAATTATTTAAATCAAATACACTATCATGCAATTAATTAATTATAACTACAATAATATTAAATATTGAAAAATTCGAAAATACCCCCGTTTTCAGAATGTGGTAGTGACACTTTCTTCGTCAAAAATTAGGAATTTTGGATGAAAACATAATACAATAGATTTAATTTGCATCAATATTTGTTAACTCATTATTCACATATGCTACATTATTTCGGGTTCAAGCCAAAAGGGTCATTCTGTCACAAAGGCGTAAACAGCCTTAAGTGACACAGTATTTAAGTGTCTTCGAACCACCGTTAGCTGGGAACCGACCCCTACAGCTAACGTGAGATACTTACGCATGTGCTGGATAATGTTTCGCATATTTGTCTCATATTCTGTTTATCGTTGTGGTTTTTAAATTTCAAAATTTATAATTTTTGACTCTCTCTTTTATGGTTGTGGCAGACAACTTTTTGGATGCTGCTGATGATATTCACCTTTAGTTTTACTTAGTTTAGTTTTACTTTTGCACTATGTAGTTTATGTTTGTACTTTGACTCTTTGTGTCTATTAGATATTTGACTATCTTTAGTTTGGTTATTTCATTCAACATTCGTAGTTCTATTATAAATATACATGATATGTTACTCTTTCACTTTGTCAATGCTTGGTCCTTTACGGGGGAACAAATCCATTTTGCCAAATGACAAAAGGGGGAGAAATAGCATATGCTATTGATATTTGTTTGACTATTATATGCTATAATTTATGTGTTGCCTATGCTAAGCATTTGGATAATTTGTCTGGACTATGTAGACATTCACTATTTGCAAGGGAGCTACTTCTATTCAACCTTACAATATCCTTTATGCTTCCTTTAACATATGTTCAGGTATGAATATTGATACATACAAATATTATTTTGTCAATTATCAAAATGGGGGAGATTGTTGATCCAAACTAGGTCATAGTCAACCTAATTTTGATAATTAACACACTGATATCTGTTATGACTCAATATGACACATCGACTGCTGGACGTGACATCAACAGACTTCATCAAATTGCTGTTACATCTTCTTTATAATGTTCAGAGTCTGTAATTTTATATTTATTTGAGTCTAGAAAACATGTACGTTGAGGCACACTGTGGCATAACAACTACTCAACATATTTCCTATAGCTCCACTAAACAAACAATCAAGCATTGAACCCAACTGAACCAAACCAATCCAATTCAACCCATTTACAGAGCTTCTGGTCTGAGGAAGACCGAGCTCGGGTGAAACTCGGTTCCCATAAAAGCAGCAAAATAATTTTTTGCTCTACCTGGTTATGAGCTGTCTAACGTTCGAATTTTTGAATGTTATGGGACAGAACCTGGGCCGAAGTCTACCCCCTAGACTACTATAAATAGAGCATGATTTCTCCCATTTGAAATCATCTCTTAAGCTTTTAATTTTCCAAATCTCCTTAGCCAAAACATCCTAATCCCTAAGGTACCTCTGTGCGATTCACCTAGAAGTTGGGCAAGTGTTGCAAAGTATTCTCACTTGGAAAATTTTAAGTTTTGCTTCTGCAAAGTTGAAGTAGTCAAGCGCTTCGGATCAAAAGCTCGTATTGTGAGGAAGTGGCAAGCCTTCTGATCAAAGCTTGTGTTTCACTTATAGTGGATTCAAACTCTGAGCTTGAGTTCTAGGGACTAGACTAGTCTGCCACGAGGAAAACCAGTATACATCTTAGTGTTTGTGTTTGCTCCTCCTTACTCTATTTATATTCTGTATTATTATCTCTCTTATTATTTACTTTGTTAGTAGTTTCTTTCTGGACTTAGCCTTAATTAGTTTTTAATTAGTCACTATTGACACATAACTCTATTCACCCCCCTCTAGAGTTGCCTATACGCTATTTCATGTTCTACCGTCGATTTTGCGGCATAGGCTGGACGTATCTACGTACTCTTGTCCAATCATCCGGGTGCGGGTTGTGATGTATTTTTGTGGTGGCCCATGCTGTTTAGGCTTCGCAACTAGTATAATATCGTGGTAGTAATTAGTTAGTCGTACTACTGCGAGCCTGCGATAGGATTTAGGATATTAGGATAAGAGAGAATATTCAATCATAATTAGAAATTCTAATCTAAATTGAATTACTAATCTTGATTCATTCTAAATACTTTATTATCTTTGATAATTGTTGTCTTCCTTTGATAATATCTTATCTTGTGCCATATTGACTTCTCTTGTCTTTAATCTGTCTTTCAGCATGGATACGAAGATGAGGGCCCATAGCTCAGGAGCGACATCAGCTTCTGAAAGGGCATCTACTTTCCAACCTGTTACTCAGAAGGTGGCAGATGTTGTATCTTTGCCAGTGTAGGAGAAAGCCCGAGTTGCCTTAGAGAGTGTTCCACCTCCTCTACCAGTTCCTTTCTCGACTCAGGGAGGTATTCCCATTGATGTGGCATGGTTGTTTGAGCTATTCTGTGGGATAATGGTGGCCCAGAGAGCTTAGGCTGAAGTGATGAGGCAGGGCATAAAGAATGTCTATCAGGTTCCTCTGGTGAAAGTAGAGAGAGTTTCTGCACAGCCGTAAAAGCCCCCTAGCCAAAGGTGGTCACAAAATTATTTAAAGGGACCGAGGGCATACTTTATGCTGATTAGTGGCTCGAGGATATCGAGCACATTATGCGGGTTGCCCGTATTCCAGATGATTTGTGGATTGAGGCAGCTGGGCTGCAGCTCTTCGACATTGCTCGCACTTGGTTCAAAAATAAGTCGATGATTGCTAATCAGGACTTGACATAGGAGCAGTTCAAAGAACTTTTCAAGAATAAGTTCTTTCCAGTGGCTGCTAGAGGGATTCTGGAGAGGCAGTTCCAGAATTTGATCCAAGGTGGTCTTTCAGGGATGAGTACGGTACAGAGTTTGGCAGACTGAGCCAATTCGCAAAGTACATGGTGAAAGACCCAGAAGATCAGGCTCGGAGGTTCTGAGAGGGTTGGATCCAGGTGGTAAGAGCTTATATTTCATCGGGCCATGCGTCTTATGCTGATATTTTGGCAGAGGCACAAAGGGTCAAGATTGATCTGGGAGTCAACCCAAGAGGGACCTTGATGCTTTCGGTGGTGGTAGCACTGCGAGATCGATGAAGCATCCTCAGTTCCAGCAGAGGGCGTTCTAGCCTCAGCAGCAATTTTTTATACCAGTTTGAGCTCAAGTTTAGCAGATGCTAGAACAACCTCAGAGGTAAATCCAACGGACTCCCACCTACACCTATTGCAAATGGCCTGGGCACACTTGGAAGGACTGTAGGAAGAGGCTCATAGCATATTTGTACTATGGATCTATTGAGCATCAGGTGAGGGATTGTCTCCTAACCCCTCATCGTCCAGGTCCGGGTACAGTTCAAAATCAGGGAGGTGCAGTTAGGCTACTTGTTGTGTCATGACCCACACCCAGTGTAGGGGTGCGAGTAGTAAACAATGTCCAGCCTACGCCGCAACATCGACTGTAGAACGTTGTTTGGGTAAACTATCTATCTAGCAATAATGATCATCAAGATATATAATGCCACCAATGAAGTATAAATACTCAATCATAGATCTATAAGATGGAACAATCGCACAAATATGATATAAAGAACTGAAGAGTCAAATATAACTCACATGACAAAATAATATCCAATGAGTCATCAAATATAACAAGAAATACTAATATCAAATACTGGAGACAAATCCAGTACAATAAACCTATCTACTGAGCTAGAGGTACTGGATCGTCTGTCTCAACCGGGATGAGTCCATCTTGAGCCAAAGTCTCTGTTTATAATCCAACTATGTCATGAGGCCCGTAGTGAGTGGGATACCACTCCTCAGTATCATCTGGAAAAAATATATCCAGTCAGGAAAGGAGCAAAGTACACCTCTAACAGTAGTTCCAATAAATGATAACAATTATGTAACAGTAAATAGAGTGAATATACAAGATGCAATATACAAGTACAAAAGAAATATAAAATAGGAATACTGAAATTAAATACAAAAAATGAGCAACATGAAAATAAGAAAAAAATACTACTACTACTACTATGTGAGTGACTACCAGCTTCAACATGTGATCGACTTGGGAACTTGCACAAGGATTAGGGCCTAGTTAATCATACGTGCGGTGTATGATCAACACTTACAAGGACATGCACAAGGAGGGGTATGATCACATATCTACACTAACACTCCCTGCCCCGACTGGTATAGTGGATCCAACCATGGTACGTTATGACACAGGATTCACTAGGTATGTAGCTAGTCTCCCCAAGAATCAATGTTTGTCCATGTACAAGAAGAACAAGGAACAAGGCTTTCATAAGATATACCATAAATACCAAGGAATAATATCTCATGACGGGATCCGGATATACCAATCTCTGTAACCAGCGTATCAAGAAATCAAGTATATCTACACTAAATACATAAAATATAGGAGATATCATAAATGAAAAACTATCAGAGAATATACTTTCTTGGAATCTGGGGAAAGTATCAAAGATGTCTGAAACGGTACCTCGGAGACCAAAATATGGAATATTATATCAATACAAGGTTTTTGGAATAAATATAAGTTAAACTAGTCAATTCTAGGTCATAAAACCATTTCTAGGTCAAAACAGTCAAACTAGGTCAACTCTAGGTCAAACTAGTCAAACATGGTCAAACTAGCTATTTCTAGGTTGTATGAGTCCATCTCTAGGACATTGGGTCCATACACTATGTAACTAGGTTATACTAGCTATAGGATACTAGTACAATACTGTATCGTAAGATACATAAAATACTATATAAGAAAGTACTATAACAAATATAAAATATACTAGTATTCATAGCTAACTAGTACTATGGGATACCTTGGCTTTGAACCAATTTGGTATCGCACTACCTAAACCCCATCTTGATACCCAATATCAATACCTAGTGTTAACTACATCATCTAGACATTACCTTGCATAACACAAGGTAAAACTAACCTAGCTATCTAATACCTATACATACCCAAATATATAACACAAACATGTGCATCTAATAATATGTAACATCACTCATGTATATAACTAATATCTATAACTTAATGTACACTATCAGTCAATACATATATAACTAATACCAAGTTTATTAACAACCAAGTTCTCAACCTATTAACTAGCTAAGGTATCTAACTCAATACTCAACTAACCATCAATATCTCACTAATACTCAAAAGTATTCCTCTATCCCATACTCATCATGTTATTGCTGCTACTATTTCATTGCTACTGCTGCTGCCCCTATGCAGGATTGCTACTGTTGGTGCTATTGCATTGCTGTTATTGCATTACTGCTGCTACTGTTGCTGCTATTACACTGCTACTGCTACTGTTGCCCATAGCAGCATTGTTGTTGTTGCTGCTGCTATTGCATTCTGTTTGGCACGGCGGAACCCGACGACCACACTCATGCCATGCACAGCTAACTCTCTCGGCCACCTATACTGTGCACACACCCCAGTATCTAAAACTCCAAGCAACCCTCCCCTCTAATTGTGCAGTATACTATGACAGTGCACACACACAGCCAAGATAGTGAGCACACAAAATCTGCCCACAACTCATACCAAATTAGCCTATACATGCTTATACCCATCCAAAGCACTCATAATACTATGTATACTACGATATAGCAATATATCACCAATATATATATATATATATATATATATATATATATATATATATATATATATATATATCACGACCCACACCTGGTATAGGGATGCAAGTAGTGAACAACGCCCAGCATACGTCGTAGCATCGGCGGTAGAACATTGTTTGGGTAAACTATCTATCAATATAAATATGCCACCAATGATGAATATACTCAATCACAGATCTAAGATGGAAATAAGCACGAATATGATAAAAGAATAGTAGAGTCATGAATACAACTCATGAGACAAATAATAATATCAAATGAGTCAGAGAAAACTAATAACAATATGCTAGAGACAAATCCAGTACAAAAAACTAATCATCTAAGCTATGAATCTGGGGTCGTCTGTCTCAATCGGGATGAGACCCTTCTGAGCCAAGGACTCTGGCTCTAAGTCCACAACATCCTGAGGTCCATAGTGAGTGGGGTACCACTCCTCAGTGTCATTTGGGAAAAATATATCCAGTCGGGAAAGGAGCAGAGTACATCTCTAACAGCAGTTCTAATAAATGATTTAAACTATGTTACAGTAAATATATATAAAATATACAAGATGCAACATACAAGTACAAGAGATATATAATAAAGAAAATACTGGAAATAAATACAAGAATGAACAATATGGCAATGAACAAGAATACTAATGACTAAGTGAGTATGAACAATATGGCAATGAACAAGAATACTAATGACTAAGTGAGTGAGTACTAGCTTTAACATGTGATCGACTTAGGAAACTTGCACAAGGAAGTTGCACAAGGATAAGTGGCCTGGTTAATCATACGTGCGGTGTATGATCAACACTCACAAGGAACAATACATACACAAGGAGGGTATGATCACATATCTACACTAAATACTCCCCGCCCCCGACTGGTATAGTGGATCCAACCATGGTACGTTATGACACGGGTTTCCACAAGAAGGACGCTACTCTTCTCGTGAACCAATGTCTGTACTTGTACAAGAATAAGAAAACAAGGCTTACACAAGATACACCATAAATACTAAGGAATAACATCTCATAATGAGATCCGGATATACCAATCCTTGTAACCATCGTATCAAGAAATCAAGGATATCTACACTAGATACAAGGAACATAGAGGATATCATAAATGAGAAACTATCAGAGAATATACTCGCCTAAAATCTGGTGCACAATATCACAGATGTCCGGTATGGTGCCTCGAAGACCTAAATATGAAATATTATATCAATACAAGGTTTTGGAGTAAAAATAAGTTAAATTGGTCAACATCTAGGTCAAAAAGCCATGTCTAAGTCTAAATAGTCAAACTAGGTCAACCTTACGTCAAACTAGTCAAACTTGGTCAAACTTGCTATATCTAGGTTGTATGAGTCTAACTCTACGATATTGGTCCATACACTATGTAACTAGGCCATACTAGCTAAACTTGGATACTAAGATACCGTATCGCAAGATATGGAAGAATTTAGATATAAGAATATTACAATATGCATAAACAATCATCAATATATAACAATCATAACTAATCTAATGCTAAGTGGATACCTTGGCTTTGAACCAATGTGGTATCGCACCACTACACCCCCATCTTGATACTCAAATCTAATATCTTGGGTATCAACCCAATACATTGACATTTACCTTGGTATCTCAAGGTAATGTCACTCTAGCATATAGCTAACTACCCAACTCAATGACTAACAAATATTTATTAATACCTAACTACTAACTAATCACTAACTACTAATACAAATATATATGAATACATACATACATATACATAACTAGAGATATATAAGTATATATGTATATATATCCAACTACTAATATTCTAAAACATATATACATATTTAACAACCAACTACTAACTTAACTAGATAACTAATAACTAGATATCAATAACTACTAACTATCAAATAACTAACTAACTATAAAATAAACTAGCTAACTAGTTAAAATAACTAACTACTAAACTACCTGGCTCTGATACACTGCTGAATCTCCTAGTTGCTATTGCAGCGTTTGCTAATTTCCTGCATATGCTGCTCATGCTCTTGCTGTAGCATTGTTGCTGCTGTAGCTTATAATTTTTGTTGTTACTGCAGCTGCTAGTGCCATGCTGCATTGTTGCTGCAACTCGCTGCTACTGCTATAGATGCTGCTGCTGCTGCTATGCTTGTTGTTTCCCTACTGCTCGAGTTCTGCTGGTATGCATATTACACAATGCTGCAATTGCAGATTCTAGGCCATACTGTTTGCTGAAACCTGCTGGTCCTCGACCCCCCTCTCTCAACATACTACACACACACACAAGCATACAACTACATGCATCAATGCACATAAACATACATATATATATATATATATATATATATATATATATATATATATATATATATATATATATATATAACTCTTTCTACACACACACACCACACCTATGAACATACACACACATAGTTATACATATATCAATATACAACTCATACATACATATATATATATATATATATATATATATATATATATATATATATATATATATATATATATATATATATATATATATATATATATATAGGTATACATATATACATATCTATATAATGTTATAGGTATATATATACACATACACATATATAACTACTATGTATATATATATATATATATATATATATATATATATATATATATATATATATATATATATATATATATATATATATATATATATATATATATATATATATATATATCCATAACTCACCTACATATATATATATATCTATGCACACACATAAGTAATTATATATAAACATATATCTATACACATCTATATCTATATATATACACCTATATATATATACATATATAAAGACCAACATATATATATATATATATATATATATATATATATATATATATATATATATATATATATATATATATATATATATATATATATATATATATCACTAATAGCTATAAATAATATAAATTAAAATTAGAAATAAAATGGAACAAACACGTGGAGTGCATCGCACCCGTATCACACTAAATCTATGATATACTTGCGATATGATTCCACCACACAACCAAACGTACTCCGAAGGACACAAGTCAAGTCTAAAATAGTATATATGAATAATTCGAAGAGTCAATTACACATCTACGTGTCGGTGTCAAAATGTGACATGCACAAAGTCCCGTGTCGAAGAAAAAACCCCCAAAATCAATCCATATCTCCAAATTGTTTGGATACGGCCTACACGTATCCAATTATGGACACGACACTAGCCATACTGTCACTACCAAATTTCTAGAATAGGGCTTTATTGTCAATTGCCATATTTATTTTATTGTTAATATATTGCATGATATATTTATTATACATATTATATTGTGTTCATTGATGCATGGGTTAGTAGACTAGACATAAAAACCCACAAGATTAACCCCTACCTTTTTTTTTAAATTAGTAATTAGTTAAATCCCTCAATGTATGACTAAATCCCTTTAATTAATTAGTTCTTCATGACAAGCCACGAGGGGCAAATTAGACTTTATGCATTAGAATCCCTAACCCTAACCCTAGCCCAAAACAAGAGGGAGCCTCCCTCAAGTCACTCTTCATTTAAGAGAAAAACCCTAGAAAATAACCTCAAGAAGAAACCCCCTTTCCTTCCTCAAATTTTAGAATTTCTAGCCTTAGAAACCCTCATCTTCCCTCATTCAAGGAGACCTAGAAGCTAGGGCACAAGGAGACTTGGAGAAGGAGAAGCTACATTGAGAATCCATCTTCCAATACGTAAAAAAAATCTAGAAAAACCTTAATTTAATTCTGTTTTAATTGATTGTTTGGCCATTAGGAGCCCACCCATTATTTTAGGGATGACTCTTTTGGTTTCATGATAATTTTCTATGGTGTCATATGTGTATTTGGATTTTGTGATCCAATGATGTATTTTCCCTAATTTTTCGTAGCCCTATATATATATATATATATATATATATATATATATATATATATATATATATATATATATATATATATACGTATATATACGTATACGTATTATTGTATTTATGGGTAGTTGTGAGAGGTCACACAGTCGGGTTCTTCACAGTGTTTGTGCATTGTGCCCATAGTGTCTATGTGAGTGTATTAGTGTGCATATGTGTTGTGTTGTATATCAACATTTTCAGTTGGTTCCCTATGTGTTTAGTGTATCAGAAATTGGGGGGGGGGTTGAGAAATCGGGTATCCACTAACTGTGCAGTGGTATCTGCATTGGGGGAATCGGGTTCATTGTGTGCCTGTATTATGAGTTCGAGTGAAAGAGTTCTGTGTGTATCTTAGTATTGTGTTTGTGTCCTAGTGAGTGTCGTGTTTGTCAGTATGTCAGTGAGTTCCCTGTGTCAGTGTCAATGTATAAGTATCAGTATGCAGTCGTGTATTTGTCTGTGTGGTCAAAGAGTGAGTGTAGATGCAGGAAGTGCCAAGTGAGGATGGTAACTGTGAAGTGGACAGTTATTTAGGTATACTTGATTCGGATTGGTTAGTGTTAAGTTTGTAGATATAATAAGTTATTGTGTATTAGTGTTAAGGTGTTGGCATAGGTATTGGTATCATTAAAGTTAGAGTGTAGTGTTGGGGGTTAAGCAGAGTATCGGTGTCAGGATACTGTATCAATATCAGTCGTGTCTCAGTGAGTGAGAGGTGTATGAGTGTCAGTGTCAATAGTGAGTGTCTCAGTGAGTGTGAGAGTGCCTTGGTGTCAGTTAGGTTATAGAGTATCAGTTACATGGTTGATTCAAGGGTTGTGAGGGTTTTGTCTTGGTGATGGGTGTAGTCGAGAATATCAGTATCAGTTAGAGTACCCAGGTTTCTTGAGTATGAACATCTCTTTGAGTATTGGGTTTCATTTGTTACTGTGCAGTATCAATTTCCTTTACTCTGCAGTATCAATCTCCTTTACTGTACACTCGGGTAGGTTTTGGTTTTCACTATGTTGGGAGGTGATGATGATTTGCCCGTGGCATTATAAGACTTTGCATTTATTTATGCCCTGATTCAAGGGTTGTTCCTATCTATCATTCCAGTTTTCTGCCCCAAAGCATTTTTCTTGTACTTTTGGATGGCTAGATGAATCCTCCGTTCATCTCAGTTAAGGTCATCTCTTGTATAACTACCATTTATTTCGTATTGCCTTGATGAATGTTCCCTCTGCCTTACCCCAGTTATTACAATTTTATATTTATGACCTTGTCAATCATCATACTTGGTGAACCCTTAGTCAGGTGGCCCTACTGTTCTTCTGCAGTTGTTTTATAGTAAGTGATTATGTGTATCAATGTGTCAGTGAGTTAACTTGTGTATCTATGAATGAGCAGTTAGTAAATAGTTAGATACATAGGTATATAGTTACTTGTTCCTTAAATAGTTAGATATATGTATATACCCTAAGTTAGACTATTAGCTAAGAGTAGTATCATATACATGTATTATATGGGTATGTATAATATGATGTATTGGTATACAAATATATTAGTTAGCATAGAGATTTCTATATAAGTAATTATATATATTAACAGTACTTAATATAGTTGATATTGACTAGTATAGTTAGGTATGGCATAGTTAGCTTATCAAAGACCTAGAAATGACCCAATACCTAACATAGAATTAGTTATGCATGTTTATCTCTTCAAAACACTTTTGATATGGATATTTGATATTTAGGTGATTGTGATTCCATCTTGGACTTCGATCCTCACACCTTCCTCTGGACCATAGGCGAGTACATTCTCTGACAGTTTTTATTATGTTGATTATTCTATGATTCTAGTTGTATAATATACTTGATTCTGACACTATGGATACACGGGTTAGCATCATAGATATCTGTCATTAGGAGTCGTGATTAGAATCCATCGTGCTAGATGGGGACAGGGAAATATTAGTAGATTATGTGATCATACCATACTTTACATGCATCATAGCTCACCCCACACATCACGTAGGGTATAAAATGACCATTTACATACCTCATAACCTGTTATATATGATTAGCCTGACTATTGCTTGCATCATAGCTGTAAACCCCCTCAGCCAAAATTAGGTCTACTTTGCCTAGATAGAGAAATTATGTCTAATTAGAACCCAACTAGAAAGAGAACACGGTATTTTATTTAATTGCTTAATGTCTATATCACATCATAGACCTTACCGTTGCTTCCATAATTAGAACACTACTCTAGCTGTTGCCTTCCAACAGATTTCACAACCTTGTCTTAGACAGGCCTGCCTACTATTCTGACCTTTGTGCAACTTGCACTTATGCTTTCTTGTGCTACATTTTAGTCGCACAACATTCGTCGCAGACGTTATTATTTAATTCTAAATAAATATGACTTTGTACCCCTGTGCGTTCCAATCGAAATTGGAGACACAATCCAGACCCGTTTTGAGCAGCCCAAATTTTATTAATATTTTGCACTGAATCCCCTGTGTCCAAGATACTGGTGTCCCACCTAATTTTTATCCAAATGTACTCCTAATTAAATTCAGAACACCGTGCGCGGTAATTTTAATTAATTTAATCCCAAATTCCATCTTTGTGCAATTTTCCTAATTGTTGGGCGCTTTTATGCAAAATTTTATTGAGGTGTCCATCCCATTAGATAATACATGAAGAAATCCAACTTTTTCCTTCATAGGAATTTTCCCATAAAATTTTTGGGATGTACAACGCGCAACATCGCCCCCGTGCATTAAACCTATCCTTGCATTTAAACGATGCAATTATGGTCCTCCAAACACCCCCATGTGAGCCCAAGGCCCAATTCCAAGAAGGTGTTGACCAAGCCTACCCCTAGGTCAACAAAACTCTAGCTCACATGTATAAATATACAACATGATCCCTTTTTCCTTTTTACTTGAGGCCAATAACTTTCCCATACTTACTATTGACACCCTTGTTCTATAAGCACTATGATTAAGACTTAAGATGGCCGTTACCTACATGATTCAATAGGAGACCTTAAAAAGTACTAAGATTCGTTCCTCTTATAGCCCAATAAGAATTTATACTTTATTTACAAGAATAAGGTTATTTTGTAGATCCCCCTTGAGACTGTCACAGTATTAGTTTAATTATTTTAAGTTGGATAGTATGCCTCATAACCTAGTGTTATATAGTCCTCTTGACTCATTGATAAATTGTAACTGAATGACATTAACTGTATACTAGCATAAGACGATAGTGTTTATTAAGACTATAGGACTTGGAGGCCCATACCCCTATTTTGTCGACTAGCAACTTAGACAAGGTGTTAGTACGACAACTGTAGAGACTGTAGAGTCTTATTTTTGTTTTGTTTGGTGAACTTGAATTATTTTGTATTTTTTTCTCATCATAATCTAGCGTACTTACATTTGTCGTACTACCTTGACTTATGCTGCTATTATAGCCTAGTTTTGTAAGCTTATTCTTTATCAAGCTTGCTCGTGACATATGTATTATTGGGGCGCCATACTAATACATTTCAGAATTAGTGTAGTAAGGTCTAACTAACCTTAGTGCGCTTGGTTCGCTCTTCGCATGACTACTTTACGTGGATTGAGATATATAGTAGTAGACGAAAATACTTGCCTCTAGACATGTCTGAGTATATCATGGCGATTACATAACTGTTCCAATATGAACATGCGAATAGGAATTTACCAAATAGGATTTCAATCCACAGCTACCTTGATAATTCCCATTTGAATTATTTAAACACCTTGATCCCCATACTTGTATTCCAATACCTCCACCTTAAATTCTTTATTATTGCTCTCCGTCTTCCCCTATTTCGGAAGGACGAAAACTCGTGCTTGTTACAAGTTAAAATACAGAGAGTACTAGATATACCCCATAGGTCAATCGACTTACTAAGATTACTGCCTTTTATAACTGATTAAGGGTATATCACATGCGATATATTTGGTGTTCAAATTTTTGATGATTGAGTAACATGATTAAGTAAATTTGAGGAATAAGTTTTCTTAAATATAAGAGCCTTATGTGATAGATGGGTAACATCTATGTTGGGTAGAAATTGTATTGTTTAACTTGCGATAAAATATTTTAGATCGTGATCAAGTAAGGTTAGATTGGGAGATTCAAACCATTTTAATGTTGAAACTTTTTTTAAGAGGGATTAAGATGATGATAATTTGATGAATTTTAAAAACCTTGCTATGGCGAACCAAATATTTATATTTTGAGCACATGATTTAAATTTAGAGTATTGGAGGTCGAATCATCGGTTTAAATCTTGAGAAAAATAAATAAAACTCTAAACATGAACATGGACAGATTGAATTCCAAATTTGAGGATTAAAGTAACAGAAATTTTGATTGCTGGATTACCTATTTGAAATATTGAGGATATAAATCGAAAGAAAATTTTGAAGAGTACAAAAATTCATAAGTTGAAGATAGGAGTAATGTTCGATTTGAAGTACTTTCTAAAGGAGATTGTGATAGCTGGAGCTCGTGGTATATAACTGATGTGCATTATTTAATTATTGAAGATGTTATATGGATTCAATTTAAAAAAAATTGGAGGTTGATGATTTGAAAGATGAGAAGAGATTACGATAGGTAGAATTTTGAATTGAACAAAGACTATCTTAATTTTTAAGTTGTTATGAAGGATTGAACAGAATTTTAATTATCGCAAAGAGATTGCGATTTACTTGCCTTATGTACGTAAAGGAATAACAGACTATGCCTTATTTTAATTTCGAGGAAGAAATTGTTTTAAGTTGGGTAGATTGTAAACCCCCTCAGCCAAAATTAGGTCTACTTTGCCTAGATAGAGAAATTAGGTCTAATTAGAACCCAACTAGAAAGAGAACACGGTATTTTATTTAATTCCATATTGTTTATATCACATCGTAAACCTTACCGTTGCTTCGATAATTAGAACACTACTCTAGTTGTTGCCTTCCAACAGATTTCACAACCTTGTCCTAGACAGGCCCGCCTACTATTCTGACCTTTGTGCAACTTGCACTTATACTTTTTTGTGCTACATTTTAGTCGCACAACATTCGTCGCAGACGTTATTATTTAATTCTAAATAAATATGATATTGTACCCCTGTGCGTTCCAATCGAAATTGGAGACACAATCTTGACCCATTTTGAGCAGCCCGAATTTTATTAATATTATGCACTGAATCCCCTGTGTCCAAGATACTGGTGTCCCACCTAATTTTTATCCAAATATACTCCTAATTAAATCCAGAACACCGTGAGCGATAATTTTAATTAATTTAATCCCAAATTCCATCTTTGTGCAATTTTCCTAATTATTGGGCGCTTTTATGCAAAATTTCATTGAGGTGTCCACCCTATTGGATAATACATGAAGAAATCCAACTTTTCCCTTCATAGGAATTTTCCCATAAAATTTTCAGGATGTACAACGCGTAACGTCGCCCCCGTACATTAAACCTATCATTGCATTTAAACGATGCAATTATGGTCCTCCAAACACCCCCCATGTGAGCCCAAGGCCCAACTCCAAGAAGGTGTTAGCCAAGGCTACCCCTAGGTCAACAAAACCCTAGCTCACATGTATAAATATACAACATGATCCCTTTTTCCTTTTTTTTTTCTATTTTACATCAAAACCAAATCTAAACCATACATCCAGCCGATTCCCATCTCCCATGTACTGCTCATCTTCCTCCTTCCCCGCCTGGCAACGCCGGCACCCTCGCTGGAGAAGCCTCCTCAGCCGTCTCAACCAAGCACCCTACCCCCTATACCTTCCTCTTCCTGTTCCTCCGTCGACCGGAGCTATCTCCGCAAACCGCGGCCATGACCATCCCCTCCTTCTCCACCTGCACGTCGACCGGAGAACATTGCTGCACCGCCGTTCACAGTTGACCCCGCCGGCTTGCACAACCGCCCAACCCGCTGCTCTTTCGCTGAACCTCATCGACCGGACCCTTCGCGACCACCGAGCACCGCTGAACCGTTCTCCTTCATCCCCGGCCATCTCCCCCGACACCGATCCCGGCAGCGCCACCCCCACTTTACGACTGCAACCTCGGCCGCCTGAGACTCCTCCCACACCACCACAAACTCCCTGACTTCCACCTCCTCCGCCCACGAGCAGACCCACCCCCGACCTCTGACCATCTCCTCCCTATTCGATCACCTTCTTCCTTTCTCGACGGAGCAGCCCGTCACTACCTGTGTCCGACCAAGACACCACCCCCGCCTCTCCTTCCTGTCACCTTCCCTTCCTGGCCTGAGCACCTCCTCCTTGGCCGGACCCTTGGCCAGAGTTCAGTCACCACCACCTATATTATCATCACCGCCATCAGCCTACACCTACATTACCATCTCATCCTCGTCAACGTCGTCGCCAACAACATCGTCATCACCCTTGTCGTCCTCGTCATCATCATCCTAGTCATCATCATCATCGGCCTTGTCATCACTATTGTTCAGTCATCATCCTCATCTCATCATCGTCATTTTCATCATATTATCATTGTTGTCATCATCCACATCAAATACCATATCATCACCCCCTTCACTATTATCGTCTATATCATCACTATCGTCCCAATCATCAGCCATATCATCACCATTGTCCCAGTCATCATCCACATCATCACCATTATCCCAGTCATCATCCACATCACCACCATTATCATCATTTCAGTCGTTATTACCATAATCATTACCTTAACCATAACCTAATCATCATATTGTCATTACCCTCATCCTCGTATTCATCATGGACCCGTCACTCTTGCAAGACAACCCGCAGCAGATACCCCCGATTCCCGTGGATGTGCATGTTGACCCCGAGGACCATTGGATCATTCTGTGCGACTTCAGGAGCAGGTTATTGGGACTACATAGCCGCTTGCCAGGCAAGTATACCTTGCCTTGTTGTACTGTTTAAATTTTGTATTATTAGCTGCATATTTATTATTTTAATTGTGCGCGTCCGAGAGAGACTCGGGTGCAGTCAACGAATGCGTTGACGTTAGGACTTGTTTCTGACCTAGAGTCTAGTAGACCCACCTAAAATTATGGAGTTATTGGTATAACTCCCCAAGCCTTGACACGTATCATTACACGTCGGAGAGTGAGTTCATGTAGGGATGCGTGTCTCATACTCGACTGGCCATCGGTGTGAGCAACACGTGTGATGGTATTTAGCTTAGTGTTTGTTCTACAGAGACTTGCATTTTAGTACGAGATGTTCACGTCGTGTTCGTGACTTGTACATTTGCATTGGGTGGGGAGGATAACTAGTAGGCGTATGGGACACCCACTTCCTTTATTCAGATTCTCCGTTCGATGGAACGGTATAGACGTTATATTATGCAGATTCTCCGTTCTTCGGAGCGGTATGGATGTTATATTATGCAGATTCCCCGTTCTTCGGAGCGGTATGGACGTTATATTATGTAGATTCCCCATTCTTTGGAGCGGTATAGACGTTATACTATGCAGATTCCCCATTTTTCGGAGCGGTATGGACGTTATTATATTACAGTGCCCTAGTATGGGGGCATATGTGGCATATACTAGCCAGTTGTCATGATTGGTGAATTACGTCAGCATATGTCTAGCCTACACTTTTCCATACACTCAAGTTGTCCTCAAGTTGCATTTCACTTAGATGGTTAGGTCACCCTGGAGTTTTTACAGTATTTACCTTATGGCATGCTTTTATGTATCTTGTTACATCCCTCTGAGGACCTGGTCCATTTCCAGGTATATTGTTCATGAGTATTCGCAGGAGCGCAGATCCGGACTGACTACTTATATTGCGAGGGGTCCTCCCTTCGAGCCTCGTGATGGTTAGAGGTTGTACTTATATTATATTTGTCTTGTTTATTCAATATTCTATTTCGGCAGTAGATTTGTTTCCATCCGACTGTCATCTTTAGATACTTTTCATTGAGATCTAGTTTCATAGCTATTGGTTATTTAATTATATTAATTCTATGGATGAGATCTAGATTATACCCTGTGACTTGTGATGGATTTATCCCACTTGTGGATTTTGTTATTCATATCACAGCGTACGTGTGATATGGTTTCCATATATTGGAGTACCATATTCATACAGCTGGCATGCCTACGTGTCCTAGTCCTACGTATTTTTGGGACTGGGGCATGACAATAGCTAACCAGATGGTTAGCCTGACCTCACATGTATCAAAGCCAATCATATATAACAAGCCTGATCTCGTCCCAAGCCAATCACATAATAAACTGATATTTCAAACACTTAGCTAGATATTCTTTTTCTTTATTCTAGTTTACTTATTCTAGCATTCACATATTTTTGTTTATTGCTAGTTGTACTATTGCTGATTACATATTCTCCAGTATTCCATATTTCCAGTATTTATCTTCATCTTGTATTTCCGTACACTGTTTTTATAGTTTTGTCAATATAAATGAAACTGTTGTTTAGTGCTTGTGCTTGTGCTTCACTCCAATCCTGTCTGGATAACATTTTTTAAAGGACTTGGAGGACTTCTGTCCCGCTCACTATGGCCCAGGTGTAGAGGGAGACTACATACCAGAGCTCCTAAAGGAGTCGCTCTCCTTGGAGGAGATACCACTCGTAGTCATCTAGACAGTTCTACTTATGTATTATTTGTTCTAGAACCTGAGACTTGGATTGTACTTATGTTGAGACTATTGTTTAGACTATTTATGTTGGACTGCTAGACTCAAGATTACTGTTGTATTTTTGATTTGTTGTGCTTGACTTATGTCAGTACTTCCTTATCTTTATATCTTATCATGCCAGTTATTTTCTATAGTCTTTGTGATTGAGTATATTATGAATTTTCGATCAATGTATTATTAATTGTCCTCCTTATGGAGTTGAGATCATTGACAGGTTATGAGTTATGTTTGGTAGTCTTGAGACCTAGACAGCCTTCTACCGCCAATGCTGTGGCATAGGCTGGACGTACCCACAGCTCATGTCCAATTTTTGGGTGTGGGTCATGACACATTTTTAGTGGTGGTCCAATAGGTCTAGATTCGCATTTAGAGCGATCTCGTAGTAGTGCTCACTTAGAGTATTGCTATGAGCCTGCTTAAGAAAATAGGATTTAGGAAACTTCTAATTTTTAAATTGCTATTCTAAATAATTGCTTCCTTAAAAAGTTTACTGTCCTTCCTTGATGATATCGTATCTATTGACTTAATTGATTTGTTTTGGTCTATCTTCAGGATGCCGTCGAAGACTAGGTCTTTGATATTGGGACCATCAGCTTCAGAGAGGTCTTCCACCTCTCGACCTGACGGGCAGATGTCTGGAGTTTCTCCTACATCTCCTATTCATGTGGGAGTATCTACAATTTTTGGGGATCCTCCTCCCCCACCTGTTCTGAGGGTTGCCCCAGCTGTGACGGAGCACCTTCCTCCTCCACCGACTCCGTTTTCTAGAGGTATGCCCTTTGATGGGGCACATATGTTTGCGCTGATCCAGGGCATGGTAGATGCTCAGAGGACGTTAGCGAAGGCTCAGCGAGTCCAGGCTGAGGCTCAGAGGGTGCAGGCAGAGGCGCCCCAGGCATAGATCGAGCTGATGAGAGAGAGCATGGAGAATGCTCATCAGGTGGCTCTCCAGGCTGTGGAGAGAGTCGCTCAGCAGCAACAGCACCCTGGCCAGCAGCACCAGAGGCCGGGTACTATAGTGGACTTTACGAGGATGATGCCTTGGGAGTTCAAAGGCACCGAGGGGATAGTCTACACTGATGACTGGCTAGAGGATATAGGGGGGAACTTGCGCTTCGTGTAGATTCCGGAGATTCTATAGATCGAGGCCGCTGGCAGTCAGATGTTTGACATCGCGCTGACATGCTATCGTACGGAGCCGAGACTTGCTATCTTAGGAATTACTTGGGAGGCCTTAAAAGAGATTTTTAAGGAGAAGTTCTTCCCTAGCGTAGCCCTAGAAACCTTGGAGAGTCAGTTCTATGACTTGGTCCAAGGAAGCATGTCAGTCGATGAGTACGCCACAGAGTTTTGCCGTTTGAGTCAATTTGCGCCATCGATGATTCGGGACCCAGGAGACAGAGCCCATAAATTCAGGAAGGGTTTGACGAGAGAGATCAAGTCTCGTACTTCGGGACGTATCACTGCTATATTTGAGGGCATTCTGATGGATGCCCAGATTGTTGAGGATGACTTGGACCTTAGGCCCAAGAGAGGACGTAAAACTTATGGAGGAGCGAGTAGTAGTGTAGGATCGGCCAAGCGTCTATACTTTCAGCAGCAACAAAGGCCGTACCAGCATCAGCAGCACCAGGCACCAGCTCGGGGACACGTTCAGAAGTAGCAGCCACAGAGGCAGACTCAGCCCGCTGTCGAGTGTGCGTACTTCGGGATGGCAGGATACACGAGGGACATCTGCAGGAAAAGGTTGGGTATATGCTTGTCCTGTGGATCATTAGCACATCAGCTGAGGGACTGTCCATCTATTTAGACTCGTCCAGGTCAGGGTGGAGCAGCCGCTCAGAGGGGACCAGCTATGGTACCTACTGTACCAAGAGGCCAGCAGAGGGGACCTCCACTTCTGCCATAGTAGCAAAGGTTTGCTTAGACCCAGCAGTAGCAGAGAGGTGCACCCCAGGGACGAGCATACACCATGACGATCGAGGAGGCCGAGCCAACCGGAGACGTGATTTCAGGTTCAGTTTTTCTCGATTCTATTCCAGCAGTTACATTATTCGATTCTGGTGCTTCCCATAGTTTCGTGTTTGTATCTTATGCTCTTAAGCATCATTTAGACGCGGAACCATTAGATAGGATTTGCATGATCACGACTAGCGGAGGCATTATCCTAGTCAGTGATTGTTGTAAGGATCAGAGAGTATCATTGGGAGGCCGAGAGTTGAGCGTGTGCTTACTCATCATGCCACTTTCAGGATATGATATTGTACTCAGAATGGACTGGTTGAGTAGGCACCATGCTACTATAGATTATCGTGGAGGTAGAGTGATATTTTGACCGCCAGGGGAGCCGGAGTTTGAGGTCGCCATAGGAGCAGCGGAGTAGAGTAGGGACACTTTTTGCGGAGCCATGATGAAAGAAGAGGAGTTTCCACATCATCTGATAGCAGAGTTCCTGGATGTCTTTCCAGAGGAGTTGCCAGGTTTGCCGTCGGACAGAGATGTTGAGTTCTCTATAGCTTAGTGCCAGGAATGGAGCCTATTTCACAACACGTCTATAGAGTCAACAACAGCGAGCTGGCAGGACTAAAGAAGCAAGTTGAGGAGCTGCAGGACAAAGGCTTCATCAAATCCAGTTCATCACCATGGGGAGCTTCGGTATTGTTCGTACCGAAGAAGGATGGCACGGTACGCATGTGTATTGATTATAGAGCACTATCAAGAACAAATATCCGCTGCCGAGGATAGATGATCTCTTCGATCAGTTGAGTGGGGGAAGATGTTTTCAAAGATATACTTGAGGTCAGGCTATCACCAGGTGAAGGTGAAGAGAGAAGACATACTGAAATCAGCTTTTCGGACCAGATATGTCCAGTTTGAGTTCATGGTAATGCCGTTTGGTTTAACCAATGCACCGGCAGTATTCATGAACTTGATAAACAAGGTGTTCCACCAGTACATTGACAAGTTCATGGTGGTGTTCATCGACGACATTCTTGTGTATTCGAAGACCCCAGAGGACCACGAAGAGCACCTGATGATGGTCTTGGAGACTCTCAGGAAGGAGAAGCTTTACGGGAAGCTTTCAACGTGCGAGTTCTTCCTTGACAAGTTTGAATTCCTTGGGCATGTGGTGACGGGTGACGGAATCTCACTTAACCCAAAGAAGATCGAGGCAGTGGAGTCGTAGGCTACTCCCAGTTCAGTCGTTGAGATCAGGAGTTTTCTCAGGGTAGCAGGTTACTACAGGAGGTTTGTATAAGACTTCTCCAGGATTGCAGAGCCAATGACTAGGCCGACTAGGAAAGATATAGATTTTGTCTGGATGGAGGATTGTCAGGCCGTATTTGATGAGCTGAAGAAGAGATTGACGACAGCTCTCATATTTACGTTGCCATCAGGGACAGGTGGATTCACTATCTATAGTGATGCTTCAGGGAAGGGTTTGGGTTGCGTTCTTCAGCAGCACGGGAAGGTAATTGCTTATGCTTCCAGACAATTACGCCCTCATGAAAAAAACTACCCCACCCACGATTTGGAGTTGGCAGCAGTTATTTTCACTCTAAAGCTGTGGAAACACTATCTGTACGGAGAGCGTGTGAAGATCTTCACAGACTACAAGAGCTTGAAGTACGTGTTTACACAGAAGGAGCTGAATATGAGGCAGAGGAGGTGGTTGGAGTTGATGAAAGACTTCGATATCTTATTACAGTACCACTCAGGAAAGGCCAACGTAGTCATCGATGCCCTGAGCAGGTATCCGATGGCTATGTACTTGACGACAGATAGACATTTATTGGCTGACCTAGAGAGCTTGGGAATTGAGGTGATAATTCTAGGTATTGAGATTCAGATGTAGGGATTGCAGATACAGTCTGAGATGATGGACAGAATCAGAGCTGCACAGTATAATGATGAGGCTCTGAGGAGTATCAGGGCACAGTTTTGGACATGATTGTCAGACGACTTCACTATTATGGAGGATGGGTCTTTACAGCACGGCACGAGGTATGTGTACCGAGCGGGGAGCTGCGCGAGGAGGTTTTACAGGAGGTACATCGCTCTCAGTACTCGATGCATCCCAGTGCCAACACGATGTATCGAGACTTGAGAGAGCACGTCTGGTGGTATGGTGTGAAGGCGAGGTAGCACGCTTCGTATCCCGGTGTTTAGTGTGCTAACAGGTAAAGATGGATCGGCAGAGGCCAGGTGGGTTGCTTCAGCCTTTACCTATCCCAGAGTGGAAGTGGGAGCACCTGACCATGGATTTTGTTTTAGGGCTTCCACGTTCTCCAGGAGGAAAGGATGCAATTTGGGTCATCGTGGATAGGTTGACCAAATCAGCCCACTTCTTACCATTCAAAGTAGGTACGTCGACAGAGAGGCTAGCAGAGATGTACGTACGACAGATTGTTAGATTACATGGGGTTCCTATGAGCATCGTCTCGGATCGGGATAGTCGTTTCACTTTCTACTTCTGGAGGAGTCTGCAGGCTAGCTTGGGCACTCAGCTCAAGTTCAGTACCGCATACCACCCCAGACAGACGGGCAGTCTGAAAGGACTATTCAGACTCTCGAGGATATGCTACGTACTTGTGTTCTAGATCTCGGAGGTTCTTGGGAGGATCATCAATACCTGGTAGAGTTTGCTTACAACAACAGCTACCAGGCCAGCATTGAGATGTCACCATTCGAGGCTCTATATGGACGAAGGTGTCGTACACCATTATCTTGGGATGATGTCGGAGAGAGAGCCTTGTTAGGACCAAAGGTGGTCATGGATGCAGCAAAAAAGGTGAATCTTATCAGAGATAGACTGCGGGTGGCGCAGGACAAACAACGACATTGAGCCGACAACCACCGTAGACCACAAGAGTTTCAGGTATAGGTTTTATTATATTTGGTTTGTGATTGTTTTGTTTTAGATTGCATGTTAAGAATATTTTGTTCTAGGTTGGCAATCTGGTGTTCCTATAGATTTCTCCGACATGGGGCATGATTTATTTTGGTGGAGGCGGGAAGCTTAGTCCACGTTACATCGGACCTTTTATTTTCTTGCGAGGGTCGGTGTAGTGGCCTATAGAATAGACATATCGCCTGTATTAGAGAAAGTACATGACGTGTTCCACGTATCGCAGCTGAGACGGTACGTGGCAGATCCTAGTCACGTACTAGATCACTCGGAGATCGAGGTTAGTCCGACTCTAAGCTATCTTGAGCAGCCCGTAGAGATCTTGGATCACAGAGAGAAGGTATTGCGGAACCAGACTATTCCTTTGGTTCGTGTTGCATGGAGATATCACTCTCCAGGCGAGTCAACCTGGGAGAGAAAGGACGAAATACGCGAGCAGTACTCATATCTTTTCGAGCCTTGAGGTATAATTCTTTGTTCTGATTGTATTCTTGTGCTAGTTTAATTCAATTTCGAGGACGAATTTTTGTTAGGAGGGTAGACTTATCACTACCACATTTCTAGAATAGGGCTTTATTTTCAATTGCCATATTTATTTTATTGTGTTAATATATTGCATGATATATTTATTATACATATAATATTATTTTCAATGATACATGAGTTAGTGGACTAGACATAAAAATCTACTAGATTAACCCCTACCCTTTTTTTAAATTAGTAATTAGTTAAATCCCTCAATGTATGACTAAACCCGTTTAATTAATTAGTTCTTCATGACAAGCCACGAGGGGCAAATTAGACTTTATGCATTAGAAGCCCTAACCCTAACCATAGCCCTATAAAAAAGAGGGAGCCTCCCTCAAGCCACTCTTTATTCAAGAGAAAAACCCTAGAAAATAACCTCAAGAAGAAACCCCCTTTCCTTCCTCAAATTTCAGAATTTCTAACCCTATAAACCCTCATCTTCCCTCATTCAAGGAGACATAGAAGCTCCGGGCACAAGCAGACTTGAAGAAGGAGAAGCTACATTGGGAATTCATCTCCTAATAGGTAAAAAAAAAAAATCTAGAAAAGCCTCATTTTTATTCTGTTTTAATTGATTGTTTGGCCATTAGGAGCCCACCCATTTTTTTACGGATGACTCTTTTGGTTTCATAATGATTACCCATGGTGTCATAGGTGTATTTGGGTTTTGTGATCCAATGACGCATTTCCCCAATTTTTGTAGCCCTATATATATATATATATATATATATATATATATATATATATATATACATATATATATATATATATACATCATATATGTAGAGGTTTAATTTTGATTTAGGGTTTTAAGTATGAGTATTCATGGGGTATCATGTGTATCCCATTTTCAGCATACTAGGTATTTGTAGAAATGTTTAATAGGAGGAATACCTATTTATATGACCTAGTTTCTTATGTTTTGATATGTATACATGTAAATATGCATGCATATATATAAGTATATGAATTATTGTATTTATGGGTAGCTGTGAGTGGTCGCACAGTCGGGTTCTTCACAGTGTCTGTGCATTGTGCTCATAGTGTCTATGTGAGTGTATTAGAGTGCATATGTACTGTATTGTGCATCAACATTTTTAGTTGGTTCCCTGTGTGTTTAGTGTATCAGCAATTAGGGGGGGATTGAGGAATCGGGTATCCACTGATTGTGTAGTGGTATCTGCATTGGGGGAATCGAGTTTACTATGTACCTGTATTATGAGTTCGAGTGAATGAGTTCCCTGTGTCTGTGTCAATTTATAAGTATCAGTGTGCAGTCGTGTGTTTATCTGTGTGTGGTAGAAGGGTGAATGTAGGTGCAGGAAGTGCCAAGTGAGGATGGTAACTGTGAAGTGGACTATTATGTAGGTATACTTGATTCAGATTGGTTCGTGTTTAGTTTGTAGGTGTAATGAGTTATTGTGTATTAGTATTAAGGTGTTGGCATAGGTGTTGGTATCATTAAAGTTAGAGTGTAGTGTTGGGGGTTAAGGAGCATTAGTGTCAGGATATTGTGTCTGTATCAGTCGTGTCTCAGTGAGTAAGAGGTGTATGAGTGTCAGTGTCAATAGTGAGTATCTCAGTGAGTGTGATAGTGCCTTGGTGTCAGTTAGGTGCCTTAGTGTCAATTACGTTATAGAGTATCAGTTACATGGTTGATTCAAGGGTTGTGAGGGTTTTGTCTTGGTGATGGGTGCAGTCAAGAATATCAGTATCAGTTAGCGTACCCAGGTTTCTTGAGTATTAACTTCCCTTTGAGTATCGGGTTTCATTTATTACTGTGCAGTATCAATTTCCTTTACTGTGCAATATCAATCTCCTTTACGGTACACTAGGGTAGGTTTTGGTTTTCACTATGTTGGGAGGTGATGATGATTTGCTCGTGGCATCATAAGACTTTGCATTTATTTATGCCCTGATTCAGGGGTTGTTCCTATCTATCGTTCCTGTTTTCCTGCCCCAAATCATTTTTCCTGTACTTTTCGATGGCTAGATGAATCCTCCGTTCATCTCAGTTAAGGTTATCTCTTGTATAACTACCATTTCTTTCGTATTGCCTTGATCAATGTTCCCTCTGCCTACCCAAGTTGTCGCAATTTCATATCTATGACCTTGTTAATCATCATACTTGGTGAACCCTTAGTCAGGTGGCCCTGTTGTTCTTCTGCAGTTGTTTTATAGTGAGTGATTATGTGTATCAATGTGTCAGTGAGTTAAGTATAGTGTATCTATGAATGAGCAGTTAGTAAATAGTTAGATACTTAGGTATATAGTTACTTGTTCCTTAAATAGTTAGATATCTGTATATACCCTAAGTTAGACTATTAGCATAAGAGTAGTATCATATACATGTATTATATGGGTATGTATAATATGATGTATTGGTATACAAATATATTAGTTAGCATAGAGATTTCTATATAAGTAATTATATATATTAACAGTACTTAATATAGTTTATATTGACTAGTATAGTTAGGTATGGCATAGTTAGCTTATCAAAGACCTAGAAATGACCCGATACCTAACATAAAATTAGTTATGCATGTTTATCTCTTCAAAATACTTTTGATATGGATATTTGATATTTAGGTGATTGTGATTCCATCTTGGACTTCGATCCTTACACCTTCCTCAGGACCACAGGCGAGTACATTCTCTGACAGTTTTTATTATGTTAATTATTATATGATTCTAGTTGTATAGTATACTTGATTCTGACACTATGGATATACGGGTTAGCATCATAGATACCTGTCATGTGGAGTCATGATTGGAATCCATCGTGCTAGCTGGGGATGGGGAAAATATTAGCAGATTATGTGATCATATCCCACTTTACATGCATCATAGCTCACCCCACACATCACGTAGGGTGTAGCCTGACCATTTACAAGCCTCATAGCCTATTTTATATGATTAGCCTAACTATTGCTCGCATCATAGCTAACCAGATGGATAGCCTGACCTCACATATATCATAGCCAATCATATATAACAAGCCTGATCTTATCCCAAGCCGATCACATAATAAACTGATATTTTAAACACTTAGCCAGATATTATATTCCTTTATTCCAGTTCACTTATTCTAGCATTCACATATTTATGTTCATTGCTAGTTGTACTATTTCTAATTACATATTCTCCAGTATTCCATATTTTTAGTATTTATCTTCATCTTGTATTTTCATACACTGTTTTTATAGTTTTGTTAATATAAATAAAACTGTTGTTTAGTGCTTGTGCTACGCTCCAATCCTGACTGGATAACATTTTTTAGAGGACTTGGAGGACTTCTGTCTCACTCACTATGGCCCAGGTGTAGAGGGAGACTACATACCAAAGCTCCTAGAGGAGTCACTCTCCTTGGAGGAGACACCACCCGTAGTCATCTAGACAGTTCTACTTTTGTATTATTTGTTCTGAAACCTGAGACTTGGATTGTACTTATGTTGAGGCTATTGTTTAGACTATTTATGTTGGACGGCTAGACTCTAGATTACTGTTATATTTTTGAGTTGTTGTGCTTGACTTATGTCAGTACTTCCTTATCTTTATATCTTATCGTGCCAGTTATTTCCTATAGTCTTTGTGATTGAGTATATTATGAATTGTTGATAAATGTATTATTCATTGTCCTACTTATGGAGTTGAGATCATTGACAGGTTATGAGTTATGTTTGGTAGTCTTGAGACCTAGACAACGTTCTACCGCCGATGCTGCGGTATAGGCTGGACGTACCCACGGCTCATGCCCAATTTTTGGGTGTGGGTCTGTAAAACCCCTTTCCTAGAGAATCGTATATACCTTTTTATTTATTAATTATTAATTTAAATTGTAGTAATTAGGGCTAAATAGGAGAAATAGATTTTTAATAATTTTTATTTTAGGTGTTCGGGCACTTAGAGGACTTATGGGACCATCAGGAATTTTTCGAAATTTATTTCATGTAGGAGACCCCTTGAGCAGTTGCTAGCCTAATGGTGTGCATTATCCTAATCCATAAATTTTCTTATGTGTGTATATATATATATATATATATATATATATATATATATATATATATATATATATATACATACAAATATATATATGTATATATATATATTTAAAAAAGAAAATAAAAGAAAAAAAAAAAAGTATAAAGAAATAATTAATAATATACTAATAATAATAATACTAATAATACTAACTTAGCAATTCCAACTTGCTAGCAATTGCTAGCAAAGCAATGTTAGCACAGCCGCTAGCAAAGCAATGTTAGCAAAGCAAGCAACTTACAATGTAAGCACAGCACTCCTATCCCATTCCCACTTCACGGATGCAGCACCCCCACGCGGACCGCCTCCTACTCTCTCTCTCTTCCTATCCTATATATATATATATATATATATATAATTTTATAAAACCCTAACCTAAAATATTCAGACCCCCTCTTCTCATCTAGAGCCGCCACCGCAGCCAGAGAACCCCGTCAGGCCGTCCAAACCATCCCGACGACCCCGACCTCGCGCACTGCAGATTCCCACACAAGGCACCTTCGCTCCGGAGTAGTTTTCCGTCGACTCGCTTAACCAAACGTCGTTCTGTCTTCACCGGTATGCTCACCCCAACCCTCTTCCATATTTGTATAATAGTAGACCTCGAACAACGTGTACCCATAGGCGCAAAATAGCACCCAAGTTGGCGCGAGCAGACCGAATTCTGGGATCGCAGAAAACTGCGGTGACCACCCATGTTGTCGAGTTTGTATCTCCCACCGCAGAGATCTGAATTCGGTGATTCTTTTTGATATGTGTAGAACACTTGACCTAGTTTATTTTCTGTTAAATAATCCTAGATTATTAGCTGCTGCGGACATAATTAAATTCGTCACAAAACTCCGCGAACCCACTTTTTTCAGATTTCCAAAAGTTGGAAAACGGAACGCGCCCCGCCAAACGGGACCGCCCCGCCGTGTACCAAGTGTACCGAACGGTGCACGCAGCGTAACCGGACACGTAAAAATTTGTGTGAACTGATTCGGACTCGTGTGCGCACCGGAATCAGGACGTATCCGCAGACACACCCCGTGTCGCAACTTTTGTGGAACTCGCACGTATTTTGTGCAAGCTTGTCAGATTGCGACGAAACTTATGCCACTGGACTCGTGGTAATGCGTTGGTCCTGTGACCCAATTTTCACACAATTCTGAGACGGTTGACCAAATCGCCAATTGGCGGGCCCCACAGTTGACTTTTTGGACAAAATTGTGTTCGGCTCATCGGAATCCACATTTGGACATACCGTTGGGTTCGTATTAACATTTAGAGTTATTTGACCTATAGTTTGTCCTATTTAGAGACTGTTGCTCTCGGCACACTTTTCGGTGCAAAGTGGGCCACACGTGGGGACCCCACTTTTGTCCGAAATTACCATTTTGCCCCTGTGTCCAAATTGGACGAAAGGGATGTACTTTTTAGCTATTTTGCTCATTCCGGAAACGTTGGTGATGTTTATTTCAGCATCCGAAGACGTTTGTTCGGAGTCCTTAGTTCCAGGTTCCGTGTCCTTGATATTTGGGCACGTACACTTTACAGATTTCTTGCCAGGCAAGTATACCTTGCCATTGTATTGTATTTACATTCTATATGAGGCATGCATATTTATTTTCTGTTTATTTAGTTTATTTATTTTAACTGCTATATAAACTGTGCGTCCAAGGAAACTTGGGTGCACGCCGGTATCGTCGTACTATATTTTATTTACGTATATGCATTGGACCTACTTTATGAGACTACCCCATCTTCATGAGGCATTTATGTTTCATTGGCCATGACACTATTCTTACACGAGTGTGAGTCACATGTAGGACACGGACTTGCGTACTCGGCTGGCCACTGGTACGTATAGGTCGTGCGACGGATAGGGATAACTGCCAATAGAAACTTTGCATGCTAGTAGACCTGGCGGTTATTATAGGTTTATCGTGTCATGGACATGACATGCTTAGAGCATTGGGTGGGGAGAACAACAAGTACCGCATTTGAGCTCCTTTACACTTTTTCTACTGGAGGCATCGCAGTTACCTACGGACCTATGGATGACGGGTGTACGGACGCTTCTAGATGGTAATGCTCATCACTGGTGGGAATCCATGGAGCGCCAGTTGGGTACTTACCAGACTTGGGAGCAGTTCTTGGAGTGCTTTGAGGGAAAGTACTTCCCGGACACTGTCAGGGACACCTTGTATGATCAGTTTCTTCACTTGGAGCAGGAGAATCGAACAGTGGACGAGTATGATACCGAATTTAGTCGACTCAGCAAATATGGCACTGCTTTGATACCAAATGACTTGGCTAAGGCTAAGAGGTTTCATCGGGGACTGACCCAGGAGCTACAATATTATACAAGCTCGCAGTCCCGAGTCTCTTATGCTGAACTACTGACAGAGGCCAGATTACAAGAAACTATTAGCAGAGGAAAGGGAGGTCAGCTGAGGACACAACAAGGATCGGTAAGGATACAGCAAGGACCAGTTAGGACACAACAGGGAGGACCTATCAGACGTCCCTTGGCACAGCAGCATCAGCAACACAGAGCCGGACCGTACCAGATTTTGGAGAAACCCCAATATAATTATTGTGGGAGGATCGGACATGTTTCGAGAGATTGTCGGACTCGCTTGGGTCAGTGTATGAGATGTGGCTCTGGACAGCACCTGGCGAGAGACTGCCAAGTGCAGCAGACACTTCCACCGCCAGTTCAGAGACTAGCGCTTCCAGCACCAAAGACAACACAGCAGGCGGTTAGACCGGGAGCACCTTGACCCCCGGCAGCAGGAGGATTTCAGAGAGGACCACCGCTACCTACTCAGGAGGAGCAGTATATGAGGACTGGACATGGACAACCGCAGAGGAACGGGCAAGCTTTTGCATTGGAGGTAGATGACATGGATCATGAGGTAGATGTCATAGCAGGTATTACCTTTGCTTTTACTTTTTCTGCTGTGACATTATTTGATATGGGAGCCACCCACTCATTCATATCATCTAGTTTTATTGCCAAACACAATATTGCTTCTACACCATTATCTAGTTGTGTTAGAATTCTTACCGGAGGAGGAGTTGTACCAGTTAGTCGAGTTTGTAGATCGGGCCCTATAGTGATACGTGGCAGAGAGATGAATGCCCAACTCTTAGTCCTTCCTATGCCATCTTTTGATATTGTGCTTGGAATGGACTGGCTAAGCAAGTACCATGCTTTCTTCGATTGCTTTAGAGGAAGCATTCTTTTTAAGGTACCAGGCCAGCCTGAACTTGAGTTTGCCCGAGGATCCACAGAAATCCTTGATGGTATGCAGCTCGTAATGGACGATGTCGTCTATCATCCCATTATTTCAGAATTTTTAGACGTCTTCCCAGAGGAATTGCCAGGACTACCCCCAGACAGAGATGTAGAGTTTTCAATTGAACTAGCACCCGGAGCAGCACCTATAGCATCGCATGTTTATAGACTCGCGAAGAAGGAGATGGACGAGCTGAATGCACAGTTAAAAGAGCTAGAGGAGAAAGGTTTCATCCGACCGAGTGCATCACCCTGGGGAGCACCAGTGTTGTTTGTACCCAAGAAGGATGGGTTAGTGCGTATGTGCATTGACTACAGAGCCTTGAATGCAGTGACAGTGAAGAACAAATATCTATTGCCATGCATTGATGACCTGTTTGATCAACTCAGTGGAGCTAAGGTATTCTCGAAGATAGATTTGAGATCGGGATATCACCAAGTGAAGGTACGGAAGCAGGACATTCCGAAGACCGCATTTAGAACAAGATATGGGCACTACGAGTTTTTGGTCATGCCATTTGGATTGACCAATGCTCCAGCGATCTTCATGGACTTGATGAATCGAGTCTTCCACTAGTACTTGGACCAGTTCGTGGTCGTCTTCATAGATGATATACTTGTCTATTCGAAGAGCCACGAGAAGCACGAGGAGCATCTGCGGATTGTTCTAGAGACTTTGAGGAGAGAGCAGTTATATGCTAAACTCAGCAAATGTGAGTTCTTTTTGGACAGAGTTTCATTTCTTGGACATGTTACAGGAGATGGTATCTCTGTTGATCCAGAGAGGATCTCAGCAGTTGAGACATGGCCTGTTCCTAAATCAGCAGCAGAGGTGAGGAGTTTCCTTGGACTTGCGGGATATTACCGACGGTTCGTGGAAAACTTCTCAAGGATAGCGGCACCTATGACTCGTCTGACTTGTAAGGATCAAGAATTTATATGGACTGACGAGTGTCAAGCAGCCTTCGAAGAGTTGAAGAAACGACTGACTACAGCACCAGTATTGACGATTCCGTCAGGATCAGGAGGATATGTGATCTACAGTGACGCATCAGAAAAAGGCTTAGGATGCGTATTGATGCAGCATGGCAAGGTGATTGCATATGCATCGAGGCAGTTACGAGTACATGAGAAGAATTATCCGACTCATGACTTGGAACTTGCAGCCGTTGTATATGCTCTGAAGCTATGGAGACATTACTTATATGGGAAACGAGTGAAGATCTATACAGACCACAAAAGCCTCAAGTACGTCTTCATGCAGAAGGAGTTAAATATGAGGCAACGTCGATGGCTCAAGTTGATGAAAGATTTCGAGATAGAGCTATATTATCATCCAGGCAAGGCTAACGTGGTAGCAGACACGTTAAGCTGGAAGCCAACAGCTTACTTCTTGACAGCACAGAGGGAACTATTAGAGGACTTGCAAGAGCTTGGCATTGAAGTGATATTACTCGGAGCAGATGGGACACTAGCCAACTTGCAAGTTCAATCATCATTGGTAGAGAGGATTAAGGCAGCTTTGCCTACAGATGCCAGATTCAGGAGACTAAAGGCAAGGACCGAGGCCGAAGAGCAGACCGGATTGCGCATTCATGAGGATGGGATATTACGATGTGGTGATCGTCTTTATGTTCCAAATAGAGAGATTCGACAGGAGCTGATGACAGAGGCTCATAGTTCGATTTATTCTATTCATCTTGGAGGCACCAAAATGTATCGCGACTTACGAAAGCACTTTTGGTGGCATAGAATAAAGAGAGAGATAGCTCGCTTTGTAGCTAAATGTCTGGTATGTCAACAAGTGAAGGCGGAGCACCAGAGGATAGCAGAATTATTGCAACCACTTCCGATTCCAGAGTGGAAGTGAGAGCACATCACTATGGACTTCGTCACGGGTTTTCCCAAGAGTCCAAGTGGGAGAGATGCAGTGTGGGTAATAGTAGACCGACTCACCAAGTCAGTCCATTTTATACCTTTTAGAGTGGGTCAGTCTACAGAAGCTTTAGCTGACTTATATATGAGGCAGATCGTGAGATTTCACGGCATACCAGTCAGCATTGTATCGGACAGAGATTCGCGCTTCACATTGTACTTTTGGAGGAGCATGCAAGAGAGTCTTGGTACTCGTCTGAAGTTCAGTACATCTTACCACCCGCAGACAGATGGGCAGTCGGAGCGTACTATTCAGACCTTGGAGGATATATTGAGGGCTTGCATGTTAGACTTCGCAGGATCATGGGAGGATCACCTACATCTTGTAGAGTTTTCTTACAACAACAGCTATCAAGCGAGTATTCAAATGGCTCCGTTTGAAGCATTATATGGAAGAAAATGTAGGTCTCCTGTGTGTTGGAGTGACGTGGAAGAACATCAGATTCTGGGACCCGAGTTGGTGGTCAACACCGTAGAGGCAGTCAAGAAGATTCAGGGACACTTGCGAGCAGCGCAAGACAGGCAGAAGCAGTGGGCAGACCTTCATCGTCGTCCCTTGGAGTTCAAAGAGGGCGATCACGTCTTCTTGAGGATATCACCGACCAGAGGCACCATCCGATTCGGAGGGCGCGGCAAGTTGAGTCCAAGGTATATTGGACCATTTGACGTGCTCGAGAGAGTTGGAGAGGTGGCATATCGACTTGCGCTACCACCTTCACTGGAGGGAGTACATGACGTATTCCATGTGTCGCAGCTCAGGCGATATGTGGCAGACAGCAGTCATGTTCTCGACCATTCAGAGATCACCATTGGGCCGAGCTTGTCATACCAAGAGCAACCCGTGGGAATCCTTGATCGTCGAGAGAAAGTGTTGAGGAACCAGTCTATTCCCTTGGTTCGTGTAGCATGGAGGCATGGCGCGCCAGAAGAATCAACTTGGGAGTGCGAGGACGACATGCACAAGCGTTTTACGAACCTATTCGCAGACCAAGGTATGAATTTACATTGTTAATTTATATCTTATACCATCCTTGCATTCTATCGTAGCTCAATTTTAATTTCGAGGACGAAATTTTTACAAGTTGGGTAGAATGTAAAATCCCCTTCTAGAGAATCGTATATACCTTTTTATTTATTAATTATTAATTTAAATTATAGTAATTAGGGCTAAATAGGAGAAATAGATTTTTAATAATTTTTATTTTAGGTGTTCGGACACTTAGAGGACTTATGGGACCATCAGAAATTTTTCGAAATTTATTTCATGTAGGAGATCCCTTGAGCAGTTGCTAGCCTAATGGTGTGCATTATCCTAATCCATAAATTTTCTTATGTGTATATATATATATATATATATATATATATGTATATATATATATTTAAAAAAGAAAAGAAAAGAAAAGAAAAGAAAGTATAAAGAAATAATTAATAATATACTAATAATAATAATACTAATAATACTAACTTAGCAAGTCCAACTTGCTAGCAAAGCAATCTTAGCACAGCCGCTAGCAAAGCAATGCTAGCAAAGCAAGCAACTTACAATGTAAGCACAGCACTCCTATCCCATTCCCACTTCACGGAGGCAGCACCCCTACGCGGACCGCCTCCTACTCTCTCTCTCTTCCTATCCTATATATATATATATATATATATATATATATATATATATATATATATAATTTCATAAAACCCTAACCTAAAATATCCAGACCCCCTCTTCTCATCTAGAGCCGCCACCACAGCCAGAGAACCCCGTCAGGCCGTCCAAACCATCCCGACGACCCCGACCTCGCGCACTGCAGATTCCCACACGAGGTACCTTCGCTCCGGAGTGGTTTTTTGTCGACTCGCTTAACCAAACGTCGTTCCGTCTTCACCGGTATGCTCACCCCTTAACCCTCTTCCATATTTATATAATAGCAGACCTCGAACAACGTGTACCCATAGGCAAAAAATAGCGTCCAAGTTGGCGCGAGCAGACCGAATTCTGGGATCGCAGAAAACTGCAGTGACCACCCATGTTGCCGAGTTCGCATCTCCCACCACAGAGATCAAAATTCGGTGATTCTTTTTGATATGTGTAGAACACTTGACCTAGTTTATTTTCTGTTAAATAACCCTAGATTATTAGCTGCTGTGGACAGAATTAAATTCGTCACAAAACTCCGCGAACCCACTTTTTCCAGATTTCCAAAAGTTGGAAAACGGAGCGCGCCCCGCCAAACGGGACTGCCCCACCGTGTACCAAGTGTACCGAACGGTGCACGCAGCGTAACCGGACACGTAAAAATTTGTGGAAACTGATTCGGACGCGTGTGCGCGCCGGAATCAGGACGTATCCGCGGACACACCCCGTGTCGCAACTTTTGTGGAACTCGCGCGTATTTGGTGCACGCTTGTCAGATTGCGACGAAACTTGTACCACTGGACTCGTGGTAACGCGCTGGTCCTGTGACCCAATTTTCACGCAATTCTGAGACGGTTGACCAAATCGCCAATTGGTGGGCCCACAGTTGACTTTTTGGACAAAATTGTGTTCGGCTCATCGTAATCCACATTTGGACATACCGTTGGGTTCGTATTGACATTTAGAGTTGTTTGACCTATAGTTTGTCCCATTTAGAGAATGTTACCCTTGGCACACTTTTCGGTGCAAAGTGGGCCACACGTGGACCCCACTTTTGTCCGAAATTACCGTTTTGCCCCTGTGTCCAAATTGGACGAAAGGGATGTGCTTTTTAGCTATTTTGCTCATTCCGGAAACGTTGGTGATGTTTATTTCAGCATCCGGAGACGTTTGTTCGGAGTCCTTAGTTCCAGGTTCCGTGTCCTTGACATTTGGGCGCGTACACTTTACAGATTTCTTGCCAGGCAAGTATACCTTGCCATTGTACTGTATTTACATTCCATATGAGGCATGCATGTTTATTTTCTGTTTATTTAGTTTATTTATTTTAACTGCTATATAAACTGTGCGTCCAAGGAAACTTGGGTGCAATGCCGGTATCGTCGTACTATGTTTTTATTTACGTATATGCATTGGATCTACTTTATGAGACTACCCCATCTTCATGAGGCATTTATGTTTCATTGGCCATGACACTATTCTTACACGAGTGTGAGTCACATGTAGGACACGGACTTGCGTACTCGGCTGGCCACTGGTACGTATAGGTCGTACGACGGATAGGGATAACTGCCAATAGAAACTTTGCATGCTAGTAGACCTGGCGGTTATTAGAGGTTTATCGTATCATGGACATGACATGCTTAGAGCATTGGGTGGGGAGAACAACAAGTACCGCATTTGAGCTCCTTTACACTTTTTCTATTGTGCGCCCGCATTCTCCGCTGGAGATACGGGTGGTGATGACCACTATATATTATGTACTATCAGGCGGGCCACCGGCGTTCAAAAGACGACGTGCCTTTTAGGCCCCTGGATCTCCAATAGAGAACCATGCCAAATCCCAGGTTTTCAGCCAGATAGCTCACTTGTGGGGAAAGGTGTTCTTAACTGCATTCACTTAGACGGTTAGGCGACCCCAATAGATATTTATTTTCAGTACTTTATTGGCATGTGCTTTTTGTATCTTGTTACGTCCCTCTGAGGACCTGGTCCCTTTCCAGATATAGATGAGCAGGAGTACCCGCAGGAGTATGGACCTGGACCTGACGCTACCTATCAGTCTGAGGCGATCTTACCTTCTGATTATATGTGATTCATTTGCAGCTGTTTAGAGATTCTAGTTGCTATTCTTTTTCTAGACATTTACTCTTATATTAGAGTTTATTCTCTTCTCTCTTTAGTAGTTTATTATAGTCGATTTGTAGTGGATTTGTTTTCACCCGACTATCACACTTTGAGATTCCTATTTGAGACTGCTTCTTTGATATTTAGTTATTGATTTCTATTATTCTATTATTTGTGCTGTGGATGAGATATAGAACTGCGTGTGACTTGTTGTGACATATATTACCACTGTGGATTGGATATTCATGTACAGCGTACGTGTGTATATGATTTCCATATATTGGAGTTCGTATACATACGGCTGGCGTGTTACGTATTCCTAGTCCTACGTATTTTGGGACTGGGGCGTGACAGGGTCATGACACATACATAATCAAATACGTCAATTTGGTCTAATTGACCAATTGACCAACACAACATGTGTCAATATCGGAATTCTCCCAAAATTGATACAAAATACACCATAACTTCCTCCATAGGCCTCCTATAAACCTAATTCCAATTCTTATGGATAGTCTCATCATATGGGGTGGTACCTAATGATTAAAACATAGATTTAAAGTCTACACAAAAAGAGAAAACTGAATTGTATCTATTGGGAGATGGATTTCCAATAAAACTTCCAAAGTAGGTAAAATTGGCCTCCAACTTGTAGTTCCTTGCTCCTCTTTGCAGATCATTGCTTCCTCCTTATAGATCCTTGCTTTAATAGCCTCCAATGGTGATTTGGGAAGGAATTAGAAAAAAATTGGTGTGGGAATGTTGAAATTGGGAAGAGGAAATTCTAGATCTAGAATTGTAATAAAAAAAGAGGAGGAAGAAATTTCTCCCTCTCTTTTAAATGGTCAGCCCCCATACCCATTCCCCAAGCTACTATGCAGTTACTAATTTACCCCTTGGGGCCTCTCCTGAAGAAATAATTAAGGAGGGAAGGTTCTAGTCTAATGGGTTTAATTTAATTAATCATCCTCCTAATGAATGAGCTTATAAATGGGCTCAATTCTAACTAAATTTAAATGTTGGTCCACGGATCTAATCTAAACTAGTTAGGTCCACTAACACAAGTACAAAAAAATATACTAACATCTAACAATAATTAAAATAATATAATAAATAATTATACAACATGAACAATATTTAATTAATTATAAAATGATCAAAATATCCTTTTATAGAAAATATGGTAGTTATATATATATATATATATATATATATATATATATATATATATATATATATATATATATATATATATATATATCAACACATACCATATATAAACTAAAGTATATATATATATAATATCAAATACAGTAGGATAAAATATAACAAACACGTGGAGTGCATCGCACCCGTTTACTCAATCTATGATACGCTTGCGATACGGCTCCATCACTCCACCAAACGTATCTCGAAGAACATGAGCAAGTCTAGGATCATAAATATATGTACTACGAAGAGCTAGCTACTCATCCACATGCTCGTATGAAAATATGACATGCTCAAACACCCATATCGGAAGAAAATTCCCAAATCAACCTGTATCATCAAATTATCGTGATACGGCCTACACTTATCCAATAGGAGACACGACACTAGTCTCTGTCACGCCCCAGTCCCAAAATACCGAGGGACTGGATGCGTGATTATGGCCAGCAGCATGCACCGATGGATAAACCCAATTTAATGGATCCATCGGGCATACTTAAGCTGTATATAAGGTCTATAACAATAATTCAGAACTAATCTCATCCACAGAAAAGAATATAAATCAACAGCAATAAAGAAAGTAATTTAAACATCCAGTCTCAGCAAAGTATTCGGGGAACAACCCGATATAAGTCTGGTACAATGATCTCATAAACAGAAATTAAAGAGTTTAATTAAACATGAAATAACGACTGAGCATGGCGAAGCAATGGTTCAGGAGAAGTCCTCAGCGATCACCTCGTCTTCAGCTACGGGTACTGTTCCGTGAAGAGCACCTGTTCCGTAGACTTCTGGATAAACCTCGTCTGCAAATCCTGGGGACATAATCCGGATCCAGGTCCTCAGAGGACATAGCAAGGTACAAGAAAACACAAGCCAAAATAAATGCAGTAAAGCAGTTAATGAAACAATAGGGTCAACTATATAACCATCTATGTGAAATGCAAGTTGAGAGCATCACTAAACTTAGGCTGATACCACTACAAGCTCTGTGTCTGGGAGCCGGTAGCAGCTATACTATGAATTTTACTATGTGTTTACTATGAATTTATATATATAATCAGCCTGTAGCCTGTGTGTCTCTCCCCACCCAATGTAATCATACATATCATGTCCACGATGCCTCATGTCCACGTCACGTACGATCATATCTAATGCAGTAAGTCATACCATATCTATGAACATAATGTCTAGGAATGTAATGTCTAAGTCATAAATCCTGGAACCTACTCAGAATCACCTTGAATATTTCAGGAAGATTCTGTCTCATGCTCTGTGTCAGGTGTCCTGGGTAATAAGTACTTGATAGGGCAAGTACAAGAATATAAATGTCACGATTTCCATCTCTAAATGACATTGCCCAACCCCGCGTACGGTGTTGGCACCCGACTATGATCGGACGCTAAGCAAGTCACACGGCCCTAGGGTTGAGCAAGTACAATAATCACAGGAAAATAAATCAAGAGAAATGAATCATTAAACTGCTTTTATGGCAAGGTACACTTGCCTGGATTTTCGGTTCCAGTTGTCACTTGGGCTTCAGTTGGGATTGCAGGCAGTACTCCGGCTGCTGAAACAAATATCACCATCAGATTCAGAAAATGTCAATCAGCTAGAAACGCCTGTCCTTGAGTCCAGTTTGGAGACAAGGGCAAAAACGTCAATTTCGGGCCAAGGCGGGGTCCAGATGTGGGCCGCTTTGCACCGAAAAACGCGTCAGGGTCAAAGGTCTCCAAATCAGTCCAACTTAATGTCAACAGGTCAGGAACGATGATACGAACCCAACGGAACTTCCAGAATTGGATTCCGATGAGCCGTTCTCAAAATCGCCCGTCGAGTGGAGCCTGTGGGGCCCACAACACGCGATTTTGTCAACGTTCTCAGAATCGAACCAAACTTGACCCACAGGACCAGCGTATTGCTACGAGTCCAATGGCGCAAGTTTCGTCTCGATCTGACTTGTGTATACTAAGTTACAGCGAGAAACAGAAAGTACGGATACGGGGCGTTGTCCGCGGATACGCACTGATTCCGGTGTGCACGCACATCCGAATCAGCTTCTGCGAAAGCCCACACGTCCGTATCAACGACGCTGACGTAACGGTGAAGACCGCACGTGACCAAGTCGTCCCGTTTGGCGGGGCGTACTCGATTCCGGGGTGAAACAGGGTCTGGTTTTTTCCTGTTTTTGGATCGCGGTGTGCGATCACCACAGGAAGCGATGCCCCGAGCGGTTTGTCCGGACACCGAGAGGGTCATACAGGCTACGCAATACAATTTACGGAATCGAATTCCGAGCTATGAGCAGGAAGTTACGAATACCTGAAGTAGGTCCGAGAAACCGAATTTAAATCGTGTCCGACACGCGATTTACTGTGTCCGAGTCCACTGTTCACTAGGGTTAGGGTTTTCTGGTTCCTATGTCCGCGGCTAGGCTCCTGTGTCCGACTCCTCACTGTGTCCGTGTCTGGGCAGAGGCTTCTGTGCTCTGGGTGTCGCCGGAGTTGGTCGGCGCGGTTGGAGGTGGCCAGGAACTGCTCGCGGAGGCGGGACGGCCAGAGGCGGCGTCAGCGCTGGAGGCTGCTGCTGAGCTCGGGTTCTGAGGCGGCAAAGGGCGGAGGAAGGGAGTCGGCAGCGGCGAGGTGCTAGGGAGGTCTAGGGCGGAGCTGGGACTTCAGGCGGCGGGGAAGAATGGCCGGCTAGGGTTAGGGTTTTATAGAGAGGAGGCGGGAGAGGGAGAGGCGGCAGTTGCGGTGGCCGGAGGCGAAGGGGCGGGGACGCGAGAGGGCGGCGGGTTCTGGAAGTCGGAGCGGAACCGTCGCCGGCGGCGGAACGGCTCAGGCGGTCGGGTTTCGTCGGTTGGGGGAGAGAGAGGGAGCGGGTACGGGTGGCCGGGTCGGGTCGGGTCTTCGGATCCGGCCCGATCCGAAAACTGGATTGCGGGTCGGGTTCGGGCTATCGGGTTCGGGTCTGGGTTGGACCCGGATCCGACCCGATAAGGAATTGGGTTTGGGTTTAATTAAAATAAACCGGTTTGGTTTAGATTGTTTTGGTTCAGTTAAATAAACCCAGTTTATTTGGGTTTTAAATTGATTTAATATTTAATTAGTATTTAGGGCTTTAAAAATTCATCCGGAGTCCAATAAATTCCCGGAAAAATATCCTATGTCAGGTTTTCTGTTTTACACCATAAAATATTATTTTCATAATATTTTAATACCATTTAATATCAATTAAAAATCCTTCAATAATTAAAACCCTGGTATATAATTACAGAAAAATCCTGGAAAATTCCAGAAAATTCTAAAAATCCAAATTAAAATTCTTTGAAAAATCAGGGGGATTACAATATACCCCCCTTAAGAGGATTGCGTCCTCGCAATCAAAGAATAACCGGTCAACAGAGATGACACGGTTGCAACTATTGTTCGAAACACATCAAAATCAAGGAGCACCTAGGAAAAATTATTTTCCTAAGCATTAAAAGTTATGCAATTTCCCAAATGAGGGAAATCTAGAAAATTACAGTTTTTTATAAAACCAGGTTATCTTTCAAAACTTATCAGGTTAACAATTATAAAACATTCTGATTTATTGGCAAGTTCAAAAATAAATTACTAGGTTAACACTAGTTTATCCTTTATAAAACATTTTAGACTAACAATTTTAAAACATTCTAGGTTATTATCAAGTTCAAAATTTCTAAGTTAACACTAGGTTATCAATTATAAAACACTCTAGGTTGTTTGCAAGTTCAAATTAAATTACTAGGTTAACAAGTTAAAATTTTCCAGGTTAGGTCTAGGGTCACGAACCAGCAGGCACAAAATAATGCAAAACTAGAAACAGAAACTATAAAAACTTACGCGCATTTGCTACTCCTTGGTTCTGCGCGTCTCCCACAGTCATTGCGAAAACTTGGCCGCGTCCTGGTGGATTCCTCTGCTGCTGCTGGGCTTGTTGGAAGAGTGCTGCCTGCGGTGCCAAGGGTGGCCTTGGTTGATACCCTCCTGGTGCTGGTAGAGCTTGTTGGTTTATCCTTGGTACTCCTCCTCGATGATAAGGACAATCCTTGGCTAAATGTTGATTGGTTCCACAAATCAAGCACAATCCCAACTTGCGTCTGCAGTCCTTCTCTAAATGGCCTATCTTGCCACAGTATTGACATGTAGGTACTGTCTGCGGAGAGGCTCTGGGTTGCTGGTGTATGTGAGGCCTCTTTGCAGCTTCTTCTTGTGGTGCTTTGGCTGCTGTAGAAGACCGTTTCAGACCGGTCTCTCTCCTGGTGACGCGTTCCATGCGTCGTGCTGCAGCGAGAACGTCCGAGTACGAAGTGGGTGCGACAGATCCAATTAGCTTCTGCAACTCGATGTTAAGGCCGTCGAAAAACTTTTCGGCCTTCTCTTCTTCTGTTGGGATTAATGCTGGGGCGAAGTGACTCAGACGAATGAACTCAGCGTTGTACTCTTCCACCGTCATAGCTTCCTGAGTGAGGCGATTGAACTTGTCCCTCAGTTCTGATCGAGCGATAGCTGGTATGTACATCTCCTGGAAGAGTCTGGAGAACTCTTCCCAAGTAACTCGATCTGGTCCGAGCCTGGTCTCTTCAGATAACCACCAGTGATGAGCATTGTCCGTCAACTGCATTCTGACGGCGGTCATCCAACGTTCTCTTGGAAGTTCAGCTGCTTCCAACTGGTGTTGTATATTGGTGAGCCACTCATGCACTTCAGTTGGTCCTTCTTTGCCCGAAAAGGTACGAGGCTTGAGTTGACGGAAGTCAGTGATAGACCCCGTTGCTGGTCGCCTAACTTGTGGGTTCACTTGCTCCAATGCATTTACTAGGCTGGTTCTCAGGTACTCTGCCTCCTGACGATGCGCCTCCTGATGAATTTGTTGTTGGGCTTGCATCATTGCGTAGATCATTTGAAATATCTGCTGCCCGTCTATAGGTTGCCCTTGTGGGAATACGGGCATCGGTGGAACGAAATGCGGAGGCGGCGGGATGTCATCACGCCGGAACCTTGAATCATGCGGTGCTTCTTGATCGTTTTGAGAAGATTGCCCTCGGTCTTCGGGTGTCACTCCTTCATCATAAGTGACCACAGCATCGTGTGGTGTACTCAAGGGATTCTCATCTCCACTTCTTGGATCCATTAGTCTGCATCAAAATAAAACATAAGAAGCGCACTGGATTCAAGGCAAGATGCAAGTCAAAAGTTAATTTGAATACGATACAGATATCAAGAACGTTTCAAGCAAGTGGATGAGATACTAAAAACTTATCCTATTCTTATTTGCAGGTCTGTTCGGTCCCTAAGTTGAAACCGAACAATTTAGTCGTTGACCTGCATGGGCCACCACAAAAACCATGTCACGCCCCAGTCCCAAAATACCGAGGGACTGGATGCGTGATTATGGCCAGCAGCATGCACCGATGGATAAACCCAATTTAATGGATCCATCGGGCATACTTAAGCTGTATATAAGGTCTATAACAATAATTCAGAACTAATCTCATCCACAGAAAAGAATATAAATCAACAGCAATAAAGAAAGTAATTTAAACATCCAGTCTCAGCAAAGTATTCGGGGAACAACCCGATATAAGTCTGGTACAATGATCTCATAAACAGAAATTAAAGAGTTTAATTAAACATGAAATAACGACTGAGCATGGCGAAGCAATGGTTCAGGAGAAGTCCTCAGCGATCACCTCGTCTTCAGCTACGGGTACTGTTCCGTGAAGAGCACCTGTTCCGTAGACTTCTGGATAAACCTCGTCTGCAAATCCTGGGGACATAATCCGGATCCAGGTCCTCAGAGGACATAGCAAGGTACAAGAAAACACAAGCCAAAATAAATGCAGTAAAGCAGTTAATGAAACAATAGGGTCAACTATATAACCATCTATGTGAAATGCAAGTTGAGAGCATCACTAAACTTAGGCTGATACCACTACAAGCTCTGTGTCTGGGAGCCGGTAGCAGCTATACTATGAATTTGACTATGTGTTTACTATGAATTTATATATATAATCAGCTTGTAGCCTGTGTGTCTCTCCCCACCCAATGTAATCATACATATCATGTCCACGATGCCTCATGTCCACGTCACGTACGATCATATCTAATGCAGTAAGTCATACCATATCTATGAACATAATGTCTAGGAATGTAATGTCTAAGTCATAAATCCTGGAACCTACTCAGAATCACCTTGAATATTTCAGGAAGATTCTGTCTCATGCTTTGTGTCAGGTGTCCTGGGTAATAAGTACTTGATAGGGCAAGTACAAGAATATAAATGTCACGATTTCCATCTCTAAATGACATTGCCCAACCCCGCGTACGGTGTTGGCACCCGACTATGATCGGACGCTAAGCAAGTCACACGGCCCTAGGGTTGAGCAAGTACAATAATCACAGGAAAATAAATCAAGAGAAATGAATCATTAAACTGCTTTTATGGCAAGGTACACTTGCCTGGATTTCCGGTTCCAGTTGTCACTTGGGCTTCAGTTGGGATTGCAGGCAGTACTCCGGCTGCTGAAACAAATATCACCATCAGATTCAGAAAATGTCAATCAGCTAGAAACGCCTGTCCTTGAGTCCAGTTTGGAGACAAGGGCAAAAACGTCAATTTCGGGCCAAGGCGGGGTCCAGATGTGGGCCGCTTTGCACCGAAAAACGTGTCAGGGTCAAAGGTCTCCAAATCAGTCCAACTTAATGTCAACAGGTCAGGAACGATGATACGAACCCAACGGAACTTCCAGAATTGGATTCCGATGAGCCGTTCTCAAAATCGCCCGTCGAGTGGAGCCTGTGGGGCCCACAACACGCGATTTTGTCAACGTTCTCAGAATCGAACCAAACTTGACCCACAGGACCAGCGTATTGCTACGAGTCCAATGGCGCAAGTTTCGTCTCGATCTGACTTGTGTATACTAAGTTACAGCGAGAAACAGAAAGTACGGATACGGGGCGTTGTCCGCGGATACGCACTGATTCCGGTGTGCACGCACATCCGAATCAGCTTCTGCGAAAGCCCACACGTCCGTATCAACGACGCTGACGTAACGGTGAAGACCGCACGTGACCAAGTCGTCCCGTTTGGCGGGGCGTACTCGATTCCGGGGTGAAACAGGGTCTGGTTTTTTCCTGTTTTTGGATCGCGGTGTGCGATCACCACAGGAAGCGATGCCCCGAGCGGTTTGTCCGGGCACCGAGAGGGTCATACAGGCTACGCAATACAATTTACGGAATCGAATTCCGAGCTATGAGCAGGAAGTTACGAATACCTGAAGTAGGTCCGAGAAACCGAATTTAAATCGTGTCCGACACGCGATTTACTGTGTCCGAGTCCACTGTTCACTAGGGTTAGGGTTTTCTGGTTCCTGTGTCCGCGGCTAGGCTCCTGTGTCCGACTCCTCACTGTGTCCGTGTCTGGGCAGAGGCTTCTGTGCTCTGGGTGTCGCCGGAGTTGGTCGGCGCGGTTGGAGGTGGCCAGGAACTGCTCGCGGAGGCGGGACGGCCAGAGGCGGCGTCAGCGCTGGAGGCTGCTGCTGAGCTCGGGTTCTGAGGCGGCAAAGGGCGGAGGAAGGGAGTCGGCAGCGGCGAGGTGCTAGGGAGGTCTAGGGCGGAGCTGGGACTTCAGGCGGCGGGGAAGAATGGCCGGCTAGGGTTAGGGTTTTATAGAGAGGAGGCGGGAGAGGGAGAGGCGGCAGTTGCGGTGGCTGGAGGCGAAGGGGCGGGGACGCGAGAGGGCGGCGGGTTCTGGAAGTCGGAGCGGAACCGTCGCCGGCGGCGGAACGGCTCAGGCGGTCGGGTTTCGTCGGTTGGGGGAGAGAGAGGGAGCGGGTACGGGTGGCCGGGTCGGGTCGGGTCTTCGGATCCGGCCCGATCCGAAAACTGGATTGCGGGTCGGGTTCGGGCTATCGGGTTCGGGTCTGGGTTGGACCCGGATCCGACCCGATAAGGAATTGGGTTTGGGTTTAATTAAAATAAACCGGTTTGGTTTAGATTGTTTTGGTTCAGTTAAATAAACCCGGTTTATTTGGGTTTTAAATTGATTTAATATTTAATTAGTATTTAGGGCTTTAAAAATTCATCCGGAGTCCAATAAATTCCCAGAAAAATACCCTATGTCAGGTTTTCTGTTTTACACCATAAAATATTATTTTCATAATATTTTAATACCATTTAATATCAATTAAAAATCCTTCAATAATTAAAACCCTGGTATATAATTACAGAAAAATCCTGGAAAATTCCAGAAAATTCTAAAAATCCAAATTAAAATTCTTTGAAAAATTAGGGGGATTACAATATACCCCCCTTAAGAGGATTGCGTCCTCGCAATCAAAGAATAACCGGTCAACAGAGATGACACGGTTGCAACTATTGTTCGAAACACATCAAAATCAAGGAGCACCTAGGAAAAATTATTTTCCTAAGCATTAAAAGTTATGCAATTTCCCAAATGAGGGAAATCTAGAAAATTATAGTTTTTTATAAAACCAGGTTATCTTTCAAAACTTATCAGGTTAACAATTATAAAACATTCTGATTTATTGGCAAGTTCAAAAATAAATTACTAGGTTAACACTAGTTTATCCTTTATAAAACATTTTAGACTAACAATTTTAAAACATTCTAGGTTATTATCAAGTTCAAAATTTCTAAGTTAACACTAGGTTATCAATTATAAAACACTCTAGGTTGTTTGCAAGTTCAAATTAAATTACTAGGTTAACAAGTTAAAATTTTCCAGGTTAGGTCTAGGGTCACGAACCAGCAGGCACAAAATAATGCAAAACTAGAAACAGAAACTATAAAAACTTACGCGCATTTGCTACTCCTTGGTTCTGCGCGTCTCCCACAGTCATTGCGAAAACTTGGCCGCGTCCTGGTGGATTCCTCTGCTGCTGCTGGGCTTGTTGGAAGAGTGCTGCCTGCGGTGCCAAGGGTGGCCTTGGTTGATACCCTCCTGGTGCTGGTAGAGCTTGTTGGTTTATCCTTGGTACTCCTCCTCGATGATAAGGACAATCCTTGGCTAAATGTTGATTGGTTCCACAAATCAAGCACAATCCCAACTTGCGTCTGCAGTCCTTCTCTAAATGGCCTATCTTGCCACAGTATTGACATGTAGGTACTGTCTGCGGAGAGGCTCTGGGTTGCTGGTGTATGTGAGGCCTCTTTGCAGCTTTTTCTTGTGGTGCTTTGGCTGCTGTAGAAGACCGTTTCAGACCGGTCTCTCTCCTGGTGACGCGTTCCATGCGTCGTGCTGCAGCGAGAACGTCCGAGTACGAAGTGGGTGCGACAGATCCAATTAGCTTCTGCAACTCGATGTTAAGGCCGTCGAAAAACTTTTCGGCCTTCTCTTCTTCTGTTGGGATTAATGCTGGGGCGAAGCGACTCAGACGAATGAACTCAGCGTTGTACTCTTCCACCGTCATAGCTTCCTGAGTGAGGCGATTGAACTTGTCCCTCAGTTCTGATCGAGCGATAGCTGGTATGTACATCTCCTGGAAGAGTCTGGAGAACTCTTCCCAAGTAACTCGATCTGGTCCGAGCCTGGTCTCTTCAGATAACCACCAGTGATGAGCATTGTCCGTCAACTGCATTCTGACGGCGGTCATCCAACGTTCTCTTGGAAGTTCAGCTGCTTCCAACTGGTGTTGTATATTGGTGAGCCACTCATGCACTTCAGTTGGTCCTTCTTTGCCCGAAAAGGTACGAGGCTTGAGTTGACGGAAGTCAGTGATAGACCCCGTTGCTGGTCGCCTAACTTGTGGGTTCACTTGCTCCAATGCATTTACTAGGCTGGTTCTCAGGTACTCTGCCTCCTGACGATGCGCCTCCTGATGAATTTGTTGTTGGGCTTGCATCATTGCGTAGATCATTTGAAATATCTGCTGCCCGTCTATAGGTTGCCCTTGTGGGAATACGGGCATCGGTGGAACGAAATGCGGAGGCGGCGGGATGTCATCACGCCGGAACCTTGAATCATGCGGTGCTTCTTGATCGTTTTGAGAAGATTGCCCTCGGTCTTCGGGTGTCACTCCTTCATCATAAGTGACCACAGCATCGTGTGGTATACTCAAGGGATTCTCATCTCCACTTCTTGGATCCATTAGTCTGCATCAAAATAAAACATAAGAAGCGCACTGGATTCAAGGCAAGATGCAAGTCAAAAGTTAATTTGAATACGATACAGATATCAAGAACGTTTCAAGCAAGTGGATGAGATACTAAAAACTTATCCTATTTTTATTTGCAGGTCTGTTCGGTCCCTAAGTTGAAACCGAATAATTTAGTCGTTGACCTGCATGGGCCACCACAAAAACCATGTCACGCCCCAGTCCCAAAATACCGAGGGACTGGATGCGTGATTATGGCCAGCAGCATGCACCGATGGATAAACCCAATTTAATGGATCCATCGGGCATACTTAAGCTGTATATAAGGTCTATAACAATAATTCAGAACTAATCTCATCCACAGAAAAGAATATAAATCAACAGCAATAAAGAAAGTAATTTAAACATCCAGTCTCAGCAAAGTATTCGGGGAACAACCCGATATAAGTCTGGTACAATGATCTCATAAACAGAAATTAAAGAGTTTAATTAAACATGAAATAACGACTGAGCATGGCGAAGCAATGGTTCAGGAGAAGTCCTCAGCGATCACCTCGTCTTCAGCTACGGGTACTGTTCCGTGAAGAGCACCTGTTCCGTAGACTTCTGGATAAACCTCGTCTGCAAATCCTGGGGACATAATCCGGATCCAGGTCCTCAGAGGACATAGCAAGGTACAAGAAAACACAAGCCAAAATAAATGCAGTAAAGCAGTTAATGAAACAATAGGGTCAACTATATAACCATCTATGTGAAATGCAAGTTGAGAGCATCACTAAACTTAGGCTGATACCACTACAAGCTCTGTGTCTGGGAGCCGGTAGCAGCTATACTATGAATTTTACTATGTGTTTACTATGAATTTATATATATAATCAGCCTGTAGCCTGTGTGTCTCTCCCCACCCAATGTAATCATACATATCATGTCCACGATGCCTCATGTCCACGTCACGTACGATCATATCTAATGCAGTAAGTCATACCATATCTATGAACATAATGTCTAGGAATGTAATGTCTAAGTCATAAATCCTGGAACCTACTCAGAATCACCTTGAATATTTCAGGAAGATTCTGTCTCATGCTCTGTGTCAGGTGTCCTGGGTAATAAGTACTTGATAGGGCAAGTACAAGAATATAAATGTCACGATTTCCATCTCTAAATGACATTGCCCAACCCCGCGTACGGTGTTGGCACCCGACTATGATCGGACGCTAAGCAAGTCACACGGCCCTAGGGTTGAGCAAGTACAATAATCACAGGAAAATAAATCAAGAGAAATGAATCATTAAACTGCTTTTATGGCAAGGTACACTTGCCTGGATTTCCGGTTCCAGTTGTCACTTGGGCTTCAGTTGGGATTGCAGGCAGTACTCCGGCTGCTGAAACAAATATCACCATCAGATTCAGAAAATGTCAATCAGCTAGAAACGCCTGTCCTTGAGTCCAGTTTGGAGACAAGGGCAAAAACGTCAATTTCGGGCCAAGGCGGGGTCCAGATGTGGGCCGCTTTGCACCGAAAAACGCGTCAGGGTCAAAGGTCTCCAAATCAGTCCAACTTAATGTCAACAGGTCAGGAACAATGATACGAACCCAACGGAACTTCCAGAATTGGATTCCGATGAGCCGTTCTCAAAATCGCCCGTCGAGTGGAGCCTGTGGGGCCCACAACACGCGATTTTGTCAACGTTCTCAGAATCGAACCAAACTTGACCCACAGGACCAGCGTATTGCTACGAGTCCAATGGCGCAAGTTTCGTCTCGATCTGACTTGTGTATACTAAGTTACAGCGAGAAACAGAAAGTACGGATACGGGGCGTTGTCCGCGGATACGCACTGATTCCGGTGTGCACGCACATCCGAATCAGCTTCTGCGAAAGCCCACACGTCCGTATCAACGACGCTGACGTAACGGTGAAGACCGCACGTGACCAAGTCGTCCCGTTTGGCGGGGCGTACTCGATTCCGGGGTGAAACAGGGTCTGGTTTTTTCCTGTTTTTGGATCGCGGTGTGCGATCACCACAGGAAGCGATGCCCCGAGCGGTTTGTCCGGGCACCGAGAGGGTCATACAGGCTACGCAATACAATTTACGGAATCGAATTCCGAGCTATGAGCAGGAAGTTACGAATACCTGAAGTAGGTCCGAGAAACCGAATTTAAATCGTGTCCGACACGCGATTTACTGTGTCCGAGTCCACTGTTCACTAGGGTTAGGGTTTTCTGGTTCCTGTGTCCGCGGCTAGGCTCCTGTGTCCGACTCCTCACTGTGTCCGTGTCTGGGCAGAGGCTTCTGTGCTCTGGGTGTCGCCGGAGTTGGTCGGCGCGGTTGGAGGTGGCCAGGAACTGCTCGCGGAGGCGGGACGGCCAGAGGCGGCGTCAGCGCTGGAGGCTGCTGCTGAGCTCGGGTTCTGAGGCGGCAAAGGGCGGAGGAAGGGAGTCGGCAGCGGCGAGGTGCTAGGGAGGTCTAGGGCGGAGCTGGGACTTCAGGCGGCGGGGAAGAATGGCCGGCTAGGGTTAGGGTTTTATAGAGAGGAGGCGGGAGAGGGAGAGGCGGCAGTTGCGGTGGCCGGAGGCGAAGGGGCGGGGACGCGAGAGGGCGGCGGGTTCTGGAAGTCGGAGCGGAACCGTCGCCGGCGACGGAATGGCTCAGGCGGTCGGGTTTCGTCGGTTGGGGGAGAGAGAGGGAGCGGGTACGGGTGGCCGGGTCGGGTCGGGTCTTCGGATCCGGCCCGATCCGAAAACTGGATTGCGGGTCGGGTTCGGGCTATCGGGTTCGGGTCTGGGTTGGACCCGGATCCGACCCGATAAGGAATTGGGTTTGGGTTTAATTAAAATAAACCGGTTTGGTTTAGATTGTTTTGGTTCAGTTAAATAAACCCGGTTTATTTGGGTTTTAAATTGATTTAATATTTAATTAGTATTTAGGGCTTTAAAAATTCATCCGGAGTCCAATAAATTCCCGGAAAAATACCCTATGTCAGGTTTTCTGTTTTACACCATAAAATATTATTTTCATAATATTTTAATACCATTTAATATCAATTAAAAATCCTTCAATAATTAAAACCCTGGTATATAATTACAGAAAAATCCTGGAAAATTCCAGAAAATTCTAAAAATCCAAATTAAAATTCTTTGAAAAATCAGGGGGATTACAGTCTCACACAACCAAATTCATGTCAATTTGGTCTAATTGACTTATTGACAAACATAAGATGTGCCAATATCGGAATTCCTCCAAAATTGGCATAAAATACACCATAACTTCTTCCATAGGCCTCCTATGAACCTAATTCTACTTCCTATGGGTATCCTTAGTATATGGGAGATTTCCTAATGATTAAACTACATATTTAGACTCTAATTAGAGAGAAAAAATAAAATTGTATCTATTGGAAGATAGATTTCCAATGCAAGTCTCCAAAAGAGTGTCAAGAGCCTTCAACTTGTATTCCTTTCTCCTCTTTGTAGATCCTTGCCTCCTCCTTATTCCAATAGACTCTAAGGGTGAGTAAAGAAGGAATTGTGAGATAATTTGGGTAGAGATTGGTGTAGAGATAAAGGAATTTGGAAGAGGGAATTCTAGATCTAGAATTGAGATGAATGGATGAAGAAAGAGAGAGAGTCTCTCTCCTCTCCCCTATGGCCGGCCTTGCCCCATTCTCTAAGTCACTATAAAAAGTCTACAATATCCCTTTAGGCTTGTCATAAAGGAATTAATTAAGGAAGGAAGGTTCTAATCCAATTGGTCTAACTAATTAAGTCATCCTCCTAATGAATGGGCTTATTTGTTGGGCTAAAATCTAACTAAAATTAACGTTGGTCCATGAGTCTATTCTAATCTAGTTACTAATAACACAAGTCCAAATAAAAATATAGCATCTAATAATAAATAAATAAATATACCACAAGCACATTAATTAATTATAAATTGACCAAAATACTCCTTCCTAGAAAATGTGGTAGTGACAAGTCTACCCCCTTAAAATAATTTTGTCCTCAAAAATCAAAGACGAAACTACCCCCAGAAAATAAAACAGAATCAGGAAAAAATATACCTCAAGGTACAAACAAATATGGATAACGATATCGTATTTCATCCTCCCTCTCCTAGGTAGACTCACCCGGAGACTGATGCCTCCATGCGACGCGTACCAAAGATATGGTCTGGTTTCTCAGCACATTCTCTCTCTGATCTAGAATCTCAACTGGATGCTCTAGATAACTAAGAGTAGGGCCCACCTCTATCTTCGAGTGATCCAATACGTGACTAGGATCCTCCATGTACCATCTCATCTATGACACATGAAACACGTTGTGCACTCCCTCCAATGCAAGTGGCAAGTCTAGTCTGTAAGCAATTGCACTGACCCTCTCGAGAATACTAAAGGGTCCGATGAATCGCGGACTATGCTTTCTGCCTCCACCGAAACGAATCATGCCTCGTGTCGGATAAATCCTCAAAAACACCAAACCTCTAACCTAGAATAAAATACAACCTTAAGAACTTAATCTCTAACAAACAACCAATATCAACACAAAACAAAAATCTAAAACTATACCTCAAACTCCAAAGGTCTCCGGTGGCTATCGGCCCAATGCCGATGTCTATCCTGCGCCACTTGAAGTCTGTCTCTGGTAAACTTAACCTTCTCTACTGCATCCACAAACATCTCTGGCCCTAACAAAGCCCTCTCTCCAATATCGTCCTATGATAAGGGAGTATGACATCTCCGACCGTACAAAGCCTCAAATGGTGACATCTCTATACTAGCCTGGTAGCTGTTGTTGTAAATAAATTCTACCAAATGGAGATAGTCCTCCCAAGATACCCCAAAATCTAGTACACAGGTGCGCAGTATATCCTCGAGAGTCTGAATGGTACTCTTTGATTTTCCATCTGTCTAGGGATGATATGTAGTACTAAACTTGAGCTGGGTGCCCAAACTAGCCTGTAAACTCCTCCAAAAAAAAAAATTGAAATGACTATCCCGATCCGAGTCTATGCTGACGATAACCCCATTTATCCTAACGTTCTGCCTCATATACATCTCTGCCAGCTTCTCCGTAGACAAAACTACCTTGAAAGGCAAAAAGTGGGCCGACTTGGTCAACCTGTCAACGATGATCCAAATTGCGTCTTTCTCTCCTGGAGATCGTGAAAGTCCTGACCCAAAATCCATAGTAATGTGCTTCCACTTCCACTCTGGAATGGGTAATGGCTTAAGTAATCCACCTGGCCTCTGCCTCTTTGCTTTCAACTACTGGCACACTAAGAATCTGGATACAAACTGTGCCACCTCCCTCTTCATGCCATACCACCACACACTCTCTCATATATCCTGATACATCTTGTTGGCACCTGGAAACATGGAATACTGAGAGCGATGTGCTTCTTGTAATACCTCCTCACGCAGCTCCCTACTAGTCACACATAATCTAGCACCGTGCCGCAAAGAACCATCCTCAGCAATGGTGAAATCATCCTCCAATTCTGCTCTCAATGAGCTTTGATGCTCCTTAGAGATACATCCTCATACTGGGCTGCCTTGATCCTGTCCATCAACTTTGAGTGTATCTTGTCACTACCATATTTTCTAGGAAAGGGTATTTTGGTCTTTTCATAATTAAATAAATATTGTGCATGTTGAATAATTATTTATTATATTATTTAATTATTGGTAGATGTTAGTTTATTATTTTGGACTTGTGTTACTGGACCTAACTAGTTTAGATTAGATCCATGGACCAATATTTATATCTAGTTAAAATTGAGTCCAACTATAAGCCCATTCATTAGGAGGATGATTAATTAAATTAAACCCATTAGACTAGAACCTTCCCTCCTTAATTATTTCTTTATGAGAGGCCCCAAGGGGTATTTTAGACATTGTATAGTAGCTTGGGGAGGGGGTTAAGTGGCCAGCCCATATTTATATAGAAGAGAAATTTCTCTCTCCTCATTTTTATTACAAATCTAGATCTAGAAATCTTTTTTCCTAATTTCGTCATTCTCACACCAAATTTCTTTCCAATTCCTTCCCAAATCATTATTGGAGGCTATTGAAGCAAGGATCTACATGGATGAAGCAAGGATCTATAAGGAGGAGCAATGATCTACAAGTTGAAGTCTCATTTCACTCAAATTAGAAGTTTCATTAGGAATCCATCTCCCAATAGGTACAATTTAGTTTTTCCTCTTTGTTTAGACTCTAAATATGTATTTTAATCATTAGAAACTATCCCATATGCTAAGGCTACCCATAGTAATTAAAATTAGGTTCATAGGAGAACTATGGAGAAAGTTATGGTATATTTTGTGTCAGTTTTGGGGGAATTCCGAGATTGACACATGTTGTATTTGTCAATTGGTCAATTATACCAAATTAACATGTGTTTGATTGTGTATAGCTACTATCGTGTCCATAATTGGATATGTGTAGGCCGTATCCCAATAATTTGGAGATACGGGTTGATTTGGAGGTTTTTTTTCGACACGTGGATTTGTGCATGTCATATTTTGACACAGACACGTAGATGTGTAATTGACTCTTCGTATTGTTCATACATACATTTTATACTTGCTCGTGTCCTGCGGGATATGTTTGATTGTGTGGTGGACTCGTATCGCAAGCGTATCATAGATCTAGTGTGATACGGGTACGATGCACTCCACGTGTTTATTTCATTGCATTTTAAGTTTATTTGTGTTAGCTATTTGTGATATATGTATTCATATGTATATATATATATATATAGTGTTGTATATATATATTGATATGTACATATGTGTGTCTATATATTGATATATATTGGTAAGTATATATGTATGTATATATAGATGTATCTATATATGAATATAACTACTTGTGCATATATATATAGGTGTTTGTGTGTGTGGATGTGTGTGCTAGGGGTCGGGTAGCATGTTTCAGCAGAATCAACAACAAGCAGTAACATGCGACAACATGCTGCAGTAGCAGCTCAAGGAGACAGTGCATGCAGTAGTGGATCGAGGCATAGGCAGCTGCAGCAGTAGCTCAGGAAGAGCAGTGCATATCAACATGGCAGCAGCATGTGCAACGAGCATTGCAAAAGCAGCACAACATATTACAGCATCAACAGCTAGTAGCACTTCTGCAATAAGCAATCAGTTAGCACAGCCTAACAACAGCAAGGTATCAGCAAGTGGGCAGCTATAATAGGTAAGTTACTAGTTAGCTTGTTGGTTAGCTAGTTTATTTAGTAGTTAGTTTCATTAGTTAGTTTAGTTAATAGATTAGTAGTTAGTTAACTAGTTAGTAGTTATGTATACATATGTACATTTGATATCTAGTAGCTAGTGATTACTATTGGTGATATGTATACTTGTTACTATTAGTGTTATGAATATACTATTATCTTTAGTTAGTGATATGTAGATATATGTATATATGTTTTAGTATGTATTAGTAGTTAGTATAGTAGTTTGGTATTAGTAATTACATATTAGTATGTAGTTAGAGTTGGGTAGTTAGTATATACTCGAAATGACATTACCTTGAGATACCAAGGTAAATGTCTAGGTATTGAGGGATACCCAAGGTATTTGATTTGCGTATCGAGATGGGGGTGTAGTGGTACGATACCGCATTAGTTCAAAGCCAAGGTATCCACTTAGTATTAGTTTAATTAGGAATATTATATATTATTGAGTTTATATACATATTATGATATTATCCTATCTAATTAATTGCGTATCTTACGATACGGTATCCTATTGGTTTCCTAGTATCCAAGTTTAGCTAGTGTAGCTTAGTTGCATAGTATATGGATCCAATATCCTAGAGATAGACTCATACAACCTAGAAATAGCTAGTTTGACCAGTTTTACTTAGAGTTGACCTAATTTGACTGTTTTGACTTAGAAATGGCTTTACAACCTAGAAGTTGACTAGTTCCACTTATTTTTATTCCAAAACCTTCTATTGATGTAATATTCCATATTTAGGTCTTCGAGGCACCATACTGGACATTTGTGATATTGTTCACCGGATTTTACGGGAGTACATTCTCTGATAGTTTCTCATTTATGGTATCCTTTATGTCTCTTATATCTAGTATAGATATCCTTAATTTCTTTACACGATGGTTACACGGATTGGTATATCCGGATCTTGTCATGAGATATTATTTCTTGGTATTTAAGGTGTATCTTGTGCAAGCCTTATTTCCTTTATCTTCTTGTACATGTACAGACATTGGTTCATGAGAAGAGTAGGGCCCTTCTTGTGGAAACCCGTGTCATAACGTACCATGGTTGGATCCACTATACCAGTCGGGGACGAAGAGTATTTAGTGTAGATATGTGATGATAGCCTTCTTGTACATGTCTTGTTCCTTGTGAGTGTTGATCATACACTATAGATATGATTAACCAGGCCATAAATCTTGTGCAAGTTTCTAAGTCAATCAAATATTAAAGCTGGTACTCACTCACTTAGTCATTAGTATTCTTGTCCATTTCTATATTGTTTATTCTTGTATTTATTTTTAGTATTTCCTTTATTGCATATCTCTTGTATCTATATATTGCATCTTGTATATTCACATTAATTTACTGCTACATAGTTTATATCATTTATTAGAACTGCTGTTAGAGATGTACTATGCTCATTTTTTGACTGGATATATTTTTTCCATATGACACTAAGGAGTGGTACCCCACTCACTATAGACCTCAGGACGTGGTTGGTTTAGATCCAGAGACCTTGGCTTAAGAGGGTCTCATCCCGAATGAGACAGACGACCCAGGACTTGTAGCTTCCTAATTAGTTTTCCTTTTGTACTGGATTTATCTCCAGCATATTATTTTAGTATTTCTCTGACTCATTAGATATTATTTGTCTTATGAGTTGTATTATGACTCTTCTATTCTTTTATCATATTCGTGCTTATTTCTATTTTATATCTGTGATTGAGTATATTCATATTCTTGGTGGCATATTTATATTGATAGATAGTTTACCCAAACATCGTTCTACCGTCGATGCTGCAGCATAGGATGGACGTTGTTCACTACTTGCATCCCTACACCTGGTGTGGGTCGTGACACATTTTTAGTGGTGGTTCATACAGGTCTTCGAGGTCGCAATTAGTGCGATTCATAGTGGTGCTCTGAATTGAGTGCTATTACGAGCCTGTTTCAGGATATAGGATATAGGTTATAGGTTGAGAATACTCAATCACATCTAGAAAAAACTATATTGATTTATTTTAACTATTCTTCCTTGATATTGATATTTAATCTTTAAGTGTCCTTTCTTTGAATGCCTTATATCATGTGACATATTGATTCTTTCCTTTCTCTGTCTCGGATGCCGCCTAAGACTAGATCATAGCAGGGAAGAGCAGCTTCTGAGAGATCTGCGACTTCCCGAGGACTTGCACCAGTTACTTCTCTGGTGATTGGCGTATCAGCTGCGTTCTGGGTCCACCTCCAACTCAGAGGACTATTTTGGCTGTATCTGAGGGACTTCTATCTCTACCTTCCGTGCTGACAGATGCGACACAGATGTTTACTCTGTTTTACGAGATGCTGGAGGCATAGAGGGCTCAGTCTGAGGCACTCAAGAGATAGACCGACGTGTTACGACAGGGTATCGAGAGTGCTCATCAGCTTTCTCTTGTCGTAGTAGAGAGAGGAGTTTTGGTCCAGCAGTAGGTTGCTCCACAGGTTGTCCAGCTCCGGTCGGGTAATATTCAGGACTTCAAGAAGCTGAAACCTCGGGTATTCAAGGGGACGGAGGGCCTCGTCTACGCTGATGATTGGCTCGAGAATATTGAGCGTCTCATGAGGGTGTCCTGTCTTTCTGAGGATCTGAAGGTTGAGGTAGTAGGACTTCAGCTGTTCGACATCGTCCGCACGTGGTTCAGGAATAAGCCACTTCTTTCTGATGGAGGGCAGTATTGGGAGGTATTCAAGGACCTCTTCAAGAAGAAGTTCTTTGCTCGGGTAGACATGTTAGACTTGGGGAGACAGTTTGAGAGCCTTATTCAGGGGAGCATGTCTGTGGAGGAATACACCACAGAGTTCGGTAGGTTGAGCTAATTTATGGAGTATTTGGTGAGGGAGCCAGAGGTTTGTAACACCCCGTTCCTCTCAAGCAGACTGCCAATTCAAACGGCAAAAGTGCAATGTCCCGACCTGCTTTGCTCAGGTGAGAATACTCGTTTGAGGCAAAGGATATCCAAACTTGTCCCTACAGGATTCCGGCTTAGGCTTTCAGAGGCTCGCTTGACGTATCGCTCAACCAAGGCGAATCATCGCTAAGGTGGGTGGCTACGGTGAACTTGTCTTTGCTTAGCTAGCACACATAAAATATAGAATGCTACCTGCTAGTTGCTAGGTGAATCACCTCCTACATGCTAATAAGAATACAACGCACCTAGCTAAGGGAATAATCCCAACTTGTATTGCTTGTGTTAGAACATGGAAATAAAATATTGCTTATATTCAGACCCTCACATGTTACCCAAGACCATGTCGCTCCGGAAGTCCCTTACGGTTCTACCTCTCGGCTTATCTTTGGGCCCGAGCCAACGTATTTGCTTAAGTTCCTTAGAAACGCATGCTTGCCTGCTTACAAATGTCTAATATTATTCGTATCGTGCATGCATCCGAGTTAACCAGAAGACTATCAAATAGCTCTTCTGTGAAATTGAACCTGCATGTATCCGGGACCGTTAGGTCACGAAGCCAGTCCCTGCACCAGGGGAATGCATCAAGGTAAGATGAATATTGAATGAGAATCACACTTGAATGATAATCATGCCAAGTATGCATCTGAATGAGGATCGTGTCAAGTAAAAAAAGAATCTCAGCTCGTGGAGCAATATACTTATTCAAAACAAGATTCATGATTATCATGTCAAGCTATGTAAAAAGGAATGACCCAGAATGTGTGTCGTGGACAACTTGGGCACAAGATTTTATGTTGCTACCGCGGTCGATTGCCAAGGCGCTGGGACCGTTCTGACCCGGACAGAAGTATTATGTATAGTCGTATGTTATGGATGGAGTATTATATAGTGGGGCTCGCCAACTGCGTTGCATATCATTCTCGTCTCGAGACTGTAAACCCGTCCATTTTGGCTATGCCAGCGACTTATATCATATAGATAAGTCATCCTCGCTTAGCAGCTATCCGCGTGTGAGTCATTACATCGCATAAAAATAACTATGCACCTGGGAAATAGTCTTATTTCATAATACAGTATTTGCATATATTATTGCCCCTGGATACTGAAACTTGCTCGTGCCTAAATTAACATTTGTTTGCCTTGGACAGGGAAGGACAAATGGTAAGTTGGTAAGTCTCATCGTGTTTTCTCTTATATCGTACGGCGTACTACCACACGAATTAGGCTATTCAATCTTTGCCATAAAATTGATCCTAAGGCAACTAGAAAGACAACAAAATAGTTGGTGCATGAAACCTATATTACGTGTTTGAATTTGTCAAGCGGGCGAGTAGCCTCCCCACCAGTGCATTCAATGTACTGATAATCCACCAGTTCGTTTATAGGGTGAGGGAGAACCTCGTTTGGTGCGGATGCCTCCTTCGTGCGTGCTAAGGCTAGGAGTCCACTCTGAAGCCTTGGAGCGTTGCGTCCGGAACAGAAGCACATATATAAGACATAATATTGGAACATCGCCTAAATATTCACCTGTACAACGATTCCATAATTGTAGCCACTTGGCACACTCTTACTGTTCCAGAGAGAGAGAGATCTGAGCGAATTGTAATATCTGCCAAGCACCGCCTATAACACTGGTTTATATCAATAAAGAGTTGCTTTACTTCAACTTGTGTTATTAAAATGCTTACGCTATTGTCGACTCAGTGAACTTGTTACCAAATTGCCTATGTGTTCATAACTTTGCTGCACTCAGACAATCTATGCGACTCTGTGGCTTAGAACTCTTACCACCAGCCAATGAACCACGGCCTTGCACGGACGTGGCTCACGCTCGTACGACATCACGCCCGGATGGGTTAAAGCGATCGTTCCGCGGGAGTGCTGGAGCGGTGATTCTCGCCTAGCGGGGACGACCGATTAGCCTGCGGAAGATCGGGGCACGACAGATTGGTATCAGAGCCTGACTTATACGCCTTTGGACTTCGTTTCGAATATCTCAGTTTTGAAAGCTCGTTCGTGGGTTATGTGCACGCTCTCTCTCAATGTCCCAAACGGAATGTTCCAACAATGAGTCTAAATACTTTCAAAAAATGCACATTAGAATAATGTGATTGCTTGTATAAAATTGTGATGCTATGGCCTTTGTGCTGACCTGTGAAAACCCTTGAGATTTTTCGCAAGTAGCTTGTCCGATTTTACTATCTCTAAGTTTGGTTGAATGCATATGTTTGAGGGACGCCTTGAACTTGTGCACGATCCGAGACTCAAGAAAATGTGAAACTCGAGTGCTAAGACTTCGCTATCGCTAAGTTGGTTGGCGTGCTCATGCTAGAAGTGTACTTCGAATATGCGCATGATCCAGACTCGCGATATGCTGATCTCGAATGCTTGTGCAAGTGAATATCTAAATGAACAATGACAACGACTTGTATAGGTTTGCCTCAACCTTAGATCTTTAATCAAGATTGCTACGCTTGGGATAGGTTCCATAATGCGTTAGTATGACTTGCCCTCAGTAAGTCACGAGGACGAGACTTTTTCTGAGTTGGGTAGGATGTAACACCCCGTTCCGCTCAAGCGGACTGCCGATTCAAACGGAAAAAGTGCAATGTTCCGACCCGCTTTGCTCAGGCGAGAATACTCGTTTGAGGCAAAGGATATCCAGACTTGTCCCTACAGGATTTTGGCTTAGGCTTTCAGAGGCTCGCTTGACATATCGCTCAACCGAGACGAATCATCGCTAAGGTGGGTGGCTACGGTGAACTTGTCTTTGCTTAGCCAGCACATAAAATATGAAATGCTATATGCTAGTCGCTAGGTGAATCATCCCCTGCATGCTAATAAGAATACAACGTACCTAGCTAAGGGAATAATCCTAACTTGTATTGCTTGTGTTAGAACATGGAAATGAAATATTGCTTATATTTAGACCCTCGCATGCTACCCTAGACCATGTCGCTCGGGAAGTTCCTTAGAAACGTATGCTTGCCTGCTTACAAATGTATAACATTATTCGTATCGTGCATGCATCCGAGTTAACCAGAAGACTATCAAATAGCTCTTCTGTGAAATTGAACCTGCAAGTATCCGGGACCGTCAGGTCACGAAGCCAGTCCCCGCACCAGGGGAATGCATCAAGGCAAGATGAATATTGAATGATAATCATGCCAAGTACGCATCTGAACGAGGATCATGTCAAGTAAAGAAAGAATCTCTGCTCGTGGAGCAATATGCTCGTTCAGAACAAGATTCATGATTATTATGTCAAGCTATGGAAAAAGGAATGACCCAGACTGCGTGTCGCGGATAACTTGTGCACAAGGTTTTATGTTGCTACCGCGGTTGGTTGCCAGGGCGCTGGGACCGGTCTGATCCGGACGAAAGCATTATGTATAATCGTATATTATGGACGGGGTGTTATGTAGCGGGGCTCGCCACCTGCGTTGCATATCATTCTCGTCTCGAGACTGTAAACTCGTCCATTTTGGCTATGCCAGCGACTTATGTCATATAGATAAGTCATCCTCGCTTAGCGGTTATCCGCGTGCGAGTCATTGCATCACATAAAAATAATTGTGCACTTGGGAAACAGTCTTGTTTCATAACACAGTATTTGCATATGTTATTGCCCCTGAATACTAAAACCTGCTCACGCCTAAATTAACATTTGTTTGCCTTGGACAGGGAAGGACAAATGGTAAGTTGGTAAGTCTCGCCATGTTTTCTCTTATATCGTACGGCGCACTGCCACACAAATTAGGCTATTCAATCTTTGCCATGAAACTGATCCTAAGGCAACTAGAAAGACAACAAAATGGTTGGTGCACGAAACCTATATTACGTGTTTGGATTTATTGAGCGGGCGAGTAGCCTCCCCACCAGTGCATTCAATGTACTGATAATCAACCAGTTCATTTACAGGGTTTGAGAGAACCTCGTTCAGTGCGGATGCCTCCTTCATGCGTGCTAAGGCCAGGAGTCCACTCTGAAGCCTTGGAGCATTGTGTTTAGAACAGAAGCACATATTCAAGACATAATGTTGGAACATCGCCTGAACATTCACCTGTACAAAGATTCCATAATTGTAGCCACTTGGCACACTCTTACTGTTCCAAAGAGAGAGAGATCTGAGCGAATTGTAATCTCACCCAAGCGCCGCCTGTAACACTGGTTTATATCAATAAAGAGTTGCTTTACTTCAACTTGTGTTATTAAAATGCTTACGCTATTGTCGACTCAGTGAACTTGTTACCAAATCGCCTATACATTTATAACTCTGTTGCACTCGGATAATTTGTGCGACTCTGTGGCTTAGAACTCTTACCGCCAGCCAATGAACCACGGCCTTGCACGGGCGTGGCTCACGCTCGTGCGGCATCATGCCCGTATGGGTTAAAGCGATCGTTCCGCAGGAGCGCTGGTGCGGTGATTCTCGCCTAGCGGGGACGGCGATTAGCTTGCGGGAGATCGGGGCGCGATAAGGTTCGAGCTATTCATTTTTACGATGGTCTAAACTGGGAAGTAAAGATCCTCATTCCATCTTTCTATGAGACCTATTTGGAGATACTTGCAGAGGCACACAAGGTTGAGCATGAGTTAGGTTTGAAGCCCAAGAGAGATTGCAATTCTTTTTTGGGGGCTAACAGAAGCACAGTTACTAAGTGTCTCCATTTCCAGTCCAAACCTTTTCAGCAACCGCAGCAGTAGCAGACTCTAGCTAGGGCACTGTTTCACCAGGCACCGCAGCAGCGGAGACAGTTACATCAAGCTTTCTGCCACTTCTGCAAGAAGTCCGGCCACATCTGGAAAGTTTACAGAAAGAGGTTGGGAGTTTGTTTGTATTGTGGTACCAAGGGACATCAGCTGAGAGAGTGTCCTTCCAACCCTCGTCGAGCAGTTCAGGGAGCAACTCCAGCTCTGAGAACACATGCGAGGCCACCAACAATACAGCCGAGGAGACCACCGCTTTTGACCCAGCAGCAGCGTTATGCCCAGTACCAACATCCGGGAGGTGCACGTCAGGGACGAGCATTTTCTATGATAGTCGAGGAGGTCGAGCCTACCGGAGATGTCATCGCAGGTTCTATTCTTCTTAATTCCATTCCAGCTTTAGCTTTGTTTGATAGTGGTGCTTCCTATAGTTTTGTATCTGTTTCTTTTGCTCTGAAGTATCGTTTGGTAGCTGAGTCTTTGCTTAGGACTTGCAAGATCAGGATCGGGGGAGTCATTATCCTGGTTAATGATATTTAAAAGGGTCGGAGAGTTATTCTGGGAGGCTAGGAGCTGAGTGTGTGTCTACTTGTAATGCCACTTCCGAACTATAATATTATACTCAGGATGGATTGGTTGAGTAGGCACCGTGCTAGTATAGATTGTAGAGAAGATAGAGTTTTATTTGGTCCGCCAGGAGAGCCAGAGTTTGAGTTTGCTAGAGGAGCTGTAGGAAGAAGACATTATTTGTGGAGCTATGATGGAAGACAAGGAGTTGCCACATCCGTTGATAGCAGTGTTCTTGGATGTATTTCCCAAAGAATTGCTAGGATTGTCGCCAGATCGAGATATTTAATTCTCTATAGATTTGGTGCTATATACAGAACCAATTCATAGTATATCTATAGAGTGAACAAAAGTAAGCTGGTCGAGCTGAAGAAGCAGGTGGACGAATTATAGGATAAGGGGTTTATCAGATCGAGTTCTTCACCGTAAAGAGCCCCGGTATTGTTTGTACCGAAGAAGGATGGATCGGTGTACATGTGCATTGATTACAAGGCAATGAATAATCTCACTATCAAGAATAAAAATATTTTCCCCGAATTGATGACCTGTTCGATCAGTTGAGTGGTGCCTAAGTATTTTCTAAGATAGACTTAAGATCAGGCTACCATCATATGAAAGTGAAGCTGGAGGACATACCAAAGACTGCTTTTAGGACTCGGTATGGCCAGTATAAGTTTATGGTGATACCATTTGCGTTGACTAATGCCCCAACGGTATGTACGAATTTGATGAACAAGGTGTTCCATCGGTACCTTGACAAGTTCGTGGTGGTGTTTATTGATCACATACTCATATACTCGAAGACACCGAAGGAGCACGAGGAGCATTTACGGATTGTGTTGGATGTGCTGAGGAAGGAGAAGCTGTGTGGAAAGTTGTCCAAGTGTGAGTTCTTCCTGGACAAGGTGGAGTGCTAGGACATGTTATGACTGGTGATGGAATTTCAGTGGATCCGAAGAAGATCACAGCAGTGGAGTCTTGGAAGACCCCGAGTTCAGTAGCAGAGATCAAGAGTTTCTTGGGTTTGGCAGTCTACTACAGAAAGTTTGTGCAAGATTTTTTGAGGATTGCCGAGCCGATGACCAGACTCACCAGGAAGGATGTAGAGTTTGTTTGAACAGAGGAGTGCCAGGTTGCTTTTAAGGAATTGAAGAAGAGGTTGACGTCTGCTCCTATTTTGACATTGCCATCAGGGTCTGGAGGTTTCACTATTTATAGTGATGCATCGGGGAAAGATTTGGGTTGTGTCCTTCAGCAGAATGGAAAATGATTGCCTATGAATCCAGACAGTTGCGTTCTCATGAGAAGAACTATCCTACCCATAATTTGGAGTTGACAACAGTCATCTTTACCCTGAAGTTGTGGAAACACTATTTGTACAGAGAGCGTGTGGAGATCTTCACAGACCACAGAAGCTTGAAATACGTTTTCACTCAGAAGGAGTTGAACATGAGCCAGCGTTAGTGCTTGAACTTATGAAGGATTTTCACATATCTTTGTAGTATCATCCTAGGAATGCCAATGTAGTTGCCGATGCCTTGAGCAGGTATCCGGTAGCTATATTTTTGATGCAGGATCAGTATTTGTTGGAGGACTTGGAGAGCTTGGGCATTGAGGTGATAGTTCTTGCTTTTGCTATGCAGATGTAGGGGTTGCAGATACACTCAGAGTTGATAGACAAGATCAAGGCAGCCCAGTATGAGGATGTATCTCTGAGGAGCATCAGAGCTCAGGTGAGAGCAGGATTAGAGAATAATTTTTACCATTACTGATGATGGTTCTTTGTAGCATGGTATTAGATTGTGTGTGCCTAGTGGGGAGCTACGTGAGAAGGTGTTGAAGGAAGCATATCGTTCTCAGTATTCTATACATCCAGGTACCAACAAGATGTATAGGGATATGTGAGAGAGTGTGTGGTAGTATGGCATGAAGAGGGAAGTGGCACAGATTATATCTAGATGCTTAGTGTGCCAGTAGGTGAAAGCCGAGAGGCAGAGGCCAGGAGGTTTACTTCAGCCATTACCCATTACAGAGTAGAAGTGGGAGCACATAACTATGGATTTTGTATCCGGACTTCCACGATCTCCAGGAGGGAAAGACGCGATTTGGGTCATCATTGACAGGTTGACCAAGTCAGCCAAATTTTTGCCTTTCAAGGTGGGTTTCTCTACGGAGAAGCTGGCAGAGATGTATGTGAGGCAGATTATCAGGTTACATGGGGTTCTTGTCAGCATAGTTTTGGATCATGATAGTCATTTTACTTCTTATTTCTAGAGGACTTTGCAGGCGAGTTTGGGCACCCAGCTCAAGTTTAGTACTGCATATCATCCCCAGATGGATGGGCAGTCAGAGAGGACTATTCAGACTCTCGAGGATATGTTACGCACTTATGTACTAGATTTTGGGATATCTTGGGAGGACCATCTCTATTTGGTAGAGTTGTTTACAACAACAGCTATCAGGCTACTATAGAGATGTCATCATTTGAGGCTCTGTAGGGGCGGAGATGTCGTACTCCCTTGTCATGGGACAATATTGGAGAGAGAGCTTTGCTAGGGCCAGAGATGGTTGTGGATGCAGGACAGACAGCGATATTGGGCCGATAGCCACCGGAGACCATTGGAGTTTGAGGTATAGTTTAGATTTTTGTTTTATGCTTGATATTGGTTGTTTGTTATAGATTACATTCTTAAGGTTGTGTTTTGTTCTAGGTTGGTGCTTTGGTGTTTCTGAGGATTTCTTCGACACGAGGCACGATTCGCTTCTGTGGAGGTAGAAAACTTAGTCCACGATTCATCGGACCTTTTAGTATTCTCGAGAGGGTTGTTGCAGTTGCTTCTAGACTAGACTTGCCACCTGCATTGGAGGGAGTACACAACGTGTTTCATGTATCGCAGTTGAAACGGTACATGGCGGATCCAAGTCACATGTTGGATCACTCAAAGATAGGGGTGGGCCCTACTCTTAGCAATCCAGAATAGAGTTAAGATTCTGGATCAGAGAGAGAAAGTGATGAGGAACTAGACTATTCCCTTAGTATACGTCGCATGGAGGCATCACTCTCCGGAGGAGTCTACCTGGGAGAGAGAGGATGAAATGCGAGAGCGTTACCCATATTTGTTTGTGCCTTGAGGTATGTTCTTTCCTGATTCTGTTCTGTTCTGTTCTGTTTTATTTTGCTGGGGGTAGTTTCGTCTTTGAATTTCGAGGACAAAATTATTTTAAGGGGGGTAGACTTGTCACTACCATATTTTCTAGGAAAGGGTATTTTGGTCTTTTCATAATTAATTAAACACTATACATGTTGAATAATTATCTATTATATTATTTAATTATTGTTAGATGTTAGTTTATTATTTTGTACTTGTGTTAGTAGACCTAACTAGTTTAGATTAGATCCATGGACCAACATTTATATCAAGTTAGAATTGAACCCAATTATAAGCTCATTCATTATGAGGATGGTTAATTAAATTAAATCTATTAGACTAGAACCTTTCCTCCTTAATTACTTTTTCATGAGAGGCCCCAAGGGGTATTTTATATATTATATAGTATCTTAGGGATGGGGTTAAGTGGTCGACCCATATTTATATAGGAAAAAAATTTCTCTCTCCTCATTTTTATTACAAATCTTGATCTATATTTTCTCTTCCCAATTTCTTCATTCCCATACCAAATTCCTTCCCAATTCCTTCACAAATCATAATTAGAGGCTATTAAAGCAAGGATCTATATGGAGGAAGCAAGGATCTATATGGAGGAGCAATGATCTACAAGTTGAAGGCTTATTTTACCCAAATTGGAAGTTTTATTATGAATACATCTTCCAATAGGTACAATTTATTTTTTTCTCTTTTTTTAGACTCTAAATCTATATTTTATTCATTAGGAACCATCATATATGCTAAGTCTATCCATAGGAATTGAAATTATGTTCATAGGAGGCCTATGGAGAAAGTTATGGTATGTTTTGTGTCAATTTTGGGAAAATTTTGAGATTGACACATGTTGTGTTTGTCAATTGGTCAATTAGACCAAATTGACATGTGTTTGATTGTGTGTGGCTAGTGTCGTATCTATAATTGGATATGTGTATGTCGTATCCCAATAATTTGGAGATACGGATTAATTTGGGGGTTTTCTTCCGATATCGAGGTTTGTGCATGTCATAATTTGACACAGACACGTAGATGTATAATTGACTCTTTGTATTATTCATAGATACTAATTTAGACTTGCTCGAGTCCTTCGGGGTATGTTTGGTTGTGTGGTGGACTCGTATTGCAAGCGTATCATAGATCTAGTGTGATACGGGTGCGATGCACTCCATGTATTTATTTTATTGCATTTTAAGTTTAATTTGTATTAGCTATTAGTGACAAATATATTCATATGTGTATATATATAGTGTTATATATATATAGTGTTGTATATATATATTGATATGTACATATATGTGTCTATATATTGGTAAGTATATATATATGTATATATATAGATGTATCTATATGTGGATAAAGCTACTTGTGCGTGTATATATATATATATATATATATATATATATATATATATATATATATATATATATATATATATATATAGGTGTTTGTGTGTGTGGTTGTGTGGATGTGTGTGCTAGAGGTCAGGTAGCATGTTTCAGCAGCAAGCAGTAACAGCCGACAGCATGCTGCAGCAACAGCTCAAGGAGGCAGTACATGCAGTAGTAGATCGAGGCATAGGCAGCTGCAGCAGAAGCTCAGGAAGAGCAGTGCACATCAACATGGCAGCAGCATGTGTAGAGAGCACTGCACGAGCAGCACAGCAGGTTGTAGCAGCAGCAGTTAGTAGCACTTCAGCAGCAAGCAATCAGTTAACACAGCCTAACAACAGTAAGGTATCAGCAAGTGGGCAGCTAGAGTAGGTAAGTTACTAGTTAGCTTATTGGTTAGCTAGTTTATTTGGTAGTTAGTTTCATTTGTTAGTTTAGTTAATAGATTAGTAGTTAGTTAACTTGTTAGTAGGTATGTATACATATGTATACTTGTTACTATTAGTGTTATGTATATACTTGTATCTTTAGTTAGTGATACGTAGATGTATATATATATATATATATATATATATATATATATATATATATATATATATATATATATATGTTTTAGTATGTATTAGTAGTTAGTATAGTAGTTTGGTATTAGTAAATACATATTAGTATGTAGTTAGAGTTGGGTAGTTACTATATACTAGAAATGACATTACCTTGAGATACCAAGGTAAATGTCAAGGTATTCAGGGATACCCAACGTATTGGATTTGCGTATCGCGATGGGGGTGTAGTGGTGCGATACATCATTGGTTCAAAGCCAAGGTATCCACTTAGCATTAGTTTAATTAGAAATATTATATATTATTGAGTGTATATACATATTATGATATTATCCTATCTAATTAATTGTGTATCTTACGATACAGTATCCTATTGGTTTTTTAGTATCCTAGTTTAGCTAGTGTGGCTTAGTTGCATAGTATACGGACCCAATATCCTAGAGATAGACTCATACAACCTAGAAATAGCTAGTTTGACTTAGAGTTAACCTAGTTTGACTGTTTTGACTTAGAAATAGCTTTATGACCTAGAAGTTGACTAGTTTAACTTATTTTTATTCCAAAACCTTGTATTGATGTAATATTCCATATTTAGGTCTTCGAGGCACCGTACCGGAGATATGTGATACTGTTCATCGGATTTCAGGCGAGTACATTCTCTGATAGTTTCTCATTTATGATATCCTCTCTGTCTCTTCTATCTAGTATAGATATCCTTGATTTCTTGATACGATGGTTACACGAATTGGTATATCCGGATCTCATCATGAGATGTTATTCCTTGGTATTTACAGTGTATCTTGTGCAAATCTTATTTTGTTGTTTTTCTTGTACATGTACTGACATTGGTTCATGGGAAGAGTAGCACCCTTTTTGTGGAAACCCGTGTCATAACGTACCATGGTTGGATCCACTATACCAGTCGGGGATGGGAAGTATTTAGTGTAGATATGTGATCATACCCTTCTTGTGCATGTCTTGTTCCTTGTGAGTATTGATCATACACCGCATGTATGATTAACCAGGCTACAAATCTTGTGCAAATTCTCAAGCCGATCACATGTTAAAGCTGGTACTCACTCACTTAGTCATTAGTATTCTAGTTCCTTTCAATATTGTTCATTTTGTATTTATTTCCAGTATTTCCTTTATTACATATCTCTTATATCTATATGTAGCATCTTGTATATTCACATCTATTTACTGCTACATAGTTTATATCAATTATTAGAACTGCTGTTAGAGATGTACTCTGCTCCTTTCCTGACTGGATATATTTTTCCCAGATGACACTGAGGAGTGGACCCCACTCACGACGGACCTCATGACGTAGTTGGCATAGAGCCAAAGACCTTGGCTCAGGAGGGTCTCATCCCGACTGAGACAGACGACCCAGGACTTGTATCTTCCTAGTTAGTTTTCCTTTTGTACTGGATTTGTCTCTAGCATATTATTTTAGTATTTTTCTGACTCATTAGATATTATTTTGTCTCATGAGTTATATTGTGACTCTTCTATTATTTTATCATATTCATGCTTATTTTTATCTTAGATCTGTGATTGAGTATATTTATATTGTTGGGGGCATATTTATATTGATAGATAGTTTACCCAAACAGCGTTCTACCGCCGATGCTGCGGCGTAGGCTGGTGTTGTTCAGTACTTGCATCCCTACACCGGGTGTGGGTCGTGACATATCTACAATCCCTACATCTGCATGGCAAAATCAGGGACTATAACCTCAATGCCCAAGCTTTCCAGATCCTCCAACAAATACGGTTCATGCGTAAAAATCATAGCTATCGGATATATGCTCAAGGCATCGGCAACTATATTGGCTTTTCCAAGATGATACTGTAAGGATATGTCAAAATTCTTTATCAGTTCCAGCCACCGACGCTGCCTCATATTCAGCTATTTCTGAGTAAAAATGTACTTTAAGCTTTTGTGATCTGTAAAGATCTTCATATGCTCTCTGTACAAATAGTATTTCCATAACTTCAAGGCAAAGATGACTGTTGCCAACTCCAAATCGTGGGTAGGATAGTTCTTCTCATGATCATACAATTACCTAGAAGCATAGGCAATCACTTTCTCATTCTTCTAAGAATACAACCTAGTCCTTTCCCTGATACATCACTATAGATAGTGAAACCTCCAAACCTTGATGGCAACATCAAAATAGGAGCAGACGTCAGCCTCACCTTCAATTCCTCAAAAGTAGCCTGACACTCCTCTGTCCAAACAAACTCTACGTCCTTCCTAGTGAGTCTAGTCATTGGCTCGGCAATCGTTGAAAAATCTTGCACAAACTTCCTGTAGTAGCCTGTCAGACCCAAGAACTCCTTATCGCTGCCACTGAACTTGGGGTCTTCCAAGACTCCACTGCTGTGATCTTCTTCGGATCTACTAAAATTCTATCACCATTCACAACATGTCCTAAGAACTCTACTTTGTCCAGGAAGAACTCACACTTGGACATCTTTTCGTACAACTTCTCCTTTTCTCATCACATCCAACACAATCTGCAGATGCTCCTCGTGCTCCTCTGGTGTTTTCGAGTATATGAGAATGTCATCGATGAACACCACCACAAAATTGTCATAGTACTGGTGGAATACCTTGTTCATCAAATTCATAAATACCGTTGGGGCATTAGTTAACCCTAACGGTATCACCATGAACTCATACTAGCCATACCAAGTCCTAAAAGCAGTCTTTGGAATATCCTCCGGCTTCACTTTCACCTGGTGGTAGCCTGATCTCAAGTCTATCTTGGAAAATATCTTAGCGCCACTCAACTAATCGAACAGATCATCAATCTGTGGCAACAGGCATTTATTCATGATAGTGAGATTATTTAATACCCTGTAATTGATGCACATGCGCACCGATCCATCCTTCTTTGTACAAATAATTCTGGTGCTCCCCACGGTGAATAACTGGATCTGATAAACCCCTTACCCTATAGTTCATCCACTTACTTCTTCAATTCGACTATCTTGCTGTTGTTCACTCTATATACATGCTCTAAAATTGCCTCTGCACCTAGTATCAAGTCTATAGAGAATTCAACATCTCGATCTGGCGACAATCCTGAAAACTTCTCAGGAAACACATCCAAGAATTCTGCTATCAAAGGATGCGGCAACTCTGTCTTCCACCATAGTTCCACAAATAATGTCTTCTTTTTGTTCTACAGCTCCTCTAGAAAACTCAAACTTTGGTTCTCCGGGCGGGCTAAAAAAAACTCTACCTCCTCTGCAATCTATACTATCATGGTGTCAACTAATCCATCCCGAGTACAATATCGTAGCTTAAAAGTTGCATTACAAGTAGACACGCACTCATCTTCTGGCCTCCCGAAGTAACTCTTCGATCCTTGCAAATATTACTAACCTGGATAATGCCTCCCCCGGTCATGATCTTGTAAGTCCTAAGCAAAGGCTCAGCTACCAAATGATGCTTCAGAGCAAAAAAAATAGATACAAAACTATGGGAAGCACCACTATCAAACAATGCTAAAGCTGGTATAGAATCAAGAAGAACAGAACCTGCGATGACATCTACGGTGGGCTCGGCCTCCTCGACCGTCATAGCAAACGCTCATCCCAGAGGTACACCCCCTGATGCTGGTGCTGGGCATAACACTGCTGCTAGGTCAGAAGCGGCGGTCCCCTTGGCTATACTGCAAGTGGCCTCGTCTATGTTCTCTGAGATGGAGCTGCTACCTAAACTATATGACAAGGGTTGGTAGGACAATCCCTCTGTTGATGCCCCTCTGTACCACAATACAGATAAACTCCCAAGCTCTTCCTGTAAACTTCCCAGATGTGGCCGGGCTTCTTGTAGAAGTGGTAGGAAGCTTGTTGTGACTGTTTCTGCTACTGCTGTGGGGCCTGGTGTACCGGTGCCCTAGCTGGAGTCTGGTACTGTTGTGGTTGTTAAAAAGGTCTAGACTGGAAATGAGGACGCTTAGCAGGCCCTGCGCTGCTACTATCCCCCAGAAAAGAATTATGGTCTCTCTTGGGTTTCAAGCTCAACTCCCGCTCAATCTTGCGTCCCTCTACAAGTATCTCCGAATACGTCTCATAGAAAGACGGAATGAGGATCTTCACTCCCCAGTTCAGACCCTCGCGGTAGTGGATAGCCCGAACCTCTAGCTCCCTCACCAAATACTCTAAAATTGGCTCAGCCTACCAAACTCTGCGACATACTCCTCCATGGACATGCTCTCCTGAGTAAGGCCCTCAAATTGCCTCCCAAAATCCAATTTGTCCGCTCGAGCAAAGAACTTCCTATTGAAAAGGCCCTTGAACACCTCCCAAGATTGCCCCGCATCAGCAAGATGTGGCTCATTCTTGAACTAAGTGTGGGCGATATCGAACAGCTGAAGTCCTCCTGCCTTAACCTTTAGATCCTCAATAAGATGTGACATCCTCATGAGATGCCCGATATCCTCGAGCCAATCATCAATATAAATGATGCCCTCGATTCCCTTGAAGGCCCAAGGTTCCAGCTTCTTAAAGTCCTGGATATTATTCGGCCGAAGCTGGGGAACCTGCAGAGCAACCTGCTACTGGACCGGAGCTCCTCTCTCTACTACAGCAAGGGCAAGCTAATGAGCACTCTCAATTCCCTGCCGTAATACGTCGGTCTGTCTCTGGTAAGCCTCTGACTGGGCTCTCTAAGCCTCCATCATCTCACAAAATAATGCGAACACCTGAGTCGCATATATAAGCACAAAAGGTGGAGGTGGAAGTCCCTCAAACACAACTAGAACAGTCCTCTGAGCTGGAGGTAGACCCCCAAATGCAGTTGATGCGCCAATTACTTGAGAAGTGACTGGTACAGGCCCTCGGAAAGTCACAGATCTCTCAGAAACTGCTCCTCTCTGTTGTGATCGAGTCTTAGGCGACATCCTCAGTCAAAGCGAAAGGAAAGAATTAATATGGCACATAATATAATGTATTCAAAGAAGGACAGTTAAAGATCAAAGATCAATATCAGTGGAAATGAATAATAGAGTTTTTCCTAGATGTGATTGAGTATTCTCAGCCTATAGCCTAGATCTTATATCCTGAAACAGGCTCATAATAGCACTCAAATCAGAGCACCACTATGAATCGCACTAATTATAACCTCGAAGACCTGCATGGGCTACCACTAAAAATGTGTCATGACCCGAACCCGGTGTAGGGGTGTGAGTAGTGAACAACATTCAGCCTACGCTGCAACATCGATAGTAGAACGCTGTTTGGGTAAACTATCTATCTAGCAATAATAATCGTCAAGATATATAATTCTACCAATGAAGTATAAATAATCAATTACAGATCTATAAGATAGAACAATCACACGAATATGATATAAAGAACTGAAGAGTCAAATACAACTCACAAAACAAAATAATATCCAATGAGTCATCAAATATAATAAGAAATAATAATGTCAAATGCTGGAGACAAATCCAGTACAATAAACATATCTACTGAGCTACAGGTACTGGATCGTCTGTCTCAACCGGGATGAGTCTCTCCTGAGCCAATATCTCTGGCTCTAAGCCAACTACGTCCTGAGGCCTGTAGTGAGTGGGATACCACTCCTCAGTATCATCTGGAAAAAAAATATCCAGTCAGGAAATGAGCAAAGTACAACTCTAACAGCAGTTCCAATAAATGATAACAACTATATAACAGTAAATAGAGTGAATATACAAGATACAATATACAAGTACAAGAGATATAGAAAATAGAAATACTGGAATTAAATACAAGAAATGAGCAACATGAAGATGAGCAAGAAATACTACTACTATGTGAGTACCATCTTCAACATATAATTGGCTTAGAAACTTGCACAAGGATTAGGGCCTAGTTAATCATACATGCAGTGTATGATCAACACTCATAAGAACATGCACAAGGAGGGGTAAGATCATATATCTACGCTAACACTTCCTGCCCCGACTGGTATAGTTGATCCAACCATGGTACGTTATGACACGGGATTTACTGGGTAGGTAGCTAGTCTCCCCAAGAATCAATGTCAATACATGTACAAGAAGACCGATGAACAAGGCTTGCACAAGATACACCATAAAAACCAAGGAATAACATCTCATGACGACATCCGGATATACCAATCAGTATAACCATCGTGTCAAAAAATCAAGGATATCTACACTAAATACAAGAAACATAGAGGATATCATAAATGGAAAATTATCAGAGAATGTACTTGCTTGAAATCCGGTGAACAGTATCAAAGATGTCTGAAATGGTGCCTCAGAGACCTAAATATGAAATATTATATCAATACAAGATTTTGGAATAAATACAAGTTAAACTAGTCAATTCTAGGTTATAAAATTATTTCTAGGTCATAACAGTCAAACTAGGTCAACTCTAGTTCAAACTAGTCAAACTTGGTCAAACTAGCTATTTCTAGGTTGTATGAGTCCATCTCTAGGATATTGGATCCATACACTATGTAACTAGGCTATACTAGCTATAGGATACTAGTACAATACTGTATCGTAAGATACGTAAATACTATGTAAGAAAGTACTATAACAAATATAAAATATACTAGTATTCCTAGCTAACTAGTACTATAGGATATCTTAGCTTTGAACTAACTTGGTATCGCACTACCTAAACCCCATCTTGATACCCAATATCAAAACCTAGTGTTAACTACATCATCTAGACATTACCTTGCATAACACGAGGTAAAACTAACCTAGCTATCTAATACCTATACATATCCAAATATATAACACTAACATGTGCATCTAATAATATGTAACATCACTCATGTATAAAACTAATATATATAACTTAATATACACTAAAAAAAAATACATATATAACTAACACCAAGTTTATTAACAACCAAGTTCCCAACCAAATAACTAGCTAAGGTATCTAACTCAATACTCAACTAACCATCAATATCTCACTAATACTCAAAAGTATTCCTCTATCATGTTGTTGCTGCTACTATTGCATTGCTGTTGATACTGCTGCTGCCCCTATGACGGATTGTTGCTGCTGCTGCAATTGCATTGCTGCTGCTACTGCTGCTGCTGCTATTGCATTCTGTTTGGCACAACAGAACCCGACCACCACACTCATGCTATGCACAGCTAATCTCTCGACCACCTACACTATGCACACACCACACTATCTAAAACTCCAAGCAACCCTCCCCTCTAACTGTGTAGTACACTATGACAATGCATACACACAGTCAAGACAGTGAGCACACAAAATCTGTCCACAACTCATACCAAATCATCCTACACATGCTTATACCGATCCAAAGCACTCCTAATACTTTGTATACTCTGATATAGCAATATATATATATATATATATATATATATATATATATATATATATATATATATATTACATACTATATACAAACTAGAGTATATATACAAACATATGGAGTGCATCGCATCTGTAACACACTCAATCTATGATACGCCTGCGATACGGCTCCACCACTCCACCAAACATATCCCGAAGAACATAAGTAAGTCTAGAATCACAAATAGAAGTTCTACAAAGAGATAGCTACTCATCCGCGTGCCCGTATCAAAATATGACATGCTCAAACCTCCCATGTCGGAAGAAAACTCTCAAATCAACCCGTATCGCCAAATTATCGTGATACGGCCTACACGTATCTAATTATGGACACGACACTAGTCTCACACAACCAAACACATGTCAATTTGGTCTAATTGAATTATTGACAAATGTACGATGTTCCAATCTCAGAATTCCTCTAAAATTGGCACAAAACACACCCTAACTTCTTCCATAGTCCTCCTATGAACCTAATTCCACTTCCTATGGGTAGCCTTAGTACATGGGAGAGTTCCTAATAATTAAACTATAAATTTGTCACGACCTGCACCCGATATAGGGGTACGAGTACGTGGGTACGTCCAGCCTATGCCGCAGCATCGACGGTAGAATGCTGTCTAGGTCACAATACTAGCTAATCAATCTCACACGAATATCCAAATCCATAAGGAGACACAGATATCACAATATAATATGGAAATACTCAATCACAGAACTAAAGCACGATAAGATATCGGAGAAAATAAATGAAATACAACACAAGTCTAAACAACAAAAATAGTCTAACCTGCAAACAATATCATCCAAATCTCCACGTATGTCGGAAACAAGTCCTATAAGTCGCAGTCTGAAAAAATATTTCCAGTCAAGATGGAGCGAAGTACAACCCAAATAATTGTTCCAGTTAATTGATAAGGACTATAAAACAATAAATAGATGATGCTATATACTAAAAAATAATAATAAATAGATGTAGTGGCAAATAGTAAAGAGAACAGGCAATAGACAATATGGCATAGTCAATGCATATATGAAATGAAGAGAAAGAGCTATAATATTATATACGGGTGAAGTAGTATATGAAACTGAAATAAAGAAATGTAACTATTCTAAGTGTTTGAAATATCAGTCTATCATGTGATCGGCTTGGGACAAGATCAGGCTTATTATATATGATTAGCTATGATTCATGTAAGGTCAGGCTAACCATCTGGTTAACTATGATGCGAGTAATGGTAGGCTAATAATATATAACAGGCTATAAGGCATGTAATGGTCAGGCTACACCCGATGTGATGTGTGGGGTGAGCTATGATGTATGTAGTGTTGGGTATGATCACATAATCTATTAATATTTTCTCCGCCCCCAACTAGTACAGTGGATCCAACCATGACACGTTACGATACACGATCAATGTCCAATATATCATGTACAATATCTAATATCAATATCGTGTACAATGTTAATACGATAGCTAATGTAACATCTCATGACTGCAGATCCAATCTATATACTAGTCTGTGTAGTACAGTGTCAGAATCATATATAATATTTCTAAATGCTTGAATTATAGAAATTATCAAATAACAAAAATTATCAGAGAATGTACTCGCCTGTGGTCCCGAGCGGGCGATACCAATAGCCTGCTCCCGAAGTCTCACAGAATGATCCAATGGTCCTATATTTATATAATATAATACAATATAGCATCAGTCGTTACACTAGCACACATACTAACACAATTATACTGTACTCGGAAACTGCACAAGGGTGCTAACTAGTCCACTAGCAGGGTCAAGTGTGCGTGTCTATACGCACAGGTGTCATGTCCTCGAATACTGTGTACAACAAGACAATAACTAACACTAACACCGTGTCCAAATCCAAATTTTGTGTAGCACTAACACATGGTCCAGCTAGCAGGTTAGAGTACACATAAGGTAGTGAGTTACCAAAATACGTTTAATATACATATATACATATAGCACTTTAGTACATTACCTAGTATTACCCAATACTATATTTATATTAATACACCTAGGGTCATACTTAACATATATAAATATGTGACACGCACTACTAATAACCAAATCCCATAAACCAATATTAACCCTAATTACTATTCAATTAATTACGAAACCTAATTAACATTAATACTAATTATTATTAAACATGCACGCATGCACACTAGGCACTAGGGTTCATGACTACACAGTGCTACGCAACAACATAATATGACAGAAGAGAGGACAGGTTCAAACCTCGGGGTGCACATTATCGAGGAGGGGTGACGCATCGCCCGCGACTTGGAGTCAGTCTCCGGCGATAGCACTCCGGTCAACTGTAGCAACAACAGCTACAGTGTCAGCAGGTGGGAGTCGACGGTCGGGCTGATCGTTGTGGAGAGGTCGAGGGTGATCGACGGGATGATGATTGTGATCGATGGTGAAGGTAGAGACGGTGGTGTAGATGGTGGCGGTGTAAGGATGGGGTGACAATAGTAGGGAAGTCGAGGTAGCTCAGCTGGTCGTCGTAGGGACTCAGGCAGTCAGGGTCGTATGGCGTGGTCGGGGCTAATGGCCAGGGGATGGAGATGACTACAGTCGGGCTCCGGCGGAGGGGAAGTCCGGCGAGGGGGATGGTTGCAGTCGGAAAGATGATTTGGGGTCATGGTCGACTGCTCGTCGTCGGGCTCCGGCGGTGGCCGATAGGATCAGAGAAAAGAAGTCGCTGCTCTGTCGCGTCTCCGACGGTGTCGAAAGGGGAGAGGAAGTCGGGGACGATGGAGAGGGTGGCTGCTCGGGGTGAAGATGACGGAGGATGAGGAGGAGGTCGGGTGGCTTGTTGCCCGGCGGTGGGGAATGGCCAGAGTTGGCCGGGATGATGGTGATGGATGTGGTTAGGTTTCGGTTTAGGGTTTTGTAGTTTTTGGTGATGGTGGTAAAAATAATATAGAGGATGATTTTTTTTATGGAAAGAAAAGATTGTGATGACTACCTAGGGATTAGGGTTGGCCAAGTACTTCTTGGGATGGGGTTGACTTATTGGGAAAGGGGTGAGGATGAGTGATATATAGGATGGTGTGTGTGGTGAGGATGGTGCTTCATTTTGAATGAAGGACCAAGATTTAACATGAAGGGAAGTGTACAAACAAAAAGGGGAGAGATAGAGAGTTGGACCGGTCAAAGAGGGAGGGAGTTGTTTCTTCATTAGCTTTGACTAATAGGATGGTGACACCTCATTGCACTTTTGCATAAAAGCCCCCAAAAATTAGAAAATTGCACAAAAGTAGGAATTAGGATTTAATGAGGGAAAACACCATATTTGGTGTGAGGTAGTGGCTAAAAAGGGTGTTTGGTATTTAGTATGAACCTTGAGGGTGTGAATTGGGGGTTTGGCTTGGTGTTGGGTCAGCTTTGGGTTAAGTTGGGTCCTTACACCAATTTAATTAAAATTAATGTAAACGGTGTTCTAAAAAAATTGGAAATAATAGGGCTAAAGTTAGGTGGGACACAAGTGTCATTGACGTAGAAGACTCAGAATAGAATATTGTCATAATTTGGGTTGCACAAAATGGGTCAAGATTGTGTCTCCAGTTTCAATTGGAACGCACAAAGATACAAAGTCAAATTTATTTGGAATTAAAAATAAATGTCTGCGACGAATATTATGCGACTAAAATGAAGCACAAGAGAGCATATTTATGAGTTACACAAAGGTTAGAATGGAAGACTGGCACGTCTAGGACAAGGGTGTAAAATTTGTTGGAAGACAAAGGCTAGTGTAGCACTCCAAATATCAAAGCAACGGTAAGGTACAACAATTAAATAAAATCACGGTAATAATTTATAACCTCAATTGTTAATCCCGAAAATTACTAATTAAAATCCATAACCCTATAATTTAGTCATGGGTTTATCTAGTGGGCTTCTAGGTCTAATCCACTAACCCATACATTAATGAACACTATATAATATATAAATATAACATGCAATATAATATACACAATACTTATAATAATAAAAAGACAAAAATACTCCTATTTTATGATGTGGTAGTGACAAGTCTACCCCCCTAAGAAAAAATTCGTCCTCGAAATTTAAGATCCTCAATAGTTGTATATATATATTTATTTTTCTATTTTTTTTACCATCAAAATTTAAATTCATCAAACCATATAATCATGAAGTAAATCTATATTGTTATTTCACAAAATTTTCAAAATTCTATAAATATTATATTCCTGAAAATATTCAAATTTAAAATCAAATTCCATTCTGATCACAATCTCCTCCAAAATTTTAAGTTAATAACTAAATACTCAAAATTTTAATATCCAATCCTCTAATTAAAATTCAGTCAATGCATATTTATAAAATTTAAAAATCTTATCCCAAAATTTTTACTTCAAACATTAATCCATTTGTGGTCTTATTCCTCGATTCTTTTTCCATATAATACTCAAACACTGTAATACTTACGAAGTTTTCAAATACAACCTTCAAATTTTTTAAATTTATATCTTACAATTAAATAAATATAATGATAATGACAAATTCAATCATATCGTAATCTTCATAAAAAATTAATGATTTAACAAAATTGTCAATTCTGCCATATTAAGTTCTCAACTCTTTATTTAAATTAATGTTTATCCTCGAAATTTAAGGCACCTTGTCTCTCTCTCTGTCCAGTCATAACCTCTTCATTAATCTTCACTACGGTCAAACCCCCAACAATCAAGGTCTAAAAAAATCCTACCTACAGTCATACAATATGCAATCTAGAGAAAACATGCATGTTTATGGTCTCTTTTGTCATGGTATTATAGTCTCTGTCAGGGTATACTACTAACTACATTCTAACAAGAAATCACTGATACAAGCTACGGTACTAAGGAATCAATCAATCAAACAGACGGAAAAGGAACAGAAGGAAAAGAACATAACCTACTAACACATCACCTGGACATCTTCATCCTCTAACATACACTTAACTCTGGCACGTTCACTCACTAATTCCTATCCCTATACACTGATACCATATCAACTAATCACTAGTTCATAAGATATCCATGGATACATCCACATGGCACACACATGTCTATTAATACCAAAATCTGATATCAAGAACCTCTAACACAACCATAGGTCAAATGATGCATCTAAAGTTTGATACCCCTATCCTTTTAGGTACCACTGTTTCTACAACAAGCACACCTACTGCTAGCTCTCTTACTTACTACAATTATTTATACTAGTTGTTCTTATCACTCAAGTGCATACCAAGTGCAACACACCACACTAAGTACTTCTCTCTCTAATACAACTCTAGATGGACACCCAAGTCAGTTTGTAATGCCATCTCAGACATGCTCAAGCCAACAGATCCTTACACATGCATATCATCTACTCATAAACTAATACACATTTCTAACCCATATCTATCTAAGTATACATATATATATACTCACATCTCTAACACTCAAGGTACACATAATACACCTATTGTCTATAACCCTGAACTATGTACTGAACTTTGCACTGCCCGAATTACTTGTACTATTATTTCCAATAATTATCTATTCATATCAACTGATACACCAATCCAATATTATCACACGAAGTACTTACTTTTATTAGCACATTGCTCAACTAATCCTTGATATAGAAACACTAGCACTATTGGTATAGTAACACTAGCTTCATCATTATATTACCTCATCACACTGACACTCGTCACCCACTGTGTATCCTGCACATAATTTCTAGACACTCTTCTATCTATTGATTCCAACCCATCACTGGCTTCAATATCAGGTAATACATCCATCATTAGTCTTACTACTTTTATCTAATCATATCTAATCACATCAAGGCCCTACTTTTATCTGTAACACAAGTCTTACTTCTTAGCACAATATATTCTTATTCCCTCACACTCTCCTATCCACTTATGGGTACCCTCCTACTATGTCACACTCATTAATATCCTGTATGCATATACATTTCTTTACTCTTGACACACCCAAGTATCAACCATTAAATTGAATATCATGCTCCATTAATTTTTAACACAATTTCTTGATATTTAATTGTTTACATGGATCACCCAACTACATGAATTCATGATTATCCAGGACTAGCATGCTGACTCTGATACTAACTCCTGGAACCATCACTGATACTCTTTACTCCCCCTCCTACCAATAGTACTATAATAAAACCTATCATAGAACTATCGCTGCAAGGTACTACACTATGGGTTAACTCTAGATTGATGCCTACTGCTCACATGTCCAACCAAGAAACACTTACAGACTCACAAGCCACACTCCCAACAGTCAACACTGATACTCAAGAAACAGACCTAATTGTAAGTCACCAATTATCACACTAACAAGGAATCCTAATAGAACGAAGCTCTATAAGGAACTGGACTAAGGACTGAAGGTATCTCTACTGCTAACAAAAAAAAGAAATGATGGAACAATGTCCTATAATAACAAAAGTGGATAAGTATTGAGATGATACTTTAAGAACCAATTTAAGATACAACCTGATAATCATACACGTCTGTCCGAAATTATGACACTCCGAATCCTCGCCACACTAGTAAGCATAGCTGCGATAAACGATAGGTTCCATAACTAAGGTATGCAACTCTATAATCATGTCATCTAGAATCCTCACCATGCCAACCGGTATGGCTGCGAGAAACTCTAAATTTCATAACTAAGATATGTACATCCAAGGTCAGGTTCCTATGTTTCCGCCACGATAGCTAATATGGCTGCGATAAACTCTAGGCTCCATAACTAAAGTAGACGTTTCACCTTTCTCACTGTCCTCATCAACATATGTCATCAAATGATACTATAAATTTTAGTCCATAAAGTTTATAACGATAAGAAATCAAACTCAACAATGACACCAAGAATTAAATTTAACAACTGATCAACAAGAATCAAATTCAATAACAATAAGTGAGAACAGACAAAAATAAGGGAAAAGATTTAAATTAGAAATTATAATAAGATTCTCAAGGGTCATCCCAGGAATCTCTCAAAGAATTTGAGATTGAGTATCCTCTCTCATCCTACTGTCCTACGTACTATATCCTATTGCAGGCAAGTAGTAGTACAACTAAGACGTCACACTACCACAATATCGTACTACTTGCAAAGTCTGGCCTGCGTGGGCAACCACAAAAAATGTGTCACAATCCGCACCCAATATAGGGACACGAGTACGTGGGTACGTCCAGCCTATGCCGCAGCATCGACGGAAGAATGATGTCTAGGTCACAATACTAGCTAATCAATCTCAAACGAATATCCAACTCCATAAGGAGACACAGATATCACAATATAATATGGAAATACTCAATCACAGAACTAAAGCATGATAAGATATTAGGGAAAATAAATGAAATATAACACAAGTCTAAACAACAAAAATAGTCTAACCTGTAAACAATAACATCCAAATCTCCAAGTATGCCGGAAACAAGTCCTCTAAGTTGCAGTCTGGAAAAATATTTTCAGTCAGGATGGAGCGTACAACCAAAATAATAGTTCCAGTTAATTGATAAGGACTATAAAACAATAAATAGATGATCCTATATACTGAAAGAAAATAATAAATAGATACAGTGGCAAATAGTAAAGAGAACAGGCAATAGACAATATGGCATAGTCAATGCATATATGAAATGGTGAGAAAGAGCTACAATATCATATACGGGTGATATAGTATATAAAACTGAAATAAAGAACTGTAACTATTCTAAGTATTTGAAATATCAGTCTATCATGTGATCAGCTTGGGACAAGATCAGGCTTGTTACATATGATTAGCTATGATTCATGTAAGGTCAGGCTAACCATCTGGTTAGCTAGGATGCGAGTAATGGTCAGGCTAATCATATATAACAGGTTATGAGGCATGTAATGGTCAGGCTACACCCGACGTGATGCGTGGGGTGAGGTATGATGCATGTAGAGTTGGATATGATCACATAATCTACTAATATTTCCTCTGCCCCCAACTAGTACAGTGGATCCAACCATGACACGTTACGATACACGATCAATATCCAATATATCATGTACAATGTTTAATATCAATGTCATGTACAATGTTAATACGATAGCCAATGTAACATCTCATGATAGCAGATCCAATCTATATACTAGTCCGTGTAGTACAGTGTCAGAATCAGATATAACATTTCTAAATGCTTGAATTATAGAAATTATCAAATAACGGAAATTATCAGAAAATATACTCGCCTGTGGTCCTGAGCGGGCGATACCAATAGCCTTCTCCCGAAGTCTCACAGTATGATCCAATGGTCCTATATTTATATAATATAATATAATATAGCATCAGTTGTTACACTAGCACACATACAACCATAATTATACTGCACTCAAAAACTGCACAAGGGTGCTAACTAGTCCACTAGCAGGGTCAAGTATACGTGTCTATACGCACAGGTGTCATATCCTCGAATACTGTGTACAACATGACAATAACTAACACTAACACAGTGTCCAATTCCAAATCTCGTGTATCACTAACACACAGTCCAACTAGCAGGTTAGAGTACACATAAGGCAGTGAGTTACCAAAATACGTTTAATATACATATATACATATAGCACTTTAGTACATTACCTAGTATTACCCAATACTATATTTATATTAATACACCTAGGGTCATACTTAACATATAAAAATATGTGACACCCAATACTAATAACCAAATCCCATAAAGCAATATTAACCCAAATTACTATTCAATTAATTATGAAACCTAATAACCATTAATACTAATTACTATTAAACGTGCACGCATGTACACTAGGCACTAGGGTTCATGACTATACAGTGCTACACAACAACACAATATGACAGAAGAAAGGACAAGTTCAAACCTCGGGGTAGGCGTGATCAAGGAGGGGTGACGCATCGCCAATGGCCCGGAGGTTAGTATCCGACGATGGCGCTCCGGTCAACTGTAGCAACAGCAGCTACAGTGTCAGCAGGTGGGAGTCGACGGTCGGGCTGATCGTCGTGGAGAGGTCGAGGGTGATCGACGAGATGATGATGATGGTGATGGTGATGATGATGATGGTGATGATGATGATGATCGACAGTGAAGGTGGAGACGGTGGTGTAGATGATGGCGGTGTAAGGCTGGGGTGACAATGGTGGGGAAGTCGAGGTGGCTCGGCTGCTCATCATGGGGACTCAGGCGGTCGGGGTCGTATGGCGTGGCCTGGGCTAATGGCCAGGGGATGGAGATAACTGCAGTCGGGCTCCGGCGGAGGGGATGTCCGGCGAGGGGGGTGGTTGCAGTCTAAAGATGAGTCGGGGTCGTGGTCGACTGCTCGTCGTCGGGCTCCGACGGTTGCAGGCTACTCCGGCGGTGGCGGATAGGATCGGAGAAGAGAAGTCTCTGCTCTGTCGCGTCTCTAGGGTGTCGAAAGCGGAGAGGAAGTCGGGGACGATGGAGAGGGTAGCTGCTCGGGGAGAAGATAACGGAGGATGAGGAGGAGGTCGGGTGGCTTGCTGCCCGGCGGTAGGGAATGGCTCGAGTTGGCTGGGACGATGGTGATGGATGTAGTTAGGTTTTGGTTTAGGGTTTTGTAGTTTTTGGTGATGGTGATGAAAAAATATGGAGGATGAGTTTTTGTATATGGGGAGAAAAGATGGTGATGACTACTTAGAGATTAGGGCCGGCCAAGTACTCTTTGGGATGGGGTTGGCTCATTGGGAAAGGGGTGAGGATGAGTGATATATAGGATGGTGTGTGTGGTGAGGATGGTGCTTCATTTTGAATGATGGGCCAAGATTTAACATGAAGGGGAGTGTACAAACAAAAAGGGGAGAGAGAGAGAGAGAGAGTTGGACCGGTCAAAGAGGGAGGGAGTTGTTTCTTCATTGGCTTTGATTAATAGGATGGTGACACCTTATTGCACTTTTGCATAAAAGCCTCCCAAAATTAAAAAATTGCACAAAAGTAGGAATTGGGATTTAATGAGGGAAAATACCATGTTTGGTATGAGGTAGTGGCTAAAAGGGGTGTTTGGTATTTAGTATGAACCTTGAGGGTATGAATTGGGGGTTTGGCTTGGTGGGTCTAGCTTTGGGTTAAGTTGGGTCCTTACACCAATTTAATTAAAATTAATATAAATTGTGTTCGAAAAAAATTGGAAATACATAGGGCTAAAATTAGGTGGGACACGAGTGTCATGGACGTGGAAGACTCATAATAGAATATTGTCATAATTTGGGTTGCACAAAATGGGACAAGATTGTGTCTCCAATTTTGATTGGAACGCACAAAGATGCAAAGTCGAATTTATTTGGATTTAAAAATAAACGTCTGTGATGAATATTATGTGACTAAAATAGAGCACAAGAGAGCATATTTATGAGTTACACAAAGGTCAGAATGGAAGATTGGCACGTCAAGGACAAGGGTGTAAAATTTGTTGGAAGGCAAAGGCTAGTGTAGTGCTCCAAATATCGAAGCAACGATAAAGTACAACAATTAAATAAAATTACGCTAATAATTTATAACCTCGATATTTAATCCTGAAAATTACTAATTAAAATCCATAATCCTATAATTTGGTCATGGCTTCATCTAATAGGCTTCTAGGTCTAATCCACTAACCCATACATTAATGAACACTTTATAATATATAAATATAACATGCAATATAATATACACAATACTTACAATAATAAAAAGATAAAAATATCCCTATTTTAGGATGTGGTAGTGACAAATTTAGAGTCTTATTAGAGAGAAAAAATTGAATTGTACCTATTGGAAGATGGATTTCCAATACAAGTCTCCAAATGAGTGTAAAGAGCCTTCAACTTTTGCTCCTTCCTCCTCCTTGTAGATCCTTGTCTCCTCCTTATTCTAATAGCCTCCAATGGTGAGTAGAGAAGGAATTGGGAGGTAATTTGGGTAGGATTGGTATAGGGATAAAGAAATTTGAAAGAGGAAATTCTAGATCTAGAATTGAGATGAATGGATGAAGAGAGAGAGAGAGAGTGTGTATCTCTCCTTTCCCCCGTATGGCCGGCCTTGCCTCCTTCTTCAAGTCATTATGAAAAGTCTATAATATCCCTTGGGGCTTATCATGAAGTAATTAATTAAGGAAAGAAGGTTCTAATCCAATTAGTTTAACTAATTAAGTCATCCTCCTAATGAATGGGCTTGTTTGTTGGGCTCAAATCTAATTAGAATTAATGTTGGTCCATGAGTCTATTCTAATCTAGGTAGGTCCACTAACATAAGTCCAAATAAAAATATAGCATCTAACAATAAATAAATATACCATAAGTACATGAATTAATTATGAAATGACCAAAATACCCCTCCCTAGAAAATATGGTAGTGACGTGTGGCACCGCAGATTGAGCAGCATCCGCAAAGGGAGTTACCCCAGCAGGGTGGGGCTTTTGCGATTATGGTCGAGGAGACCGATGCTACAGGTGATGGGTTAGCAGGTTCTGTTCTGTTCTTTTCTTTCTTTCTTTTCCATCTATTGATCTGATTGATTCCTTAGTATCTTGTAGTTTACACCAGTAATTTTTATGCTAGAATATAATTAGTAGTAAACTCCTGATTCAGACTGCAATATCATGACAGATAGAGACCATAACCATGCATGCTTGATAGTAATGAATGATTTTTTCAGTAGAATTATAAGATAGGATTTTCACAGACCATGAATAGATAGGGGTGAGACCATAGGAAGGATATGATGAATAGGTTGTGATTGTCTAGGTGGGAAAAGACTAGATGTGGGAGCATTTTCCTATCTTAAATAGTGAGGTATCTTCCTTCTTGATTGTCCTTGTTCTATTTTGTACTAGTTCGTTTAGGATAAAATTATTTTAAGAGGGTAGGATTGTAACCACCTAATTCTGAAATAGGGATATTTTTTTATCATTTTTAATTTTTTGATATTATATTGATATAGTTATAATTATATTAGTATTAGTCAGTATGCTAGATAACTAAAATTGCTTAAGTGTTAGTTAGAGTTAGTTAGTGAAATTTAAGGATTAGTCAATGACTTAGTCATTTAAAGTTTATTAAGTTAGCATGGATATAATATTCTCTCCTATTCATTAATTAGATTTCTTTCATGACAACTTTTAGAAATAATTAGAGAGAGAAGAGGGGCAACTTAGACATCTTACATTACCGTAATGCTAGCTAGTGGCCGGCCCTATAAAGGGCTAATCCCTTCATTAAATTATTGTTTATTAGCCCTCATTTCATTCTAAATTAGTTCATCCCCAAAATTTCCCTCAAATCCATATAAAATCCTAATCAAATCTACTCATTCTTACCATTCCCAATCTCCATGGAGGCCTAGGAGCTTTGGAGTGCAAGGAGAATATTATATAGGAGCTTGGCTAGGAGGATTATGTCTCCTTTCTTTTTTGTGTCCATTTGGAATAGTTTCGTTGGGATCCGACTCCCAATAGGTAAAATTTCTATTTTTATATCAATTTCATGGTTAGATTATCATATTAGACCTCTAAAAACCAACCCATGGCTAAGGACAACCCAATATGAGTTAGTTTAGGTAGTGGAGGCTTCTATTTGGGTAGATCTAGGTATTTTTATGGCCATTTGGAGAAAACTCTGAATTGTGTCCACCAAGTATTGGTGTCGTGTCCCCAATAGTACATTTAGTGTCTATATATTTTTTGATAGTATTATGGTGTCCATAATTGGATACGTAGAGACGTATCATGATACACCATGATACGCATGGCTAGAATTTGGTATTTTCATGTATTGGTGTCCCATTGTATAATTTTCCCTTATATTACATTATATTTAGTTATCCTAGTTATATAAATATCATATCCTATCTATATTATGCATTCCATATAGTTTTGGTGGTGTATGGTGGTAGTATTAGAGTTGTGTCATGACCCGTACATGATTGATCGGGGTACGAGTTCGTGGCAACGCCCAGCCTACGCGTACAATGATGTAGAATGCTATTTTAGGTCAACAATAGTATCTATCACATCTTAGAATAACAGATCATAACATGTCAATGATAATCTCAACTCCATGAGGAGGACAAGAAGAATATATAATAGCAATATCAATATTCAATCACATTGAAACTATAATAAAGATGAATGGCACGATAATAATATAAACGAATCGAGAGAAATCTTGAAACATACACATCTTAATACATCAATAATGAGTCCAAAGTCTAGCTATCTCAACACCAATATAAGTCTCAAATATAATACAACTCATAAATCTCAAAGTTGGATTAATCCAATATAATATGAAATGCTAAACTAGCTAAGTCACTACTAGTGTCTCCTCTAAGGGAACGGGGTCATCCTAGGGATCCTGGATGTATCCTTCGTCTACTCCCGGTCCGTTGAAAGTAGGACATAAGTCCTCTAAATCATCTAAAAAATATATCCAGTCAGTATTGGAGCGAAACACACAAACCAATAATAGTTCCAATTATACTGATAAAGACTATAAAATTGTGACTAATAAATATACAAGATGGATATGAAATACTAGAAATATAAGAAAACTAGAGAGACATATAATCATATCAGAAGGACATAATGAGCAATAAGTAAGCAGGTAAATATAAATAGAGCATGTATGAACTGGAATAGAAATATAGAATAAACTAGCTATATGAGTAAAATATTAGTTTGTTATGTGATCGACTTGGGATCGTGATCAGGCTTACTTTATATGATTAGCTATGATACATGTATGGTCAGCGTAACCATCTGGTTAGCTATGATGTGAGTAAAAAGTCAGGCTAATCATATATTGCTGGTTATGAGGCATGTAATATGGTCAGGCTAACCATACGTGTGGTGCATGGTTATCTATGATGCATGTAAAGGTGGGATATAATTTCATAACTTGCTAATATTTCTCCTGTCCCTCGACTAGTATGTTTGCCAATGATTCAATCTTGAACAAGCTTAGTGGTTTAACAAACAAAAGAGTACAAAGAAATTACAAACAAAAAATCTAAATATAATATTTTTTATTCTAGGGGGTATGACGATGGAGAATGAGCACTGCAGCGGCTCCTTTACTCCCTTGACGGTCCGACAAGAGAATAATTATGCTTTCTTGATATCTCTCTCCTATGTGTGTGTGTACGTCAATCCGTGTGTCGTGGGTATGCTATCCTGTTATTTATTGCCATCCAGGCTTGATGCTATGCGCCTCTGCTTTTTGGTCGCATAGGGCTCCTTCAACAGAATGCAGTTGCAACTGTGGATGCATACCACAGTCAGGCCGCCATGTGTCCTTGGTTGGGATATGTTGTTGATCAAATCTTGGTTGGAAGACAGGAATATTTTTAACCCATTGTGTGCATGACTTGGTCAACTGGACATGTGGTCAGCACTGATTATCTGAAGATCTCTTAGATTGTAACTGTCATGACCTGCACCCGGTACAGGGATGCAAGTCGGGAACAACGCCCAGCCTACGCCGCAACATCGACGGTAGAACGCTGTCTTGGTCAACTATACTATCTAATTATCTCACTATAAACCATAAACCTCCAATAATATCTCAACTCCAAGATGAGAGTATAATTAACTTAGTTCGATACAATACTCAATCATATTACTATGGCACGAGAAGATATCACAGAAGTCTAACATAACTAAGCAGTTAAAAATATAACAACAACAAATAGAAATAATATCCAAACACAAATATATGCCGGAAACAAATCCGTTACCAAAATGCTAAAGAGAACTAACTATACTAACTAGTGAATCCGGCTAAATCTCTCGACAGTCACTCCAGAACTAGTGGGTCCAAGTCTGCACCATCTATAGGCTGAGGTCCATAGTATGTCGGACACCAATCTCCTGGATCCTCTGAAAAATGTTTTCCAGTCAGGAATGGAGCAAAATATAACCCAATAGCGGTTTCAATTAATTGACAAAAACTATAAAATAGTATAATAGAAGATGCTATCTACGATGAGGATATAACTGATAATCAAGAACAATGAGAGAATAGGCAATACTAGCAACATAATATAATCAGTGCATACAAGAATAAAGGAATGAACTATAATGTCAGAATAGAATAAGGTAATCAATAAACTAAATAATGGAATATACAATAACTATGTGATTTGAGATACTAACTAAATATGTGATCGGCCTGGGAGATTCAATGATTACACTAAGGAGCTAACTCAACCATACGTGAATTGCATGGTTAGTTAGTAGCCAATGATTACACTACTAGCCGATAGTTTTTTGATCACATATTTGATTGGTATTTTCCCTGCCCCGACTGATATGATGGATCGAATCATGACACGTCACTAGCCAATGTATCCAATATTTAATCTACAATATTCAATGTTATCCAATACCAACAAGGACAGTATCCGATACCATCTCCATAATCAAGGTAACATCCCATGACTGATGATCCAATAACAATACCAATCCGTGTACCATCGTGTCAAGAATCATAAGTAACATTTCTAAATACTTGAATTATAGTGGTAATCAAATAATAGAAACTATCAGAGAATGTACTCGCCTGTGGTCCAGAGCAAATGATAAAAAATAATGTCCGAACTGGTGTCACAGACCTATATATGAAATATTGCATTAATACAAGTTTTAGGGAAGAGAAATAAATTAAACTAGTCAATTTCTAGGTCATAAAACTATTTCTAAGTCAAAAGTTAAACTAGGTCAACTCTAAGTCAACTATGGTCAACTATAGTCAAATTATGGTCAACTACCTATTTCTAGGTTACATGAGTCTAACTCAAAGATATTGGGCTCACACACTATGAATCTAGGCCATACAAGCCACATATTAGGATACTAAGATACCGTATCACAGGATACGCAAACAAGGGATAAATATAATACTTATGTACATATCAAACAATATTATATATATAAAATCCTAATTACAAATGCTAAATGGATACCTTGGTTTCGAACCAACTTGGTATCGCAATACTAAACCTCTATCTTGATATTCAAACCCAATACCTTGATTATCCTCCAATACCTTGATACTTACCTTGGCATCTCAAGGTAAATTCAAACCTTATTTATACTAACTACCCAACAATAATTATAAACTACTATGTATTTAATATTTATATAATACTATATACCTTATTTTAGTCACCTTAATACCAACCCATAATTAGTTTACAACTATCCTATTACTTATGCCAATACCTACTACTCATACCTTGGTATATCTTGATACTTACCTTGGTATCTCAAGGTATTTGCCAAAATCTCATATATATACTAACTACCTATCAATAATTACATATATCAATCCAATATAACTCTAGTATGTACTAATAGAATAATACTAACTACCAACTACACACTAACTATTAATACATATATACGTACATACATACCTACAAATATATAATATATAAAAGATACTCATAACAATTGATAACTAAAATATACTAACTATTCTAAATAATTTATATGCTACAACTAAATATATACATATATAGTATACTATAATACAAATAGCAATTATGAACATATTTATATATATATTAATTACCATATATATATACATATATATCTATATATATATTAATATCTAATATATTAAAAACTGCCAAACTGTCGCTAAATATCCTGTCCACTGTCGCAGAAAGTTATTGTGTATATAGATACACTGCAGTTTTTGTGACAGTTTCCTACACTGTCACTAAAAACTGTCGCTGAAGCTTCTGATATTCTGCTGATACACTGTTATTTCAGCGACAGTTTTCTGCAACTGTCACTGACTGCTGTCGCTGAAAAGCTGCTATTATTTGCATTTGTTGCTACTGTTGCGACACTTCTGGCTCGCTGCTGTCGCTAAAAATACATGTATATATATATATATATATATATATACAATATATATATAAATACTTATATATAACCTACCATATATATTTATACAATATATATTTAAATACATATATATAACCCACAATATATATTTATACAATATACATATAAAACTATATATAACTATATATACACTTATACATAGTAAATTGTATAAAATACCATATAGTAACATACACACACACATATAGTAATATGTATATATAACTATACATATATGTATACATATATATAATCATACAATAATATAAATACATAACAATATATAATATAACTATATATATAATCATATATAAATATATCTACTATATTATATATATATATGCTACTACTTATAAATATATATCTACATACATATATATATATAAATAATCATATAATAACTATAAATAATCTAATTACTTAATTAAACATACACATATATTATATAAAATATATACATATATTTACATCCCTAACATATATTATAACATATATATTAATGCATGTAGAAGAAAGCTACATAATATATATTCTATTAATACATATATAATACATAGATCTATGATACAATAAACACTATAATAAATAAACATAATACATATATAATATATATAGATACATACACAATTATAATTCAAGAATTAAAGCACAATTAATTAGATCTACACATAAATACACAACAATTGGAGAGTATCACACCGTATCCCACTAGATCTAGGATACGCATGCGACACGAGTCCACCACACATCTAATTGCACCCCGAAGGACACAAATAAATCATATATAATATTTATGAACAAAACAAAGTGTCAAATGTAGATCTATGTGTCCGTGTCAAAATACGACATGTACAAAGTCCCGTGTCGGAGGGAAAACCCCCAAAACAACACGTATCACCAAATTATTGAAATACGACCTATACGTACCCAATTGTGGACACGACACTAGCCCCAGACACATAAACATATGTCAAATTGATCTATAGGATCAATTGACACACACAAAAAAAGTTATTTTCGGAATTCTTCCAAAATTGACACAAAAAGCACAATAACTTTCTCCATAGGCCTCCTATGAACACAAAACTAAATCCTATGGGTAGTACATGCATATAGGTTGATTTTCCATGATTAAATCTCAGATTTAGAACCTAATTTAAGGGCAAAAATTGAATTGTACCTATTGGAAGATGAATTCCCAATAAAACCTCCAAAATTGGTGAAATTAGCTTCCAACTTGTAGATCCTTGCTCCTCTTTGTAGATCCTTGCTTCCTCCTTCTAGATCCTTGCTCTTCTAGTCTCCAATGGTGATTTGAGAAGTAATTGGGTAAAAATTTGGTAGAGATTTGGTGGAATTTGATTGAGGGAAATTCTAAATCTAGATTTGGAATGAAAATAAAGAGAGAAATTTTCATCCCCTTTATATAGGCCTCACTTGCCCCCTCCCTCAAGCTACTATGTAAAGTCTAAAATATCCCTTGGGGTCTCTCATGAAGAAATTAATTAAGGAGGAAAGCTTCTAGTCCAATGGTTTAATTAATTTAATCATCCTCATAATTATTGGGCTTTCTAGTTGGGCTCAATTCTAATAATTAATACATGTTGATCCATGAGTCTAAACTAAACTAGTTAGGTCAACTAACACAAGTCCAAAAAAATAAATCTAACATGCTAATAATAAATAAATAATACAATAAATAAATATTTAACATGCATAATATTCAATTAATTATAAAATGACCAAAATACCCTTTTCTAGAAAATACGGTAGTGACAGTAACGGAAAGATCATGCAAGCTGAGGGACGCATAGAGTCATGGCCGCATACATGCCCTCGTCCAAACTGGGTCTTATGGACACTTGGGACACATGGACTTGTGGCCGCATACATGCTCTCATCTTATGGACACTTTGGCCGCATGGATTCGTAACCTCATATGAGTGAACACATGGCACTTCACGCCTGATAGAGTCATTAATGCACTGACATAACTTTATTTCTTTTATTGTACCTCCATTCTCATACTTCTCGAAGCATTAATAAATGCCATGTCAGAACTATATGATAAGCAATAAATATTGTATTAGGGTTTTATGCGGCTCCTGATTCCGTCGTCATCTGGGCCTCATAAATGCTTTTACAGTCTGGACAAGCCCCTTAGCTACATAGGCTCTATGCGACCTGCCTTCACCCTGTTAGATTCTGGGGGTACTTTTTCTTGGGTGCATGGCTTCGGATTTTTTGTGTCATGACCCGCACCCGGTGTAGGATGAAAGTCGGAAACAATGCCCAGCCTATATCGCAGCATCGACGGTAGAACGTTGTTTAGGTAATCTATTAAATAGTATAATAAGCCACCAACAATATCAATATACTCAATTACAGATCTAAGATGGAAATACGCACGAATATGATAAAAGAATAGAATAGTCACAATACAACTCATGAGTCAAATAATAACAATAATGAGTTAGAGAAATACTAAAAGATAAGCTGGAGACAAATCCAGTATAAAGAGTTTATCTATGAAACTATATATATGAAACTATGAGTCCTGGGTCGTCTGTCTCAGTCGGGATGAGTCCCTCCTGAGCCAGGGTCTCTAGCTCTAAGCCCACAACATCCTGAGGCCTATAATGAGTAGGGTACCACTCCTTAGTGTCATCTGGGAAAAATATATCCAGTCTAAGAAAGTAGCAGAGTACATCTCTAACAACAGTTCTAATCAATGATATAAACTTATAACAGTAAATAGATATGAATATACAAGATGCAACAATAGTTACAAGAGATATAAAATAAAGGAAATACTGAAAATAAATACAAGAATGAACAATATGGCAATGAACAAGAATACTAATGACTAAGTGAGTGAGTACTAGCTTTAACATGTGATCGGCTTGGGAACTTGTACAAGGATAAGGGCCTGGCTAGTCATACATGTGGTGTATGACCAACAAAAACAAGGAACAAGACATATACAAGGAGGGTATGATCACATATCTACACTAAAATACTTTCCACCCCCGACTGGTATAGTGGATCCAACCATGGTATATTATGGCACGAAATTCTTTAGGAAGGTAGCAAGTCTTTCCGAGAATCAGTGTCTGTACATGTACAAGAAATAAATAAACAAGGCTTGTATAAGATACACCATATATACCAAGGAATAATATCTCATGACGAGATCCGGATATACTAATCCGTGTAACCATCATGTCAAGAAATTAAGGATATCTACACTAGATATAATGAACATAGAGGATATCATAAATGAGAAATTATCAGAGAATGTTCTCGCCTGAAACATGGTACACAGTATCACAAATATCCAGTATAGTTCCTCGAAGACCTAGATATGGAATATAACATCAATACATAGATATAGAATATAACATCAATACAAGATTTCAGAATAAAAATAATTTAAACTTGTCAACTTCTAGGTCGAAGAGCCATTTCTAAGTCAAAATAGTCAAACTATGTCAACTCAAAGTCAAACAGGTCAAACTTGGTCAAACTACCTATTTCTAGGTTGCATGAGTCTAACTCTATGATATTGGATTCATACACTAAGAATCTAGGCCACAGAAACTAAACTAGGATACTAAGATGCCGTATCGCGAATACACAAACAAGTAGATATGAAATAATCATATATTTATATATAATCAATATTAATTACGCTAATCCTAATTACAACGCTAAATGGATACCTTGGCTTTGAACCAACGCGGTATCGCACCACTAAACACCAATCTTGATACCCAACTCAAATACCTTTAGTATCCCTCAATACCTTGAGACTTACCTCGGTATCTCAAGGTAAATATGATTCCTAGTATACATTAGCTACCCAACTCTAAACCATATGCTAAAATATATTTATCTAATACAATATCACCTGCTATACTAATCACTAACTACTAATACTTATATACTTATTAACGTACATATAGATAAACTAGAGATACATAAGTATATATGTATAGATCTATCTCACTAATCAATCACAAGTACATACATATAGTTACTAACTAAACTAGATAACTATTTAGACTAGCTAAACTACTAACTACTAGTTAAACCCCCCATGTTTACTATCACTGTACTGATTATACATGATACGAAGCTGCTGCTGCTCATGCTAGCGTAGCTGCTGCTGCACTGTGCTGGGTTTGCTGTTAATTGTTGCTGCTCGCGTTAAAACTGGTACGCTGCTGCTGCTACTACTCGGTTGAAACTCTTGTTACTGCAACTATGCTGAAACGTTGTTGCTGCTACTCGGTTGAAACTGCTATGCTGCTGTTGCTACTCGATTGAAACTGCTGTTGCTGCAGCTATACTGAAATGCTGTTGCTGCTACTCGATCACTGCACAGTACAGTGCCGAATACTCACTGTCCGATCCCTTCCCCTCATCACACACAAACAACACCTATATATATATATATATATATAAACATACATATATATATGACTAGATACAAGTATATGTATAACCATTCTCTCATCTATACATATACGTATATACATACAAATATACATACATATATAGATATAGTACCCATACATATTTGTATATATATATATCCAACATACACATTTACATTATACATATAGATATACATATACACATAGGTAGATATATCACTCCCTCACATAGATACATATAGATATAGTAGCATCACATACATAAATACATATATATAACATGCATGTATACATATAACATATCTATTTAAATAGCTATATATATAGATGTATATCTACATATACATAATCACATATGCATATAGATACTTGATACACTCGTACATATAACTACATATATATTCATAAAAATATATATTTATATATATACATATGAATACATCTATTACAAATAGCCAAGAACAATGGAAATTGGATCTAGAAATGCAACACAACAAACACGTGGAGTGCATCACACCCGTACCACACTAGATCTATGATACGCTTATAATAGGAGTCCACCACACAATCAAACTTACCCCAAAGGACACAAGCAAGTCTAAATTATTATTTATGAACAATACGAAGAGTAAATTACATAACTATGTGTCCGTGTCAAAATATGACATGCACAAAGTCCCGTGTTGGAGAAAAAACTCCCAAATCAACGTGTATCACCAAATTATTGGGATACGACCTAAATATATCCAATTGTGGACACGATACTAGCCATAAACAAATAAACATATGTCAATTGGTTTATATGACTAATTGACAAACACAACAAGTGTCAATCTCGAAATTTCCCAAAAATTGACACAAAAAGCACCATAACTTTTTCTATAGGCCTCCTATGAACCTAATTCCAATTCTTATGGGTAGCCTATGCATGTGGAGTGGTTTCTTATGGCTAAATCTTAGATTTATGACCTAATTATAGGGAAAAAGTGAATTGTACCTATTAGGAGAAGGATTTCCAATGCAACCTCTAAATTTGATAAAATAAGCCTCCAACTTGTAGATCCTTGCTTCTCTTTGTATATTCTTGCTTCCTCCTTCTAGATCCTTGCTTTACTAGCCTCCAATGGTGATTTGGGAAGAAAGAGGAAGAAATTTGGTAGGAAAATGATGTAGGAATGAAGGAATTTGGTTAAGAAAAATTCTAGATCTAGTTTTGAAATAAAAAGAGAAGAAAGAAATTTACCCCCCTCTCTTTATATAGCCGACCCCTTGACCCCCTCCCTAAGATTCAATGTAAAGTCTAAAATACTCCTTGGGGCTCTCATAAAGAAATAATTAAGGAGGGAGGGTTCTAGTCTAATGGATTTAATTAAATTAATTATCCCCCTAATCAATGGGCTTCTAATTGGGCTCAATTCTAACTAATTGCAAATGTTGGTCCATGGGTCTAAACTAAACTAGTTAGGTCCACTAACACAAGTCCAAAACAATAAACTAATATATAACAATAATTAAATAACACAATAAATAATTATTCAACATGCATAATATTTAATTAATTATAAAATTACCAAAAACCCTTTCCTAGAAAATATGGTAATGACAAGTGTACCCTACTTAGAATAATTTTGTCCTCAAAATTAAAAGACAAAAACTACCTCCAGAAAATAACAGAACAGACAAAAGAACAAAACATAACTAGGAAAGAACATATCAGAACATACCTCAAGGCACAAACAAATATGGGTAACGCTCTCACATTTCATCGTCTATCTCCCAGGTAGACGCCCCCGGAGAGTGATACCTCTTTGCTGTGGCGCCCCGTTCCTCCTATTCGGGGAGCGCGGCTAAGAAACACAAGATGGTATCGTTCGATCGGGATAGATTGAAACAAGAACTCGTCCTCGTTATGGATTTGCTTCTTCGGAATCGATTCCCATATTCAGTGGACCGTGCCCCCGGGATCGACTTAGCGGCAGAGTCAGGAGGGACCTCTCCGCTGCATTCTTTTGTTGCCTCAGATTTTGATGTCGCTTGTTGCTTTTGTGCTTTGAGTTAGTTTTTGGATTTTCTTGAACGGTTTCGATAGATTTTATTATTTTCGTTCATTGAACTGCACTTCAATTCTGAGATTGGAAAGAGTGGAAGGGGTATTGATCGAGCTGTTCGTGGATGCAGGTGAACGAGCAGTAGGCGACTTACGAGCGGAGTCTTGGATCACCTCTTTCCTTCTCGCTTCCAACAACCTAAGTGAGTGGCTACCATCCCGATTAGCTAGCCCTTCTTCCAAGTCTTCACACCTAATAAATTTTGCATCCTTGTTTGCCCCGATCAGACGATACCAAGTAATAACTAAAAGATGCCAAGATAAAATAGGAATAGACATTGGACTATATTGCTTGTTAAAATAAACTTGTGAACTGTTATCTTATTGTATGCTGGTTCGTGCAAATGTTCTATAAATTGTGCTAAGTATGGATCATATCTTGTATGCAAATAATTATTCAGGGAGGCTATGCAAAATGAATCATGCAATACTGCTTGTCTTGTACTCGTGTTCTTGTACTCGTGTTGCCTCAACTGCATGAATTGTTAACTTAATAATCATGTTCGATCATGGACAACTTGTGCACAAGGGTATAAGTTCTGCAGACGGTCATTGGGGCACTGGCACTGATCCGATCCGGGCAAAACTTCGTGTGTAGTCAATCGTGTGCGGACTGGATGGCTTGCAACGCATCGTGTATTTATCGTGTGTTCATCGTGTGTTCTTATTGCATGCTATCATTGTCCTTGACTAGTCTATTATGTCATACGCCAGTGATCCTCGTGTGTATTTAAACCTGTTGCAAACTAACTTGTGTCTTTATGGCAGGGAAGGCATGGTAAGTATTATGGAGGTCGTTCAGACGGATAGGTAAAACCATCGAATGGTGGCAAGTTTATTTCAGTATTTTATATATATACTGCTGCTTGTAAAATAAACTAAGGCAAGATAGAAAGACCACAATAAATATGTATGCTTCATTAAAACAACGTGTTGATTGGTATAGTTGGGTTTAGCTCGCCTTCACCAGTATGTTTCGACATACTGACCCTCGTTGAAACATGTTTCCCGCACTAAGAAGAACCAAGCGAGGAGTCGAAGTCATATTTCCTGATCCAGTCTAGCTGTAGGCGCATCCTGATCGTGCCGCATTTTGAAGTACTTGAAGAAAGGAACTAGAACCCAAGCAAGAATGCAGCTCCGTGGAAAAGTCGTCCTCCAGCCCGGAGGTCTTTATCATTTTGAAGTTTAGTAAAGGGATATAATGTACAGGACTGCTATCTCATTTTGTGTCAACACTTTTGTAAGCCCGTGCGGCAAGTAGCTGACTCGTTTCAAGAGTTTATAATAGATGTTCACTATCAATAAAGAGAACTTTTCCATGTTTCTAATCTGTGTTTCAATTTAGCTGTGTACTCTGAATATGTGCTCGTTATGAAAAATACTCTAGCCTTGTGCAGGGCGCAACCCCAGGCCCGTACGGCGGTCACGATTCTGGGGATGCCCCAACGATTCCACGGAATCGGGTTATGACATAGTTGTATCAGACCACAGATTCAAGTTCCTTAGTCTCTCGCACTGGAAAAGTTCCTTTAACGATCAATTCTTGTGTGAACTCTTGAACTCGCTAGGCCAAAATGAGATACGTTCATGCAATAAGTCCATAATACATTATGATCCTAATGTAATTTACCTTCTTTTGAAGGAATGGCACCAGCGCAATGCTCAATGCTAGAACCGGACGAAACACAAGGCCAAGAAAGTAGTTCGGGCACTTCAGGAAGTTCAAGGAGCCAGCGAGCCGTGCCAAGCATCGATCCCATCCAACAAATATTGTGGATGTTGGAGGCAAACCAACAAAGGGATGAGGCTCGCTACGAAAGGGCCGAGAAACGGGCGAAGGAGAGTCATCTCAAGTTTCAAGACAATATAGAAGCGCGATTCTCAGTCCAACAGAAGCAGGTAGATGCCCTACAACAGATCGTTCAGACTTTGGCTTCTAACTATTCTGCGACAACAGCAGCGACTCCGGTGGAACAGCCCATGCTTCAAGTTGAGATGCCTCAAAATCCAAGGACGAGGAAAGTGACTGCCTTCGACTTTGGCCACTTCAAGAAAGTCTGCAATACTCCATTTATCGGGACTGAGGACCCAATCATGGCTCTAGATTGGTTGACCGAACTTGAAGACCACTTCGCTCTGCTAGAGGTCCCCGAAGAGAAGCGCGTCGTACGCGCGCAACTGCAGCTCCGCCTCAACGTGCACGATTGGTGGGACGTGCATCGACGATCTTTTCAATTTGACCATGGAGAGGAGGTGATCTAGTGGATGACTTTTCGTGCTGCGTTCGAAGAGGAGTTTATACCCCCTCTAGTACGACGTCAGATGGAGAATGAGTTCATGCAACTGAGGCAAGACAGCATGACAGTTAAACAGTACTCCGCCGAATTCAACCGACTCTCCAAATTTGCTAGCGCCTATTTACCTGATGTAGCGAGTCAAGATAGAAGGTTTGAAGGTGGTCTACGCCCTGCCATCCATGTGCACGTAGTCATTCATCAGTATTAGACAATGCGGGAAGTCATGAATCATGCCATATCACTTGAACCGCAATATCCTCATGTTTCTACCAGTGTTGTGCATACCTACAATCACAAACGCCAAAGCAACCATAGAGAAAACCCCGCTACAAAGCGCCAAAACAATGCAGGGCAGCCTTGTAACTTCTGTAAGAAACCGGGGCACACGACTAACGAATGTCGTAAGAGACTTGGGTTATGCCTCGCTTGTGGTAGTCCGGGCCTTACCATTAGTTCCTGTCCTAACCTTCCTGATCGTCATCCCCAACGAAATAATCCCTAACAGTAGGTTCTATTCCTAAGTTTTGGGACGAAACTTCCAATTAGTTGGGTAGGATGTGGTGCCCCGTTCCTCCTATTCGGGGAGCGCGGCTAAGAAACACAAGATGGTATCGTTCGATCGGGATAGATTGAAACAAGAACTCGTCCCCATTTTGGATTTGCTTCTTCAGAATAGATTCCCATATTCAGTGGACCGTGCCCCCGGGATCGACTTAGCGGCAGAGTCAGGAGGGACCTCTCTACTGCATTCTTTTGTTACCTCGGATTTTGATGTCGCTTGTTGCTTTCGTGCTTTGAGTTGGTTTTCGGATTTGCTTAGGTTTTCTTGAACGGTTTCAATATATTTTATTATTTTCGTTCATTGAACTGCACTTCAATTTTGAGATTGGAAAGACTGGAAAGGGTATTAATCGAGTTGTTCGTGGATGCAGGTGAACGAGCAGTAGGTGGCTTACGAGCGGAGTCTTGAAGCGCCTCTTTCCTTCTCCCTTCCAACCAACTAAATGAGTGTCTACCATCCCGATTAGCTAGCCCTTCTTCCAAGTCTTCACACCTAATAAATCTTGCATCCTTGTTTGCCCCGATCAGACGATACCAAGTAATAACTAAAAGATGCCAAGATAAAATGGGAATAGACATTGGACTATATTGCTTGTTAAAATAAACTTGTGAACTATTATCTTATTGTATGTTGGTTCGTGCAAATGTTCTATAAATTGTGCTAAGTATAGATCATATCTTGTATACGAATAATTGTTCAGGGAGACTATGCAAAATGAATCATGCAATACTATTTGTCTTGTACTTGTGTTCTTGTACTCGTGTTGCCTTAACTGCATGAATTGTTAACTTAATAATCGTGTTCGATCATGGACAACTTGTGCACAAGGGTATAAGTTCTGCGGACGGTCGCTGGGGCATTGGCACCGATCCGATCCGGGCAGAACTTCATGTGTAGTCAATCATGTGCGGACTGGATGGCTTGCAACGCATTGTGTGTTTATCGTGTGTTCATCGTGTGTTCTCGTTGCATGCTATCCTTATCCTTGACTAGTCCATTATGGCATATGCCAGTGATCCTCGTGTGTATTTAAACCTGTTGCAAACAAACTTGTGTCTTCATCGTAGAGAAGGCATGGTAAGTATTGTGCAGGTGGTTCAGACGGACAGGTAAAACCACCAAACGGTGGCAAGTTCATTTCAGTATTTTATATATATACTACTGCTTGTAAAATGAACTAAGGCAAGATAGAAAGACCACAATAAATATGCATGCTTCATTAAAATAATGAGTTGATTGGTATAGTTGGGTTTAGCTCGCCTTTACCAGTATGTTTCGACATACTGACCCTCGTTGAAATAGGTTTTTCGTACTAAGGAGAACCGAGCGAGGAGCCGATGTCGTCTTTCCCGATCCAGTCCAACTGTAGGCGCATCCTGATCACGTCGTATTTTGAAGTACTTGAAGAAAGGAGCTAGAACCCAAGCAAGAATGCAGCTCCATGGAAAAGACGTCCTCCAGCCCGGAGGTCTTTATCATTTGGAAGTTTAGTAAAGGGATGTAATGTACAGGACTGCTATCTTATTTTGTGTCAACACTTTTGTAAGCCCGTGCGGCAAGTAGCTGACTCGTTTCAAGAGTTTGTAATAGATGTTCATTATCAATAAAGAGAACTTTTCCATGTTTCTAATATGTGTTTTAATTTAGCTGCGTACTCTGAATATATGCTCGTTATGCAAAATACTCTAGCCTTGTGCGGGCGTAACCCCAGGCCCGCACGGCGGTCATAATTCGGGGGACGCCCCAACGATTCCACGGAATCGGGTCATGACACATACAACATATACCAAAGGAATAGTCTGGTTTCACAGCACCTTCTCTCTTCGATCCAGAATCTCAACTGGCTACTATGGATAGCTAAGAGTAGGGCCCACCTCTATCTCTGAGTGATCTAACACGTGACTAGGATCCGTCATGTACCGTCTCAACTACGATACGTAAAACACGTTGTGCACTCCCTCCAATACAGGGGGCAAGTCTAGTCTATAAGCAACTGCACCGACCCTCTCTAGAATGGTGAAAGGTCCGATGAATTGCGGACTAAGCTTCCTGCCTCCACCGAAGTGAATCGTGCCTCATGTCGGAGAAATCCTCAGAAACACCAAACCTCTGACCTAGAATAAAATACAACCTTCAGAACTTAATCTATAACAAACAACCAATATCAAGCATAAAACAAAAATCTAAAACTATATCTCAGACTCCAAAGGTCTTTAGTGGCTATCGACCCAAAGCCGTTGTCTGTCCTGCGCCACTCGAAGTCTGTCTCTCATCAGCTTGATCTTTTCTGCTGCATCCACAACCATCTATGGCCCTAGTAAAACTCTCTCTCCAACATCGTCCCATGACAAGGGAGTATGACATCTCTGACCGTATAGAGCCTCAAATAGTGACATCTTTATACTAGCCTGGTAGTTGTTGTTGTAAGCAAACTCTACCAAATGGAGATGGTCCTCCCAAGATCCCCCGAAATCAAGTACACAAGTGTGCAACATATCCTCGAGAGTCTGAATAGTCCTCTCTGACTGCCCATCTATCTGGGGTGATGTGCAGTACTGAACTTGAGCTGGGTGTCCAAACTCGTCGGCAAACTCCTCTAGAAATGAGAAGTGAAATAACTATCCCGATCCGAGACTATGCTGACGAGAACTTCATGTATCCTGACGATCTGCCTCACATACATAGCTTCTCCGTAGACAAACCCACCTTGAAAGACAAAAAGTGGGCCAACTTGGTCAACCTATCAACGATGACCCAAATCGCGTCTTTCCCTCATGGTGATCGTGGAAGTCCGGACACAAAATCCATAGTAATGTGCTCCTACTTCCACTCTAAAATGTATAATGGCTGAAGTAAACCTCCTGGCCTCTGCATCTCGGCTATCACCTACTGGCATACTAAGCATCAGGATACAAATTGTGCCACTTCCCTCTTCATGCTATACTACCACACACTCTCTCGCATATCCCAATACATCTTTTTGGCACCTGGATGTATGGAATACTGAGAGCGATGCGCTTCCTGCAATACCTCCTCAAGCAGCTCCCCACTAGGCACACAAAATCTAGCACCATGCCGCAAAGAACCATCCTCAGCAATGGTGAAATCATCCTCTAATCATGCTCTCATCTGAGCTCTCATGCTCCTCAGAGATACATCCTCATATTGGGCTTCCTTGATCTTTTCTATCAACTCTGAGTGTATCTGCAACCCCCACATCTGCATAGCAAAATCAGAAACTATCACCCTAATGTCCAAGCTCTCCAAGTCCTCCAACAAATATCGATCATGCGTCAACAACATAGCTACCGGATACCTGCTCAAGGCATCGGCAACTACATTAGCTTTCCTAGGATGATACTGCAAAGATATATCAAAATCCTTCATCAGTTCTAATCACTGACGTTGCCTCATGTTCAACTCCTTCTGAGTGAAAATGTACTTCAAGCTCTTGTGGTCTGTGAAGATCTACACACGCTCTCCATACAAATAGTGTTTCCATAACTTCAGGGAAAAGATGACTGCTGCCAACTCCAAATCGTGGGTAGGATAGTTCTTCTCATGAGAATGCAACTGCCTAGATGCATAGGCAATCATTTTTCCATTCTGTTGAAGAACACAACCTAAACCTTTTCCCGACACATCACTATAAATAGTGAAACCTCCAGACCCTGATGGCAATATCAAAATAGGAGCAAACGTCAACCTCTCCTTCAATTCCTCAAAAGCAACCTAGTAATCCTCCATTCAAACAAACTCTACATCTTTCCTGGTGAGTTTGGTCATCGGCTCGACTATCCTCAAAAAATCTTGCACAAACTTCCTGTAGTATCCTGCCAATCCTAAGAAACTCCTGATCTCTGCTACTGTACTCGGGGTCTTCCAAGATTCCACTGCTGCGATCTTCTTCGGATCTACTGAAATACCATTACCAGTCATAACATATCCAAAGAACTCCACTTTGTATAGGAAGAACTCATACTTGGGCAGCTTCCCATACAATTTCTCCTTCCTCAGTACATCCAACACAATCTGCAAAAAGCTCCTTGTGCTCCTCCGATGTCTTCGAGTATATGAGTATGCCATCGATGAACAACACCACGAACTTGTCAAGGTACTGATGGAATACCTTGTTCATCAAAATCATAAATACCGCCGGAGCATTAGTCAACCCAAATGGCATCACCATAAACTCTTACTGACCATAATGAGTCCTAAAAGCAGTCTTTGGTATATCCTCCGGCTTCACTTTTACCTGGTGGTAGCCTGATCTCAAGTCTATCTTAGAAAATATCTTGGCACCACTCAACTGATCGAATAAGTCATCAATCTATGGCAAAAGATATTTATTCTTGATAGTGAGATTATTCAATGCCCTGTAATTAATGCACATGCATACCGATCCATCCTTCTTCGGTACAAACAATACCAGGGCTCCCCACGGTAAAGAACTCGACCTGATAAACCCCTTATCCTGCAATTCATCCACCTGCTTTTTTATCTCGACCAACTTGTTATTGTTTACTCTATAGACATGCTGTGAAATTAGTTCTACACCTGGCACCAAGTCTATAGAGAATTCAACATCTCCATCTAGCGGCAATCCTAGCAATTCCTCAGGAGACACACCAAGAACTCCGCTATCAACGGATGCGACAACTCCTTGTCTTCCACCAGAGCTCTACAGATAATGCCTTCTTCCTGCTCTGTAACTCCTCTAGCAAACTCAAACTCTGGCTCTCCTAGTGGACCAAACAAAACTCTACCTCCTCTACAATCTATACTAGCACGGTGCCTACTCAACCAATCTATCCCGAGTATACTATCGTAGCTCAGAAGTGGCATTACAAGTAGACACGTACTCAGCTCTCGGCCTCCCAGAGTAACTCTTTGATCCTTGCAAATACCATTAACCAGGATAATGCCTCCCCCGATCATAATCTTGCAAGTCCTTAGCAAAGACTTAGCTACCAAACCTTGCTTTAGAGCAAAATAAACAGATACAAAACTATGGGAAGTACCACTATCAAACAAAGCTAAAGATGGAATGGAATTAAGAAGAACAGAACTTACGATGACATCTTCGGTGGGCTCGACCTCCTTGACTGTCATAGAGAAATCTCATCCCTGACATGCACCTCCCTGATCTTGGTGCTGGGCATAACACTGCTGCTATATCGGAAGTGGCGGTCCCCTCGGCTGTACTGTAGGTGGTCTAGCCTGTGTCCTCGGAGCTGGACCTGCTCTCTGAACTGTACGACAAGGATTGGAAGGACACTCTCTCAGCTGATGCCCTTCGGTACCATAATACAAATAAACTTCCAACCTCTTCCTGCAAAATTTCCAGATGTGGTCGGGCTTCTTGCAGAAGTGGCAAAAAGTGTGCTGTAACTGTCTCTGCTACTGTGGTGCCTGGTAAGTGACCTAGTTGGAGTCTGATGCTACTGCGGCTGTTGAAAATGTCTGGACTGGAAATGAGGATGCTTGGCAGATATTGTGCTGCTGTTTGCCCCCAGAAAAGAATCGTGATCTCTCTTGGGCTTCAAACCCAACTCCTACTTAACCTTGCGTGCCTTCGCAAGTATCTTCGAGTAGGTCTCATAAAAGGACGGAATAAGGATCTTTACTTCCCAGTTTAGACCCTCGCGAAAACGAATAGCTCGAACCTCTGGCTCTCTCACCAAATACTCCGCAAATCGGCTCAGCCTGTCAAACTTTGCAACGTATTTTTCCACAGACATGCTCCTCTGAATGAGGCTCTCAAACTGCCTCCCCAAGTCTAAACTGTCTGCCCGAGTGAAGAACTTCTTCTTTAAGAGGTCCTTAGACACCTCCCAAGACTCTCATACATCAGCAAAAATTGGCTCATCCTGAACCAAGTACGGGCTACGTCGAACAGCTGAAGTCCTACCGACTCAACCGTCAGATCCTCAGAAAGACGGGACACCCTCATGAGACGCTCAATTTCCTCGAGCCAATTATCATCATAGATGATGCCCTCCGTCCCCTTGAAGACCTTAGGCTCCAGCTTCTTGAAGTCCTGAATGTTGCCTGGCCGAAGCTGAGCAACCTGAGATGCAACCTGTTGTTGGACCAGAACTCCTCTCTCTACTACGGCATGAGCAAGCTGATGAGCACTCTCGATGTCCTACCGTAAGACGTCAGTCTGTCTCTGGTGTGGCTCAGACTGAGCCCTCTGCGCCTTCAATATCTCGCAAAATAATGTGAACATCTGTGTCGCATCTGTCGGCACGGAAGGTGGAGGTGGAAGTCCCTCAGATACAGCTCGCATAGTCCTCTAAAAAGTCCTCTAAGAAGGAGGTGGACCTCCGAAAGCAACTGACATGCCAATCACCGAAGAAGTGACTGGTGTAGGGCTTTAGGAAGTCGCAGACCTCTCAGAAGCTGCTCTCCCCTGCTGTGATCTAGTCTTAGACGGCATCCTGAGGCAAAGCAAAAGAAAGAATCAATATGACACATGATGTAAGACACTCAAAGGAAGGACAGTTTAAAGATCAAATATCAATATCAAGAAAGAATAGTTGAATTGAATCAAAAGAGTTTTTTTAGATGTGATTGAGTATTCTCAGCTTCTCAACCTATAGCCTATATCCTATATCCTGAAACAGGCTCGTAATAACACTCAATTCAGAGCACCACTACGAATCATACTAGTTGCGACCTCGAAGACCTGCATGGGCCACCACTAAAAATATGTCACGACCCGCACCAGGTGTAGGGATGCAAGTCGGGAATAATGCCCAGCCTACGCCACAGCATCGGCGGTAGAACAATGTTTGGGTAATCTATCTAATAGTATAATAAGCCACTAACAATAATAATATATTTAATCGCAGATTTAAGATAAAAATGCGCACGAATATGATAAAAGAATAGAATAGTCATAATACAACTCATGAGTTAAACAATAACATCAATGAGTCAGAGAAATACTAAAAGATAAGCTAGAGACAAATCCAGTACAAAGAGTCTATCTATGAAACTATATCCATGAAACTATGAGTTTCGAGTCGTCTATCTCAGTCGGGATGAGTCCCTCCTGAGCCAGGGTCTCTGGCTCTAATCCTATAATATCTTGAGGCCCGTAATGAGTAGGGTACCAATCCTCAGTGTTATCTAGGAAAAATATATCCAGTCAAGAAAGGAGTAGAGTACATCACTAACAACAGTTCTAATCAATGATATAAACTATGTAACAGTAAATAGATATGAATATACAAGATACAATAATAGATACAAGAGATATAAAATAAAATAAATACTGAAAATAAATACAAGAATGAACAATATGGTAATGAACAAGAATACTAATGACTAAGTGGGTGAGTACTAGCTTTAACATATGATCGACTTAAGAACTTGCACAAGGATAAGGGCCTGGCTAGTCATACGTGCAGTGTATGACCAACACTCACAAGGAATAAGACATGCACAAGGAGGGTATGATCACATATCTACACTAAAATACTCTCCACCCCCGACTGGTATAGTGGATCCAACCATGGTACGTTATGGTACGAGATTCTCTAGGAAGGTAGCAAGTCTCCCCGAGAATTAGTTTATGTACATGTACAAGAAATAAGAAAACAAGTCTTGCACAAGATACACCATATATACCAAGGAATAACATCTCATGACGAGATCCGAATATACCAATCAGTGTTACCATCATGTCAATAAATCAAGAATATCTACACTAGATACAATGAACATAGAGGATATCATAAATGAGAAACTATCAGAGAATGTACTCGCCTAAAACCTGGTGCACAGTATCACAGATGTCCGGTATGGTACAACGAAGACCTAGTGGAATATAACATCAATACAAGATTTCGGAATAAAAATAAGTTAAACTAGTCAACTTCTAGGTCGAAGAGTTATTTCTAAGTTAAAATAGTCAAACTAGGTCAACTCTAAGTCAAATCAGTCAAACTTGGTCATACTACCTATTTCTATATTGCATGAGTCTAACTCTATGATATTGGGTTAATACACTAAGAATCTAGGCCATACAAGCTAAACTAGGATACTAAAATACCATATCACGAGATACACAAACAAGTAGATATGAAATAATCATATATGCATATATAATCAATATTAATTACACTAATCCTAATTACAACGCTAAATGGATACCATGGATTTGAACCAATGCGGTATCGCACCACTAAACACCCATCTTGATACCCAACTCAAATACCTTGAGTATCCCTCAATACCTTGACAACCTCGGTATCTCAAGGTAAATATGATTCCTAGTATACATTAGCTACCCAACTCTAAACCATATGCTAAAATGTATTTATCTAATACAATATCACCTGCTATACTAATCACTAACTACTAATACTTATATACTTATACACGTACATATAAATAAAATAGAGATACATAAGTATATATGTATAGATCTATCTCACTAATCAATCACAATACATACATATAGTTACTAACTAAACTAGGTAACTATTTAGACTAGTTAAACTACTAACTAAAAGTTAAACCCCCCTGTTTACTATCACTGTGCTGATTGCACACGATGAGAAGCTGCTGCTGCTCGTGCTAGCGTAGCTGCTGCTGCACTGTACTGGGTTTGCAGTTAGTTGCTGCTGCTTGCGTTGAAACTACTGTGCTGCTGCTACTACTCGGTTAAAACTGCTGTCGCTGCAGCTATGATGAAACGCTGCTGCTGCTACTCGGTTGAAACTGTTGTTGCTGCAGCTATGCTGAAACGCTGCTGCTGCTACTCGGTCACTGCACAGTGTAGTGCCGAATACTCACTGTCTGATCCTTTTCCCTCATCACACACAAAAAACATGTATATATATATATATATATATATATATATATATATATATATATATATATATATATATATATATATATATATATATATATATATATATATATATATATATATATATGACTAGATACAAGTATATGTATAACCATTCTCTCATCTATACATATATGTATATATATACAAACAGACATGCATATATAGATATAGTACACATACATATATGCATATATATATATCCAACATACACATTTACATTATACATATAGATACACATATACACATAGATAGATATAACAAACATACATGCATATGTAGATATAGTACACATACATATATGCATATATATATATCCAACATCCACATTTATATTATACATATAGATACACATATACACATAGATAGATATATCACTCCCTCACATATATACATATAGATATAGTAGCATCAAACACATAAATACATATATATATAACATACATGTATACATATAACATATCTATTTAAATAGCTATATATATACGTATATCTATATATACATAAATACATATGCATATAGATACTTGATACACTACTATATATAATTACATATATATTTATATATACATATGAATACGTCTATTATAAATAGCCAAGAATAATAGAAATTGGATCTAGAAATGTAACACAATAAATATGTGGAGTGTATCGCATCTGTATCACACTAGATCTATGATACGCTTGCGATACGAGTCCACCACGCAATAAAACATACCCCGAAGGACACGAGCAAGTCTAAATTACTATTTATGAACAATACGAAGAGTATAAATTATACAACTACGTGTATGTGTCAAAATATGACATGCACAAAGCCCCGTGTCGGAGGAAAAACCCCCAAATCAACACGTATCACCAAATTATTAGGATACGACCTACACATATCTAATTATGGATATGATACTGGCCACAAACATATAAACACATGTTAATTTAGTTTATATGATCAATTGACAAACACACCAAGTGTCAATATTAAAATTCCTCCAAAATTGACACAAAAAGTACCATAACTTTCTCCATAGGGCCTCCTATGAACCTAATTCCAATTCTTATGGGTAGTGTATGCATATGGGATGATTTATCATGGTTAAATATCATATTTAGAACCTAATTAAAGGAGAAAACTGAATTGTACCTATTGAAAAATGAATTCCTAATGCAACCTCCAAATTTGATGAAATGAGCCTCCAACTTATAGATCCTTGCTCCTCTTTATAGATCCTTGCTTCCTTCTTCTAGATCCTTGCTTTACTAGCCTCCAATGCTGATTTGGAAAGGAATTAGAAAGAATTTTGGTAGAAAAATGATGTGGGAATGAAGGAATTTTGTTGAAAAAAATTCTAGATCTAGTTTTGAAATGAAAAGAGAAGAGAGAAAATTTTTCCCCTCTCTTTATATGGTCGACCCCTTGACCCCTCCCCAAGTTTCTATATAAAGTCTAAAATACCCCTTGGGGGCTCTCATGAAAAAATAATTTAGGAGGGAAGGTTCTACTCTAATGGGTTTAATTAAATTAATCATCCCCTAATCAATGGGCTTCTAATTGGGCTTAATTCTAACTAATTGCAAATATTGGTCCATGGGTCTAAACTAAAATAGTTAGGTCCACTAACACAAATCTAAAATAATAAACTAACATCTAACAATAATTAAATAAGACAATAAATAATTATTCAACATGCATAATATTTAATTAATTATAAAATTACTAAAATATTCTTTCCTAGAAAATATGGTAGTGATATTCCATGCTTCCACAAGACCTCCTCCAAAGTTTTCAAACTGATAATTTTGGAATACTTTGAACAAGAAGCATAGATGAGCACTTTGGGCCGCATGGATGACGTATCGCATAGACATAATATCGTATAGACGAGTCTGCCAAGCTGTCCAATCTTTATTTAATACAAGATTTGACCCGATCTTTGAGTGGATTTCTCGGGACTCTGAGCCGCTGTTTGACACGGGTCAGTTTCCAAGAAGATTAAAGCAGATCGCACAAATCGAGGCATCAGGTTCATCCTCATAACTGCTTAATCTATTACCTCGATCTCCCCAGGCGGCCTTGGAGCTTATAAATAGGCTACCTCAGGGGAGAGAGATAACTTTGTCTCTATGCTTCTTCCTTCTTTACGAGAATGTCGACGGTCGTTGTTCCTTTTGTCGAGGAGTTTGTCAGGGACAATATTGATCCGTGGCCCCCAAATATTGGCACTCTTCTTAGAGGTAGGGGAGCGCCACAATTCTTGTGTCATGATGCCCAGGACACAGAGACACAAGTACATTGTCTCATTGCATGGATGAGAAATCATCTTGAACAAGTGCAGAATTTATACGTGGCCCTGTCACATGGATGCGAGATCATTGAGAATATGCATGGGCTTTTCACGTATGTTGGTCGTATGGAAGAAGGCTAACCCTGGACATATGTCGACCATCATCGTGTTGCATAAGCGGGAAATCAGCTAATCATGCACCAATATTATCTATGTCGCATGGATGAGAGATCATTGAGAACATGTGTTACTACCACATTTTCTAGGAAAAGGTATTTTAGTAAATTCCTATTTAATTAAATATTGTGCTTGATAAATAATTATTATTGTATTATTTAATTGTTGTTAGATGTTAATTATTTAATTTGGACTTGTGTTAGTGGACCTAACTAGTTTAGTTTGGACCCATGGACCAACATGAATTAATTGGTTAGAACTTAGCCAGTTTAGAAAGCCCATTGTTAAGAAGATGGATTAAATTAATTAAATCATTAGACTAGAAGCTTCCCTCCTCAATTATTTCTTTATGAGAGGCCCCAAGGGGTATAATAGACATTACATGATAACTTGAGGGAGAGGAAAAGGGGCCGGCTTATTTAAATAGAGGGGGAAATTTCTCTCTCATCTTTTTATTCAAAATCTAGATCTAGAATTTTCTACTACCAAATTTTCTTCATTTCCATTTCATTTCTCTACCAAATTTCATTCTAATTCCTTCCCAAATCACCATTAGAGACTTGAGAAGTAAGGATCTAGAAGTAGGAAGCAAGGATCTACAAAGAGGAGCAAGAATCTACAAGTTGGAGGCAATTCTATCTCAATTGGAGGTTTCATTGGGAATCCATCTCCTAATAGGTATAATTCAGTTTTTCTCTTAAATTAAGTTCTAAATCTAATTTTTTTTTAACCATGAAAAATCAACCCATATGCATAGGCTACCCATAGGATTTGGTTTTGTGTTCATAGGAGGCCTATGGAGAAAGTTATAGTATTTTTTGTGTCAATTTTGGGGAAATTCCGAGAATGACATTTGTTGTGTGTGTCAATTGATCCTATAGATCAATTTGGCATGTATTTATGTGTTTGGGGTTTGTGTCGTGTCCACAATTGGATACGTGTAGGTCATATCCCAACAATCTGGTGATACGTGTTATTTTGGGGGTTTTTTCTCCGACACGAAAATTTGTACATGTTATATTTTGACACGGACACATAGATCTATATTTGACACTTTGTATTATTCATAAATAATATATGTGACTAGTTTGTGTCCTTCGAGGTGCAATTGGATGTGTGGTGGACTCGTGTCACATGCGTATCCTAGATCTAGTGGGATACGGTGTGATACTCTCCATATGTTGTGTATTTATATGTAGATCTAATTATTGTGCTCTTAATTTATTGGTTGTAATTATGCATATATATATAGATATTATATATGTATTATAGTGTATTTATTATAGTGTTTATTGTATCATAGATCTATGTATTATATATATGTACTACGAGAATATATATTATGTAGCCTTTCTTCTGCATGCATTAATATATATGTTATAGTATATAGTATGGGTATATATGTATATGTTTTTATAAAATATATATGTATGTTTAATTGGGTAATTATTTAGACATAGTTGTTATATGATTATTTATATATATGTATAGATGTATAAATATAATGTATTTATGTATGTGTGTGTTTAGGCTATGTCCTAATATGTACATATTAATAAGAGGGTGTATTTATAGTCTATTTGGTAATTATATATATAGATATATATATATTTATTATGAGTTTATATATATATATATATATGTGTGTGTGTGTGTGTGTGTGTGTGTGTGTTATATATTTATAGGCTTTTGGCGATGGGTGGATTAATAACAGTTGCTGTCATTAATAACAGCAAGAAATTCAGCAGCTGCCACTGTAGCAGTGGCGACGGTATTAATGACAGAACCGCTGTCATTAATTAAGGGCAACAGCAGCGAGAAAAGGGGCAGCAGCAGCAATGGTTAATCGGTGACGGTTGCAAACCATCACCAAAACAACAGCAGCAGTGCAGGGTTTCCGTAGTAACAGTGACAGCAGCTTCAGCAACAGGCAGAAACTGTCACTATAAAGCCAGCATATCATAAATCAGTATTTCAGCACAGTTTTCAGCGACGGTTGGCAGATTTAATATTTATATGATTATATATTTATATATATATATATATGTGTGTGTATATATATATATATATATATATGTATTGATATTGATATAATATATTATATAATGCTAAATTCTTCATATGTTTATACTTAGTATATATGTATATTATATATATAAGGGTAATTAATATACCAAGATATTGGGAATTACCTTGAGGAGACCAAGATAATTGGGGATACACAAGATGTGGGGTTTGGGTATCAAGTTTGTGATTATTGTTGGGATACCAAGTTGGCTCAAAACTGCGGTACCTATTTGATGTTGTAAATTGTGATTCTATATTATTATAAATAATTGTTTGATTTATATTATTGATGTTTTATCTTGGGAATTATGTATCCGGAGATACGGTATCCTAGCTTTTTAATATGTGGGCTTCTTGACTTAGATTTTAGTATCTTGACCCAATATTTTTGTGTTATGTTTTAGCAACCTAGAAATACTTAGTTGACCATTGTTGACCATAGTTTGACCATAGTTGATCATAGTTGACTTTTGACTTAGAATTAACTTTTTGGCCTAGAAGTTGACTAGTTTAACTTATTTTCTTTCCGGAACCTTGTATTGATGTTGTATTCCATATCTAGGTCTTCGAGGCACCGTGTCAGACATCTATGAGACTATTCTTTGGACTTCAGGCGAGTATATTCTCTGATAGTTTCTTATTTATGATATCCTCTATGTTCATTGTATCTAGTGTAGATATCCATGTTCTCTTGACACTATGGTTACATGGATTGGTATATTCGGATCTCGTCATGAGATGTTATTCCTTGGTATATGGTGTATATAGTGCAAGTATTATTTTATTGGTTATCTTGTATATGTACAGACACTGATTCTCGGGAAGACTAGCTATCTTCTTGGGGAATCTCGTGCCATAGCATACCGTGGTTGGATCTATTATACCATTCGAGGGTGGGGAGTATTAGTATAGATATGTGATCAATATCCCTATTGTATCAAGTACTGATTACTGAATAGTGTTGATCATACACCGCACGTAGGATTAGCCAGGCCACATTGCATCTTGCCCAAGCCGATCATATGTTAAGCTAGTACTCACACACTTAGTCATTAGTATTCTTGTTCATTAGCATATTGTTCCTTATTGTATTTATTCTAGTATTTTCTTATTGTATGTATCTCTCGTATCTATTGTGCATCTTGTATATTTACATCTATTTACTACTACATAGTTTTTATTATTGATTAGAACTGCTGTTAGAGATGTACTCTGCTCCTTTCCTGACTGGATATATTTTTTCAGATGACACTGAGGAGTGGTACCCTACCTATTATGGACCTCAGGATATTGTGGGTTTAGATTCTGAGACACTGGCTCAGGAGGGACTTATCCCAACTGAGACAGTTGACCCGGGACTTGTAGCTTCGTAGTATTCTTTGTACTGGATTTGTCTCCAGCTTATTTTGTTACTTCTTCAAACTCATTGATGTATTATTTTAGAGTCATGAGTTGTATTATGACTATTCTATTCTTTATCTGATTCGTGATCATTTTTATCTTAGTTCTGTGATTGAGTATATTATTATTATTGATGGTTCATTATATTGTTAGATAGATTATCCAGACAGCGTTCTATCGTCGATTTTAAGGCGTAGGCTGGGCTTTGTTTTCGACTTGTACCCTTACACCGGGTGCGGGTTATGACACGTTTTTAGTGGTGGCCCATGCAGGTCTAGCTTTACAAAGTATGTGATGTCGTGGTAGTGCGACAATTTAGTTATACTACTGCGAGCCTTTGATAGGATATAGGATATAGGCTGAGATACTCAATCACATCTAGGAAAATTCTTTTGATTCAACTATTCTTCTTTGATATTGCTACTTGATCTCTTAATTTGTCATTTCCTTGGGTGTCTTACATCATGTGCCATATTGATTCCTTATTTCGTCTTTTTATGAGACATACTCAGAGATACTTACGGAGGCACGCAAGGTTAAGCGGGAGTTGGGTTGAAGCCCAAGAGAGACCGTAATTCTTTTCTGGGGGCCAACGGCAGTATAGTATCTGCCAAACATCCTTATTTCCAGTCCAGACCTTTCCAGCAGCCACAGCAGAACCAGACTCCAGCTAGGGCACCTTTACATTAGGCACCTGAGCAATAGAGATAGTTACAGCAAGCTCCATGCAACTACTGCAAGAAGCCCGGCCATATCTGGGAAGTTTGCAGGAGGAGGTTGGGAGTATGTTTGTATTGTGGTAGTAAAAGGCATCAATCGAGGGAGTGTCCTTGTCGTGCAGTTCAGGGAGCAGCTTCAGCTCCGAGGGTACAGACGAGACCACCTACAGCACAGCTGAGGGGACCGCTTCCGATACGGCAGCAGCATTTTATCCAGCATCAGCAGCAGGGAGGTGCTCGGCAGGGACGAGCGTTTGCTATGACCATCGAGGAGGATGAACCCACCGGAGATGTCATCGCAGGTTCTATTTTTCTTGATTCTATTCCAACTTTAGCTTTGTTTGATAGTGGTACTTCCCATAGTTTTGTATCTGTTTCTTTTGCTCTGAAGCATGGTTTGGTAGCTGAGTCTTTGCTTAGGACTTGCAAGATCATGACCGGGGGAGGCATTATCCTGGTTAAATGATATTTGCAAGGATCAGAGAGTTACTCTGGGAGGCCGCGAGTTGAGTGCGTGTCTACTTGTAATGCCACTTGCGAGCTACGATATTGTACTCGGGATAGATTGGTTGAGTAGACACCGTGCTAGCATAGATTGTAGAGGAGGTAGAGTTTTGTTTGGTCCGCTAGGAGAGCCAGAGTTCGAGTTTGCTAGAGGAGCTGCAGAGCAGGGAGAAGGCATTATTTATGGAGCTATAGAGGAAGACAAGGAGTTGCCACATCCGTTGATAGCAGAGTTCTTTGATATGTTTCCTGAGGAATTGCAAGGATTGTCGCCAGATCGAGATGTTAAATTTTCTATAGACTTGGTACCAGGTGCAGAACCAATTTTGTAGCATGTCTATAGAGTAAACAACAGCGAACTGGTCGAGTTGAAGAAGCAGGTGGATGAATTACAGGATAAGGGGTTTATCAGATCGAATTCTTCACCATGGGGAGCCCCGGTATTATTTGTATCGAAGAAGGATGGATCGGTGCGCATGTGCATTGATTACGGGGCTTTAAATAATCTTACTATCAAGAATAAGTATCCTTTGCCACGGATTAATGATCTGTTTGATCAGTTGAGTGGTGCGAAGGTGTTTTCTAACATAGATTTGAGATCAGGCTACCATCAGGTGAAGGTGAAGCCGGAGAACATACTGAAGACTGCTTTTAGAACTCGATATGGTCAGTACGAGTTTATAGTGATGCCGTTTGGTTTGACTAATGCACCAGTGGTATTTATGAACTTGATGAACAAGGTGTTCCACCAGTACCTTGACAAGTTTGTGGTGGTGTTCATCGACGATATACTCATATAGTCGAGGACACCGGAGGAGCATGAGGAGCATTTGAGGATTGTGTTGGATGTGCTGAGGAAGGAGAAGCTGTATGGAAAGTTGTCCAAGTGTGAGTTTTTCTTGGACAAGGTAGAATTCTTGGGGCATGTTGTGACTGGTGATGGTATTTAAGTGGATCCGAAGAAGATTTTAGCAGTGGAATCTTGGAAAACCCCGAGTTCGGTAGCTGAGATCAGGAGTTTCTTGGGATTGGTAGGCTACTACAGGAAGTTTGTACAAGATTTTTCAAGAATTGCCGAGCCGATGACCAGACTCACAAGGAAGGATGTAGAGTTTGTTTGGACAGAGGATTGCCAAGTTGCTTTTGAGGAGTTGAAGAAGAGGTTGACGTCTGCTCCTATTTTGATGTTGCCATCAGGGTCCGGAGGTTTCACTATTTATAGTGATGCATCGGGGAAAGGTTTGGGTTGTGTTCTTCAGCAGAATGGGAAAGTGATTGCCTATGCATCCAGGCAATTGCATCCTCATGAAAAGAACTATCCAACCCATGATTTGGAGTTGGCAGCAGTCATATTTGCTCTGAAGTTGTGGAAATATTATTTGTACGGAGAGCGTGTGGAGATCTTCACAGACCACAAAAGCTTGAAGTACGTTTTCACGCAGAAGGAGTTGAACATGAGGCAGCATCGGTGGTTGGAACTGATAAAAGATTTTGATATCTATTTGCAATATCATCCTGGGAAAGCTAATATAGTTGCCGATGCTTTGAGCAGGTATCCGGTAGCTATGTTCTTGATGCAGGATCAATATTTGTTGGAGGACTTGGAGAGCTTGGGCATTGAGGTAATTATTTCTGGTTGTGCTATGCAGATTTGGGGATTGCAGATACATTCAGATTTGATGGACAGGATCAAGGCAGCATAGTATGAGGATATATCTCTAAGGAGTATCAGAGCTCAGGTGAGAGCAGGATTGGAGGATGATTTTACTATTGCAGAGGATGGATCTTTGAGGCATGGGGTTAGATTGTGTGTGCCTAGTAGGGAGCTGCGTAAGAAGGTATTGCAGGAAGCGCATCGCTCTCAGTATTCCATGCATCCAGGTGCTAACAAGATGTATTGGGATATGCGAGAAAGTGTGTGGTGGTATGGCATGAAGAGGGAAGTGGCACAGTTTGTATCCAGATGCTTAGTGTACCAGCAGGTGAAAGCCGAGAGGCAGAGGCCAGGAGGTTTACTTCAGCCATTACCCATTCCATAGTGGAAGTGGGAGCACATTACTATAGATTTTGTGTCCGGACTTCCTCGATCTCCAGGAGGAAAAGACGCGATTTGGGTCATCGTTGATAGGTTGACCAAGTCGGCCCACTTTTTGCCTTTTATGGTGGGTTTGTCTACGGAGAAGCTGGCAGAGATGTATGTGAGGCAGATCATTAGGATACATGGAGTTTCCGTCAGTATAGTCTCAGATCGGGATAGTCGTTTCACTTCTCATTTCTGGAGGAGTTTGTAGGAGAGTTTGGGTACTCAGCTCAAGTTTATTACTGCATATCATCCTCAAACAGATGGGCAGTCAGAGAGGACTATTTAGACTCTTGAGGATATGTTGCGTACTTGTGTACTAGATTTTGAGGGTTCTTGGGAGGACCATCTCCATTTGGTAGAGTTTGCTTACAACAATAGTTACCAGGCCAGTATAGAAATGTCACCTTTTGAAGCTATGTACGGTCGAAGGTGTCGTACTCCTTTGTCTTGGGATGATGTTGGAGAGATAGTTTTGCTTGGTCCAGAGATGGTTGTGGATGCAGTAGAGAAGGTTCAGTTGATCAGAGACAGACTTCGAGTAGCGCAGGACAGACAGCGGCATTGGACCGATAGCCATCGGAGACCTTTGAAGTTCAAGGTATAGTTTAGATTTTTGTTTTGTGCTTGTTCTTGGTTGTTTTTATAGATTAAGTTCTTAAGGTGGTATTTTGTTCTAGGTGGGTGGTTTGGTATTTCTGAAGATTTCTCCGACACGAGGCACGATTCATTTCGGTGGAGACAAAAAGCTTAGTCCGCGATTCATCGGACCTTTCACTATTCTATAGAGGGTCGGTGCAGTTGCTTATAGACTAGACTTACCACCTGCATTGGAAGGAGTGCACAACGTGTTTCACGTGTCACAGTTGAGATAATACGTGGCAGATCCTAGTCATATATTGGATCACTCGGAGGTAGAGGTGGGCCCTACTCTTAGCTATCCAGAGCAGCCAGTTGAGATTATAGATCGGAGAGAGAAGGTGCTGAGGACCACACTATTCCTTTGGTGCTAGTCGCATGGAGGCATCACTCTCCAAGGGAGTCTACCTGCGAGAGAGAGGATGAAATACGAGAGCGTTATCCATATTTGTTTGTACCTTGAGGTATGTTATTTCCTAAGTTCTGTTATGTTCATTGTTATGTTCTTTCATAGTTAGTTGTGATTCTTTAGTTCTGTTCTGTTATTTTCTTGGGGTAGTTTTCATCTTTGAATTTTGAGGATGAAATTATTTTAAGGAGTGTAGACTTGTCACTACCATATTTTCTAGGAAAGGGTATTTTAGTAAATTTCTATTTAATTAAATATTGTGCTTGATAAATAATTATTGTTGTATTATTTAATTATTGTTAGATGTTAGTTATTTAATTTGGAATTGTGTTAATTGACCTAACTAGTTTAGTTTGGATCCATGGACCAACATGAATTAATTGGTTAGAACTTAGCCCATTTAGAAAGCCCATTGTTAAGGAGATGGATTAAATTAATTAAATCATTAGACAAGAAGCTTACTTCCATGATTATTTCTTCATGAGAGGCACCAAGGGGTATAATAGAAATTACATGATAACTTGAGGGAGAGTAAAAGGGGCCAGCCTATTTAAATAGAGGGAAAATTTTCTCTCTCCTCTTTTCATTCTAAATCTAGATCTAGAATTTTCTACTACCAAATTTCCTTCATTTCTATTTCATTTCTCTACCAAATTTTATTCCAATTTCTTCCCAAATCACCATTAGAGACTTGAGAAGCAAGGATCTAGAAGGAGGAAGCAAGGATCTACAAAGAGGAGCAAGGATCTACAAGTTGGAGGCAATTTCATCACAATTGGAGGTTTCATTGGGAATCCATCTTCCAATAGGTACCATTTAGTTTTTTCTCTTAAATTAAGTTCTAAATCTGAGTTTTAACCATGAAAAATCAACCCATATGCATTGGCTACCCATAGGATTTGGTTTTGTGTTTATAGGAGGCCTATGGAGAAAGTTATGGTGCTTTTTGTGTCAATTTTAGGAGAATTCCGAGAATGACATTTGTTATGTGTGTCAATTGATCCTATAGATTAATTTGGCATGTGTTTATGTGTTTGGGGCTAGTGTCATATCCACAATTGGGTACGTGTAAGTCGTATCCCAATAATTTGGTGATACGTGTTATTTTGGAAGTTTTCCCTCCGACACGAGACTTTGTACATGTCGTATTTTGACACGGACACATAGATCTATATTTGACACTTTGTATCATTCATAAAAAATATATGTGACTTGTTTGTGTCCTTCGGGGTGCAATTGGATGTGTGGTGGACTCGTGTCACATGCGTATCCTAGATCTAGTGGGATACGGTATGATACTCTCCATATTTTGTGTATTTATATGTAGATCTAATTATTGTGCTCTTAATTTATGGGTTGTAATTGTGCATATATATATATATATAGATATTATATATGTATTATAGTGTATTTATTATAGTGTTTATTGTATCATAGATCTATGTATTATATATATGTACTAAAAGAATATATATTATGTAGCCTTTCTTCTACATGCATTAATATATATGTTATAGTATATAGTATGGGTATATATATATATATATATGTTTTTATAAAATATATATGTATTTTTAATTGGGTAATTATTTATACATAGTTGTTATATGATTATTTATATATATGTATAGATGTATAAATATAATATAATTATGTATGTGTGTGTTGAGGCTATGTCCTAATATGTACATATTAAAAGAGGGTGTATTTATAGTCTATTTGTTAATTATATATATAGATATATATATAAATATTTATTATGAATTTATATATATATATATATATATATATATATATATATATATGTTATATATATATATATATTTATAGGCTTTTGGCGATGGGTGAATTAATGACAGTTGCTGTCATTAATAACAGCAAGAAATTCAACAGCAGCCGCTGTAGCAGTGGCGGCGGTATTAATGACAGAATCATTGTCATTAATTAAGGGCAGCAACAGCGGGAAAAGGGGCAGCAGCAGCAACGGTTAATCGGTGACGGTTGCAAACTGTCACCAAACCAGCAACAGTAGTGCAGGGTTTCAGCAGCAACAGTGACAACAGCTTCAGTGACAGGCAGAAACTGTCACTATAAAGCCAGCGTATCAGAAATCAGTATTTTAGCACAGTTTTCAGCGACTGTTGGCAGATTTTATATTTATATGATTATGTACTTATATATATATGTATATATATATATATATATATATATATATATATATGTATATATATATATATATATATGTATATATATATATATATATATATATATGTATATATATATATATATATATATATATATATATATATGTATATATATATATATATATATACATATATATATATATATTATATAATGCTAAATTCTTCATATGTATATACTTAGTTTATATGTATATTATATATATAAGGGTAATTAATATACCAAGGTATTGGGAATTACCTTGAGGAGACCAAGGTAATTGGGGATACCCAAGATGTGAGGTTTGGGTATCAAGTTTGTGATTATTGTTGGGATACCAAGTTGGTTCAAAACCACGGTACCTATTTGATGTTGTAAATTGTGATTCTATATTATTATAAATAATTGTTTGATTTATATTATTGATATTTTATCTTGGGAATTACGTATCCGGAGATACGGTATCCTACAAGATGTGGGCTTCTTGACTTAGATTTTAGTATCTTTACCCAATATTTTTGTGTTATGTCTTAGCAACCTAGAAATACTTAGTTGACCATAGTTGACTTTTGACTTAGAATTGACTTTTTGGCCTAGAAGTTGACTAGTTTAACTCTTTTTTTTCCGGAACCTTGTATTGATGTTGTATTCCATATCTAGGTCTTCGAGGCACCGTGTCAGACATCTGTGAGACTATTGTTTGGACTTCAGACGAGTATATTCTCTGATAGTTTCTCATTTATGATATCCTCTATGTTTATTGTATCTAGTGTAGATATCCATGTTCTCTTGACACTATGGTTACAAGGATTGGTATATTCGGATCTCGTCATGAGATGTTATTCCTTGGTATATGGTGTATATGGTGCAAGTATTGTTTCATTGGTTATCTTTTACATGTACAGACACTGATTCTCGGGAAGACTAGTTATCTTCTTGGGGAATCTCGTACCATAGCATACCGTGGTTGGATCTATTATACCATTCGAGGGTGGGGGAGTATTAGTATAGATATGTGATCAATATCCATATTGTATCAAGTACTGATTACTGAATAGTGTTGATCATACACCACACGTATAATTAGCCAGGCCGTATTGCATCTTGCCCAAGCTAATTACATGTTAAGCTAGTACTCACACACTTAGTCATTAGTATTCTTGTTCATTAGCATATTGTTCCTTATTGTATTTATTCCAGTATTTTCTTATTATATGTATCTCTCGTATCTATTGTGCATCTTATATATTCACATCTATTTACTGCTACATAGTTTTTATTATTGATTAAAACTGCTGTTAGCGATGTACTCTGCTCCTTTTCTGACTGAATATATTTTTCCAGATGACACTGAGGAGTGGTACCTGTTGAAGCATAAAAAATACGCTGGAAGCTCTACGCAGCATATTGATGCAAAGCAGCATAAACAGAGGACTTCAGAGCCTTCAAACGTGCAAACAGAGCTTCTTCGTCAGAGCACAGTGAGAAATACAGGCTCAAGGACCATCCGCATAGGACAGTACGTCCAGACTGCTTAAGCGTAAACATGGGCTTCATCGCCTTTATGGCATAAAACTCATCCTCTTTTCAATGCAGCATTGAAGTATACGAGGGGCGCTTCGTATTCTCCAAAGTGAACCTGTCAAAGCCTGCAATGAACTTGTCAAAGCCTGCAATGAACCTGTCAGATCCTGCAATGAATCTAACGTCTTGACTTCTGACAAAGGGATACTGCTCGACTACCCAGGCGACGACTATAATGATGGCGAGGCAGTGCAACCCAGGCTGTCATTTACTGCTATTTCCCTTGCGTAAACCGCTTTTACGTACACGGAGGAATACGCTGCCTATTTTACAAAGGCAGATGAGAGCTCCTTATGCTCCGCGAAAGACAAACCGCCTGCCACGTCAAAAACTGTACCTCATACGAGATTCGAGGCACGTCTCTGCATTTTTTTATGCACAGAGCGGTGACAGGTTCTCAAGGCATGTCTCTGCAAATTAATGCGCCGAATACTGACAGATGCCTGAGGCACGTCTCTGCACCATGCGCAGGCCAAGTGACAGACCTTCAAAACATGCCTCTGCGTTTAATGCACCGGATGATGGCAAAATCTCCACAATTAATGCTGGGGATTTGATTATATCTCCCAAAGCCGTAATTTTAGCTAAAACGTCCACATCCACTCGGCCTCTGTGCCCATTCAGCTTTGGTGCCTGCTCGGCTTCTACGCCTATTCAGCTTCGGTGCCTACTCGGCTTCTACGCCTATTCAGCTTCGGTGCCTGCTCGGCTTCTACGCCCATTCAGTTTTGGTGCCTACTCGGCTTCTACGCCTACTCGGCCTTTATGACCACTCGGCTTCTATGCCGGTTTGATAACTATTTGGCTTCTATGCCATGGTGACAGACATTGGCTTCTATGCCAGCCTCTTCTACACGAGGGATACCTACCTACGTGGCTTTTACGCCGTGATCTTCGTAGCGATTATACGTATTTTGTCCCTTAGTTGGACTCGCGTCACACGCTCATTTAAAGGATCATCTATACGCAGGCATTGGTTATTTTAATCGTTGTATAAAAGGGTGTTGTACTTTCCACTACTCAGTTTTTACACCGATTGAGTGGTCACTGTCACTAAAAACTCTATAAATAGAGACCTCTATCAATGAGGAACAAGGTCGACAAATTGGAGGGTCGAAGAAGTTAGGTCTGAAAACTGATCAAGAGATCCAGTACCAGATCCAACGGTCGAGAGAGAGAGAGAGAGAGAGAGAGAGAGAGAAGAGTCCAGAGCTCAGGCAAAGAGAAGGGATCGACGACTTTGGCATCGGGCATCCACCCTCTTCAGCAACCCTCGAAGCTGCTACCTGTCTTCCATGGCACTTCTTCAACATCGTGTGATCTAAGAGCTAAAGTGATCGACTGCAGATCAAACACCTATAGCAATATTCACCCAGATTAAATAAATTGTACTTAGAAATCCTCGTGTAGGATCAAATTTGTACAATCTTGTTTGTAAACATAAAAGAAGGGCGGGTCTTCGTACAAGACCTCGTTTTTCGCATTCATTAAATCTTTTCTCGTTTATATTATCTCGAAATAAGAAGGCGACTCTGCTGGGGACATCTTTCTCTTCTGATGAGGATGCTATTGCTCAACACGATACGATATCCGTGGGATCCGTGAAGAAGACACTGGTCGTCCAGTTCGACCAATCTGTCTACGAAGATATGATCCGGACAAAGGGCAGCTCTCACTCTCTCTCTCACCAAAACAACAGGAAGCTGCGTAAGGTCTGGATACCCAAGACATCCTCTACCATTCCTGTAGACTCTCCGATCTCTCCGACCAATAAGGTTGTAGCGTTGCTCCCTCCGTGCCCTGCACGTAAAATTCAGTCGCCTGTCTCTGGCAGAATCGACAAAACTTCTGGCAATGCCTCAGCGCTAACCCAGAAGTATACTCCGCGCTCTGCACGTGAAATTCAGTCTCCCGTCCCTAGCGGAACAGACAAAACTTCTGGCAATGCCTCAGCGCTAACCCAGAAGTATACTCTGCGCTCTGCGCGTGAAATTCAGTCTCCCGTCCCTAACGGAATAGACAAAACTTCTGATAAAGCCTCAGCGCCAAATCAGAAGTACAAGACACGCTCCACGCATAAAATAACATCTGACCTCTATGGAGAACCAGATGATCCCTGTGATCTCCGCAAGGGAAAGCGAGCGGCGGCCTACTCAACTTCTCGGCCTTTACGCCAGCAAAGGAACGATCTGCACGCCCTCCGAATTATACGAGACGCTGATGGCCACCTGAGGACATCCTCAGCTTTACGCCAACCAGAGTGAAGCTCCAAATTATGTCAGGCGAAGTCCCTAGGCGTAAAGAAGGCTCCAGTTGCGGAAAGATGCCCTCCTCGGGGATTATCCGCCACCCAGATGGCCAACCTGTTGTATACGGGTGGCACAGGGAAGACTATGATTCCCATCATCCGCATGCCCACCAACGGAAACAGAAGGAACAAGCCATCGTCTTCTTCTTCTACAACTCCTCCTGACCTGCGCAAATATCTAATCCGGAAGCGCAAGGAGAGGGGATCTTCCAGCGTGGCTATTACGCCTCCTAGCGAGCACGGCTGTAATAGTCACAGGATTGTGATTAATTATTGCTATTCTAAAGCAAAATGGCCTGTTTTCGACCGACTGAGCTACTCTCCATCTTTCCTAGAAGAAGAGCCCGCGCATGCATCTGTGAACATGGCTTCACATATACCTGGAGAAAGCTCAGACTCAAGACATCCGTCCTCTAGAATTCTGAGCCGAAGAAAATTCAACATGCTCCTTAGGGACACCGAAGCTGAGGTGTTCTAGAACACCCGTTCAAGATCACGATAACTGACTTCGTGCTCTTCTGATTCCGATGCTGGGGGTCGCCAGTCTCCCGAATCAGATACTGAGAGTATAGAGTCAACTTCTGCAGCAACCTATACTCATCCTTCAATGACGCCTAGGGAGATGAGAGTTTATGCCATTAGAGATGAACACAAGAAAGCCTCACCATCAAGGAACGCTGAGCAACGCATTACTACACTAGAGACATCTCTGAAGCAAATGCAATCCATGATGGAGAATATGCACCAAATGATGCTAACTCAACAGGCGGCTGCTATGGCTCGAACATCGATCCCGCCTACTCAGATACGTGTGGGGGTGGATCTACCACCGTCCAATACGATCCAAGAGCCTGCTCTAGATCAAGAATCAGCTGGTCCTTCACTTCCTCACTCGGAGAATGTACTACCTCCTGCGGGAGTCACGATACAACCAACTCCGCACCATTCTGTGGTCTCGCTACCAGCTAAAAATCCGATGCAAGCAGTACGGGAGTTGAAAGCCCAATTTGACTCCTTAAAGCACAAAGATCATCTCAAAAAATTGGGAATCAACCAGCCATACCCAGCTATCTGGGAAGAGGTCCCTTTTCCTCCGAGGTACAAACCTCAGACCATGGCCCTGTTCGAAGGAAAAACATTACCAAGTCAGTACATGAACTATTTCAGTATGATGATGGTGTTGTTACAAGGGAATGACGCCCTCCTCACCCGGGTATTCAAGGGCTGTCTCTCGGGAGTAGCTTACCAGTGGTACCGCAGCCTGGCGGACAACTGCATTACTTCCTTTGAAGACTTCAAGGCTTTATTCTTCACACGATTCTATGAGGGAGGAATGGACATGTCTATGTCCTCTCTCATCGAAGTCAAGCAGAGGGAGAAGGAGGACGTTCGCACCTTCGTCGAACGTTTTTGCCAAGCCACCTTACAGATGCTTCCAGGAGTTCCAGACTCAGCATTGGTGGATATTTGTAGGAAGAACCTTCTTCCCGTGATCTCGGTGTTCACAGGACCATATCAGTTCCATGATTGGCCCTCGTTCATCATCTCAGTGGTAGCCGCCGAGGACAACAGTCGTAAGGCGCGTAACAACGGCATCATGATCTCTACCTCTGACAGAGGCAAGAGGTCATCCCCCAACGGCGACCATCCTCGCAGTTCCAAAGGAAAAGAAGCTCTGGTGATCAACACGTCCAGACAGAAGACTGCGGCAACCACGCAGACAAAACCAGGGACTTCCAGGCCCGTAGAGGTATACTCTTTCGACGACGACGATATTCCGAGTATATTCGAGTGTCTCGTCAAAAGTGACAAAATCACCCTTCCGGAGGAGAGGCGGCCTAGTGAGGCCGGCAGCGCCAACAACCCCAAGTACTGCATCTTCCACAGATACGTACACCACCCAACAAAGGCGTGTTACATACTGAAAAGGAAGATCCAAGAGTTGATCGATGCTAAAGCCATCACCCTGCGCAATAGCGAGAAGACGGTCACGGCCAATATGATCTCTCTACAATTTGGCAATCTGCCTCCCCAAGAAGTACCGGACGGTGTTACACCTATTTCCCGGACAACGATGAACATCGTTAATCTCCCTCCGGCTAGGGGTCAAAATCACGACCTGTTACCCCTAACTACCCGGAGAGGCGAGATTATGTGGGTTCACCCAGACTTGGTGTCGGAGCTCGAAGAAGAGACTAATGCTACTAAAGCTAAGTCCAGGAAGAACTCCAAATGCAAGCCATGCCATATGGTTACAACTTCTTCGACATCAGACAAAGATGAGGTCTTGGCCACAGCAACCCGTTCAGGGAAGGCTTACCTCAAGGACTACGGAGCAAGTCAGGAAGATGCACCTGCAGACGCTTCAGCTGCCAAGCCTTCGGAACTAGAGCCCACCGTACCAGCGGCCGGTCCTTCGAGACCAACTTCGGCGGACAAGGGTAAGCAAAAAGAAGTGCGCTTCGATAAACCTGTAAAAAACATTCAAAACAAAGGTTTAGAGAAGCCGTACAACTTCGACATCTTGGCCCAACTGGCTAATACCCCGGCCAGGTTGTCCATCTTCGAGCTATGCAGGCTCTCCCAAGACACTCGTCTAGCCCTAAGTGAGGCATTGGTGCAGGCGGATACATACTTGACCCAACTCAAGTCCCCCGACGAAGAACCTACAGCATGTCCCCGATGCCACAGTGTGATGGAGGTGGTCCCAAATATCACTTTCACTCAAGACGACATGCTGTTAAAACATAACATGCATGACAGACCCCTCTACCACACCGGGTATGTCGGTTCCATGGAGGTTGATCGGATTCACATAGATCCGGGATCCTCAATCAGCATCATTCCTTATAGTCTGCTCAGACCACTGAGGATTCCTACCAGCGAACTGGCTTACACCACCACTACTATCGTGGGTTTCAACGCCGGAAGAAGTAAGCCGTTGGAAAAAATTTGCCTGAGGATCCAGATTGGCAACCTCAGATCGGTGGCTACATGCTACATCATCGATTCAGAGGTTTCCTACAATATCCTGCTAGGAAGACCGTGGATCCACGACCACAACATCGTTCCTTCGACTCTACATCAATGCTTCAAATATGTAGACGCCCAAGGGATAGTACAAACGGAGGTTGCTGACCTAAACCCGTTTAAAGGAGTAGAATCCTACTACTCCGACGTCGTGTTATACTCTCAAGACTACACGGAAGAGGTGTCAGCCCAAGCAGAGAAGGAATCTCACCGGGAGCCTGAAGAACCTTCTGCCAAGCAACCTCTGTCAATCAAGGTGAAAGGACGGACTACCCGTCCAAAAGCTACAGAGCCTATGGCTATCCACCTGAACAAGACCAGGTTAGGGAAAGGGGATGATCCTCTAGTGGTCACTCTGAACCAGAAGCCTCCGCCCTTAATCATCAACCTTCGGCGCAACAAGCAGCCGAGTGATGTAAATGCAACCAGGAGTGCGGTTTCTGATAATAATAAAGGACCTCTTTTCCAGTATACCGATGTCCGGATTCCAAATCAGGAACCCTCTCCCCATGACGATATAGAGCCTATAGCACAAAAATTCTTGGCAGCTATAGATTCCTATCATCCATACATATGGGAAGTGACGTCATCATCCAATGTCATTACGACGTATGGACCACATGAGGATTCTATCTTCATTGTTCTACCTGCCCGCAACGGTCAGCGTTCAATAGTCTTCGGCCGCATGCGCAACGAACAGACTATACAAGAGGATTCCTTTGATGATGACTCTGGTGAAATACAAGTTCACAGGTACAGCCCGCAAGCCTTGAAGATCATGCAAAATATGGGTTACAACTTATGGATGGAACCAGGTCTCAACTATGGGAAAGGCAAACGAACACCGCTGCTCGGCAATCCCCACTATCAACAAACCCGTTTCGGGTTAGGGTACGCCACCCACTTTATGACTTCCAAGTCGAACGAGGATATCTTTTCCTCTTTTCAAGACGGCTCATCACCCTCCGGCTCATCCCATGCCCTCGAGCAAACATTATCAGCAAATATGGTAGCAACGGATTCCTTCGAATCAGACGAACAAGAATCCGAACCACTCGAGAATGATGCTTGGGCTCAGCAGATGGATACACAATGGGAGTTCCGCTTCGAGCAGAGAGAACCTCCCACTAAAGATGAAGTTATCCAGATTGACGTAGGGGATGAACTTTCACCAAAGCCGATATTTATCAGTAACGACCTTTCCGAAGAAGAAAGGGAAGAAATTACCCAGCTGATAAAAGAATATATCAACGTCTTTACATGGAATTATGAGGATATTCCAGGTCTTGATCCAAAGGTGGCTACTCATAAACTCAACATACTGCCCGATTCAAAGCCTGTGAAGCAGCACCAACGCCGGTTCCGCCCGGACATGATGGACGCCATTGATGTTGAAGTCAAGAAGTTGATAGCCTGCGGCTTCATCCGTGAGGAACAACATATCGACTGGGTCGCCAATGTTGTCCCGATCATGAAAAAGAATGGGAAAGTACGGATCTGCATCGATTACCGAGATCTGAACGCAGCCTGCCCCAAGGATGAGTTCCCTCTTCCCATCACAAACGTCATGATCGACAATACATGCAGTTTTGAACGTATGTCTTTCATGGACGGATTCTCGGGATACAATCAGATCAAGATGCATCCTGAAGACGAGAAGCATACTGCCTTCCGGTCACCGATGGGGGTATACTGCTATATGGATGCCCTTCGGATTAAAGAACGTCGGGGCTACATACCAACGAGCTATGAGTGACATATTGCATAAGCATTTACGCAAAATAGTGGAGTATTACGTGGACGATGTAGCTGTCAAAAGCTGCCTCAGGGATAATCACATCCGAGACTTGAAGACAGTATTTAAATTGATGCGCCAACATCAACTCAAAATGAACCCTACAAAATCCTTTCTGGGGGTATCTAGCAGCAAATTTTTGGGATTTGTCATCACTGCCAAAGGCATTCAAGTGGACCCTGATAAAGTCAAGGCCATCTTAGAAATGCGACCGCCCCACAATATGAGGGAACTCAGGGGATTTCAAGGTCGTCTGGCTTATATCCGAAGGTTCATATCCAACCTCTCAGGGAGATGCCAGCCTTTTTCTCGTCTCATGAAGAAAGGTGTATCCTTCGTATGGGACGAAGCCTGTCAGCAAGCGTTCGAGGATATCAAACGCTACCTTACTAGCCCGCCGGTTCTGGTACCTCCCGTTATAGGAAAACCGTTCGTGCTATACGTTCGAGCAATGGATCATTCTCTGGGAGCTCTTTTCGCACAAAAGAACGATATGGGCCACGAGCAGGCTATTTACTACCTCAGCAGGATGATGGTGGGAGCCGAACACCGGTACAACCCTGTGGAGAAAGAATGCTTGGCTCTGATGTTCGCTATTCAGAAAATGCGACACTATATCACGGGCCAAACCATTCATATAATCTCCAGGTTCAATCCCCTTCGGGTACTGATGAGCAAGCCAAGTGTCCTTAATTCCCGACTCGCGACTTGGGCAATGTTATTAACGCCATATGACATGGTGTACGTCCCTCAGAAGTCCATCAAAGGCCAAGCGTTGGCTGACTTTCTAGCTGCTCATCCCATCCCGGAGGCCTCCAAACTATACGAGGACATTCCCGACGAAGTTGCAGAGTGTAGTTCCATAACGGAAGGCGAGGCATGGCAACTGTTCTTCGATGGCGCCTCCAGGACCGGTCCCAGGGGAAATATGGTGTCAGGAGTAGGGATCGTCCTAGTCACTCCTGATAAACTCGTTATCTACCGAGCATATTCTCTTAGCGAGCCCTGTTCTAACAATGTGGCGGAATACAACGCTCTACTGATCGGACTCTAAGTCGCTAAAGAGCTGGGGGTCGAATCTCTGGAAGCCTTCGGTGATTCTCTGTTGATCGTCAACCAAGTCAGAGGAATATATGAAGTCCGGAATCCCGACCTCATCCCCTATTACCGAGCAACGGTCGAGATAGCCATGACGTTCAAAGGTTTCTTCCTTGAGCATGTACCTCGATCTCAGAATCTGGAAGCTGATGCCCTAGCCAGTCTAACCGCAGATTTAGCCACCCCTGTAAAAAGGCATAATTCGATAATCCTTCTTAACAGAGACTTATTTTGTGTAAAAAACAACTTTCACATAGAACATAGCTACACGGTGAACGCAGATCCGCCCAGGAGAGACTGGAAAAGTCCCTTTATAGATTTCGTAGCATACGAAATCTTGCCAGAAGATCCTAAAGAAGCGATATCTGTCAAAAGACGATCATTACACTTCTATTTCGACGCATCGTCACAATGCCTATATCGCCGGTCTTATGACGGGCTATTATTACGATGCCTCTCTGGGGATGAAGCACAGCGAATCATCCGTGAGGCTCACGACGGCGTGTGTGGGGCGCATCAACCCGGTCCTAAGCTACAGGATCATATCAGGAGGATGGGCTATTACTGGCCCACCATGATCGCAGACGCAATCCAATATGCCAGACGATGTAGGGCCTGTCAGGTCCATGCAGACTTCATATATCAACCGTCTAAACATCTACATCCTACGGTTGCATCCTGGCCTTTCGAAGCATGGGGTATGGATATCATTGGCCCTATTCACCCGTCTTCTTCCAGAGGTCACCGGTTCATACTGGCCATCACGGATTACTTCTCCAAATGGGCAGAAGCGATCCCTATTGTCGAGGTAAAGACATCTAACATGACCAGCTTCATCAAGCATCACGTCATTTACCGCTTTGGGGTTCCCCGAAGGATAATCCATGACAACGGGCCTCAGTTCATCAGCCATGCGTTTTACCGATTCTGCGATAAAAATCGGATACGAAATGTGGCCTCCACGGCATATTATCCAGCTGCTAATGGGTTGGCAGAAGCCTTCAACAAGACCATTATCAAGCTCTTAAGGAGGTTCGTCTCTTCAAACAAGAGAGATTGGAATGAGAAGCTGGGAGAATGTCTCTAGGCATGCCGCACAACGTACGAGCACCGACAGGTTGCACGCCATTCTTATTGGTCTACGGGAGTGAAGCAGTTTTCCCTATCGAGATTCAAATTCCGTCACTCAGGATAGCCGTGGCCAACGAGTTAACTCAAGAAAAGAATAACCTTTTAAGGCTTCAAGAGCTAGAAGGATTAGACGAGAAATGCCTCCAAGCTCAGCAGCGCATTGCGCTCTACCAAGCACGCATTTCTAGAACTTTTAATCAAAAAGTAAAGGAAAGAGTGTTCAAAGCCGGCGAGCTAGTTTTAGCTGTAAGAAGGCCGATGATTCTTACTCACAGAAGTAAAGGCAAATTTCAGCCCAAATGGGAAGGCCCTTACTTGATCGAGACAACGTTCTCAAACGGCGCTTACAGGTTAGCCCAGCCTAATGGAGACCTGCTAATGGCTCCTATCAATGGCAAATTCCTGAAGAGGTACTATGCTTAAACCTCCTCTGCTCAAATGGAATAAGGTGATCTCATTCTGACGAAACTACTTCCAAAACGAAACTAGTTGGATTATATTCTATCATGTCCATATGACCTCTGAATAGATATGCTCTGCTAAAGCTTACCAAAAGTATATTACGTCCATACTACCTCTGATATCACTTTCACCCAAACCTGTCATTTATATTCCGAAATGATGGGCCCACAAAAGTCAGATTAAAAGGCCTCTTTATTATTCCCAGAAAAGAGCGAAAGTACATTTGAAAAGCAAAAAGCAAAAGTACATCAGGGAGGGGGAGATGTCAGGTCACGAAGCTGCTGCGCCAGTACGGCCATTCTTTCAGCCCCGGAATCCAAGACATCAGCGCAGACCCGCTCCAACCGTGCCTCGTCATCTATCAGTAGGGACAACTCGGCTCTAGCCCGAAGGAGACCGGCACGGGTGACTCCTGCACTCGCCAAGTGCTGGTGTGCTGCAACCAGTCGGCCATTCACCACATCTAGACCTTCCGACGACTGAGAAGCCCACTCCTTAACCTGAGCAAGCTTCGTCTCCAGTTTGTGGACCCTCGCTACATTGCCGTCATGCTCGGCCTGGCACTTCGTTTGAAGGGCGAGAGTCTCCTCCAAGACGACTTTCCCTTTATCCATCTCCTGCTGATTGGTCTCGATGAATTTATTCAGATCTTCCTTCTTTTCAACAAGATGCGCAGTCAAGGAGTCATATCTGGCCTGGACCAGAGCTTCAATATTTTCTCGAGCTAGCTCCAGGTATTCGTTAATGGGTTGCTCCAAGCCATTAACCATCGCCTCCAGCGCGTCGGCTACCCCGGTATCACCGAATTCTCGGATCGCCTTTATAGAGAACCAAGAAGACCTCTTCAGGTGCGCAAAGTCCAGCTTCTTCGCCAACACCATTGACATTAGCGTTCTCAAAGTGGTGTAGAAGATCCCGGTGTACTGCTCGGTCAGCGCAACTAGGTCCGCATGAACGCGGGGAGTGTCCGCGATCGTGGCAACTTCCCCTCCAGGAATAACCACAGACGATGTCGCCACGGCCGTCGCCTCAACAGGAGGAACGACGAAGGAAGAATCACCAACACCGGACGAAGTGACCGGCATACTCAAAAGAGGCATTGTCGCAATGACAGGCTCGTCCTCCTCTTGAGATACCGGAGTCTCCTCGACAGGCAAGCCAGCACCCGAAGAGGTCTCCTCTTTAAAATCAGGTACCTCCGTGTCACCACTAGGACCTGACACAAAGCCAAAGGGCACGTCTACAACAAACCCTCTCCGAAGAGGTCTTCCCCAGAAAAGAAGACAAAAGGAAGTTAATATCAACGTAATATTAATTTTCCCAAAGAAGAGGCATAAAAGATGACATTTACCCCTGGCTGGCGGCATATACATCGCATCTGCAGCCTGTACAGCTAAATCATTTCTTAATAATGCTAGGCGAGCTGTCATACCTGGAGAAAGGGGTCTGCGAACTGACACTGGCAAGTAGTCTTCCAGGTCCTCCTCAAAATCCAACCGAGGCTCATCGGCTGGAATCGCGCTAGGTACACTCGCAGGCACGGCAGAAGTCCCTCCCGATGCTGATCCGACTAGAGGTATACGGAACTTTATTACACTCAACCCCGAAGGCGACCTCGTTCCACTACCTGAAGCAGTAGCAGCGACGGCGGCATCCAACTGAGATTCTCCGGCACTACCAGCCGGAACTGTGGAAGATCCCTCTCTAAAAGGCGAGGAACCTCCAATCAAAGAATCGTCCCCAACACGGGAAGATGCAAGCTCACCTCCAGGAGCATCAATGTCAGGAATCCAGAGAGAACGGTTTACCGTCTTCTTCTTTCTCTTACAAGGGGAAGTCTCCTTGGAAGCAGGAGTCCTTCGCTTCCTAGAAACTACCAAAGCCCCTGCAGGCGGAGGTACTTCACCCCTAGGGACCGACACCAGAGGCTCATCCGGAGTAACGGACTCACCCTCGTCGGAAGAAACCGAGGGGACTTTAACTCTTCCCCCAAGCTTGGAAGAGGGCACCCTAAAGCTTCCATGCATATCAAAATCACGATGGAAGGTGTTCGTGGCCACATAGAACTGGGCATACGAATGCAGGATGCGCAGCTCCGTGGAGAGTGTAATGACGGGCACGATAAAAATTGCCCTAGTGCAGCCCATGATAAAATATTGCCATCCCCGTGCTCCATCAATGAGTCCACCTCTGGACTTGAAGCTGGTGACGGCATTGCCCACGTGCAACAGATCATACCCAAACTGCCGGGCAAACCGACTGGGCAAGTAGGGCTCCAAGAAGCAGTGATCTTCGCTTCTGTACAGCAGATGGGATGGTCTAATACAGACCAACCAATTAAAAGCTTTGGGAGAAAGAATGGTCTTCTCTCTACCCGAATCCTCGAGCCTGATCCCCGACTGATTGCGATATACAGGAGGGACGGTGCAGAAAAGCTTCCAACTATGACTGAAGCCTAGCAGCCGCCGACAGTCTATAACCGTGCTCACGTTCCAGGAAGACTTCCGGTAGTTCAATAAGAAAATACCCCCCGAACTACTGCCGGAACCGGGAGACATCACCCGGGGATTATGGAGAATTAACCACCCCATCAAATACAGGTATGGTAATTCTATCCGGGGAAAGCTATCACACTGAATTTCATCGATGAGCAGCCCGTCAATCATGGCCCTCAGGCCAGCTTGTATATGGCACACCATGGCAGGGAGCAAGCCCAGTCTTGCCTCGAACACCAGACGCACTGCAGGCCATAGCGTGTTGCGGTGAATACGGTCCGCAGATGCAATGCCAGGCACTACTACTCGGCGCAGCCATATGGAGAGGTAGCCAGCCAGTTGAGCCTCTCTGGACAGAGGCCTGCGACAGCGCCTCAAATAACTATAGGCCTTAGTGCCTTCAGGATACTTTCCTGTCCCTTCGTCGAGGAACCGGTCCGGAGCCCCAGCATCCACTATGAGATCGTCGACTACCTGAGCATTAAGCACGCTCAGGGGATTCACAAGCAGATCCTTGCCCTCTAATACCTTCTCCGGCTTAGCGGCCCTGGACCGGTGAAAGAAGAGGTAGGACGTCCATTTGCTGATGTGAGCCAAATCTGAGGGCTCATCATAAAAAGTGGTGCAAGCGAGGTAGTGGCACATCAACTCCTGGTACACTTCTACTACCCGAGGGTCTGAACCCCCCAGCTCCTGATTCATGGGAACATACTCTTCGTATGGAGTATCCCCCATCGGCAGTCTTGAGATCTCTGCCATCTCATGCAGGGCCAATCCCAACTCCCCCAGTGGAATGGCGAATGTCCCGGTAAGCGAAATATATCGCTCTATCAATGCCAGAAACAGGTTAAGGTTAGGAGGTAACCCAACACTGGTCGCACTCACAGCTGCAAACAGACCGATGTTCTCCAATTCGGTCTGGAAATGCTTCAAGGCCCAGTCAACTAAGCGAGCCCATCGAAGATTCAAAGGGGTGATCCACCCGCCACACCGAGGGTTCACCTTAGGGTATACTCCCCCACGCCCCATAAAATCATTACAGAAAGTCGGTAACTGGACCGGCTGGATCACCAAACTGTCTTCACTCGGGACACTGCTCGGGTACAGCCTCCTGAACGGCGTCACAGAGCCAGAAGGGCGGCTGACGAACGACCCCTGGTCAGCTCCTCTCAGATGAAAGATCTTTCCCGGCTTGCCGTAAAGATCGGGGGTCAGCGTCCACGACATCTTCCTGGGATGTGTAGCATGGAAGAAGGCCGAGATGGGGTAGTCTCTCGGCATACTGGGCAGATACAAGACCAAATCCACGGCAGAAAAAACCCAGAGTTCTCACTTAGGCTTTGTCTGAGACTGCTTGTCAATCATGTCCCCGAAGAGGAAAGCCGGCTTCAGATATTGCTTCCCGTCTACGTACGTTAGGGGCTCCCATTGATCATGCTCAGCAGCATTCGTTCGCCCTAAGCTGATATCAGAATTGCCCTTCCTTCGGGATATTGGGGCCCGGAGATAGGAAATGTCACGTGCGACAGATCCTCCAGATAGTTGGAGTGCAGCATCCTAGCGGCAGAGCCCATCACTTTAGCTAGCGGAGACTCATGCAAGTTAACTGCAAAGGCAGAGGAGAAACTCGTCAGTTCCTAAAACTAGACATTTCGGGACTTGCAGCATCCAATCAACAGTCCGTGCTCTACGCCGAGACTGTGAAACTTGAACCTTTATGCTGGAATCCATTTCCTTAACGTAAAAGTCAAGATTGCCAGTATACGATCTGTGCTTTACGCCAGATTGATTAAATTGAGTTATTACGCCAGGATTTCCATCCACGAGCATAGAACTCAAATTTTAAACACCAAGTTTTCGGCGGTCAAGGGTTTTTACGCTCGACTGCAAAAAATAGAGTTTTTACGCGGACACATTAGGAATGTGGGCGTAAAAAGATAAAACGTCTCCGTGCATCATCTTCCTCAAAGAGGCTATTAGCACAAAAGACGACCTAGCGCGGTCACGTACAACGTATGCGAAGAATTTTCAGTCATTCTCTTCTTTCCCAAGAGCTCTACCTTCCAGGTCGGGTGCACTACTCATCGGCGGGATACTCCGCTCAGAATGAAGTTCGCCTTGTCCAACCAGAGACGCTCTCGCTTGAGCGGAAGAACGAGAAGAAGAATCAACCTTCTTTCCCTTAGCGGAGGAAGTTTGTTTTGAAGCCATTACTGGAAACTTTGAAGACTCGAAGAAGAGACGGAGAAGAACTCGAAAATTGAAAGCTTTTCTCTCGCAGAAGACGGAGGGAAAGTTCTTCCCCTCAGAAACTTGGGATATATATAGAGTTCGGATGGACTCCTCGGATCCCGAACCAAATCTCCTAATTAATATTCGGTTATGATTGGGTCCCACGTCAGCCTATTTATGCAGAGAAGGCGGACAGTCGGCGAATTCGAAAAGTTTTTCGCGCAAAACAAGTTCATGGTTTCTACGCTAAGGAGCTTTCTACGCTCGACGGCTACAGATCTACTGTTTTACACTTGCAAGCTATAAGTCTATAGTTTTACGCCCGAATGCCTTTGTGCTCGGTAGCTTTTATGCTCGAGAGGCTACAAACCTACGACTTCACGCTCAGCAGATACCAAATCGATGATCTCACGCTCGGTGGCGCATAGTTTACGCTCGGAGGCGACGGATCCACGACTTCACGCTCGAAAAAAATTTCTTTTCAGAAGCAACAAATCCACAGTTCTACGCTAAAGAGCTTTCTACGCTCGACGGCTACGAATCTACGACTTTACGTTCGATAGCTACAAGTCGAATTTTAAGCCCGGATGCCTTTGTGCTTGGTAGCTTTTATTCTCGAGAGGCTACAAACCTACGACTTCACGCTCAGGAACTACAAAGTCTATGATTTCACGCTCGATGGTGTTTAGTTTACGCTCAGAGGCTACCAACTCATGATTTTGCGCTCTATGACTTCCCGCACATCTGAAAGATATGCAGGCCAGAGTACGCGTACATCTGAACGATCCTCAAGACGGTCAATTACAGGAGTTCACACAGAAGATACTCCTTCTTGACCTCAAGATATCCCAAGTACCCGAAGCATACAGAGTTTAACATTGAAAAATCACTTTTCTTCACGGGTCGATTCGAAGTTCATCTAGACTCCAGTCTGAATATTTCATCTACCAAGATGGCAAATCAGTTTGACAGCTATTTCTCGCCCTGTTCCAAGGGATTTCCGAGAAATCATTCTTGAAGATGATGTCTGAACAAAGAAATTCTGTCTATCAGAAGTAACAGTTCAGGATTCTACGCGGTTCCTCACTCCTAAACAGCAGGACAGTTCGAACACTCGAATGCTAAAACGGCTTTCTATGCATCCCTAGTTACGCGTAAAAGACAGGACAGGACCCAGCACTCTTTCTAAACAGAGTCGGCGTAAAGAATCAGACATGTCAAAGCTACACATATTCAGACTTCACAGCAAAGTATGGCAACATGATCATATGAAGAAGAAAGACGATTTTATTAAGATTAAAGTCATGATTACATATGAGGAAAATCCAATCTACAAGGGTTTTTCTTTATTTCTCATGACTACATATGAGGGAAATTCCGTCTACAAAGGGCTTCCTCATCATCGTCTGAAGATCGCACCGAGAAGCTGTTCTGACAGGTTCTCACGTTGGTGAAGGTCTTCCTCTTCTTCCAAGAAGATGATCAGTGGCGGGCGGATACAGAACTGGGCATGGACCCATACCGCCAACAGAAGAAAAGCAGAGTAAATCTGCTTTCTTACATCCCGCGTCACCGGAGGTAACGGGAGAAGGTACCACTTGCAAGCAACGTGGTGAAATATGATTCTTCGTCTCTCCCGAAGAACCACCATACAAAGTTGCTGATTATCCCGAGCAAAGGAGGCTATGATATCCTTCCATGATCCATCGTTATAGAGGACATTTGCTCGAAGACGCCATCTTTTTTGGCTCCTTACATGCTGGAAGAGCATGATCTCCTTCTTCCTCAAATCGGCCCAACGAACTACGGCCATCATCTCTGTATGATGAAGGAAGTGTGGGAAGAACAGGAGAACTCCTCAGCCTTTTATAGGCGAGAGAGAGCACCGATCCCTAATGAATCCGCCATAAAGTCAGCCTCGACCGTTTCAAAACTCCATTCAGAAATGTTTCGAGTTACGAGGAGCGGGTCATGCTTCATTCAAAGCGTTTCAAATTACGAGGAATTTCAAAGCTTTAAAGGGGGTCTTGTTGAAGCATGAAAAATACGCTGGAAGCTCTACGCAGCATATTGATGCAAAGCAGCATAAACAGAGGACTTCAGAGCCTTCAAACGTGCAAACAGAGCTTCTCCGCCAGAGCACAGTGAGAAATACAGGCTCAAGGACCATCCGCGTAGGACAGTACGTCCAGACTGCTTCAGCGTAAACATGGGCTTCATCGCCTTTATTGCATAAAACTCATCCTCTTTTCAATACAGCATTAAAGTGTACGAGGGACGCTTCGTATTCTCCAAAGTGAACCTGTCAAAGCCTGCAATGAACCTGTCAGATCCTGCAATGAACCTGACGTCTCGACTTCTGACAAAGGGATACTGCTCGACTACCCAGACGACGGCTATAATGATGGCGAGGCACTGCAACCCAGGCTGTCATTTACTGCCATTTCCCTTGCGTAAACTGCTTTTACGTACACGGAGGAATACGCTGCCTATTTTACAAAGGTAGATAAGAGATCCTTACGCTCCGCGGAAGACAAACCGCCTGCCACGTCAAAAGTTGTACCCCATACGAGATTCGAGGTACGTCTCTATATTTTTTATGCACAAAGCGGTGACAGGTTCTCAAGGCACGTCTCTACAAATTAATGCGCCGAATACTGACAGATGCCTGAGGCACGTCTCTGCACCATGCGCAGGCTCTTAGGAACCCTCTCAGTCTGGCAGAACGTTTGTCAATCCTTACTCCTTATCCCCATCTTGACAAAAAGGAGTGAAGAAGGGCAATACCTTCGAGGGCAGGATCTTAGGAACCCTCTCAGTCTGTTTATACTTAACCTTGGGTTGGGGACAGGCTAATCATTGACGAACCTTCGCCCACGTCTGTCTCCGAGTCAACTCACAAATGGCGTAGGAGGCTTTCAGCCCCTCTGTTTTCCTCCAACCCGGAGGGTCACAGGGGGATGTCCCAAGCTCTTGAAAGATATGAACAACGGACCTCCGCTATGGTGGAAGAAAAAGTGGACATCAACGGCGGAACTTGAAGTGAACCTAGAATCGTTCAAAGAGGCGCGTCATTCACACCAGTAGAACAAGAAAGAATGAATTTAAAAAGACATACATAGAAATGGGAGCCTAGTCCTATAGCGACATGCCATGGGCTTAACAGCGCCTGCGCTGGTTGAGCATCATTTGATCCTCTTAGAAAGAAGTCAAGTCCGTGATACAAAAGCAAAAAAAACTCCATCCGTAACTTGAATGAAAGGTCAAGTCAAAGAAGAAATCTACTAACTAATCGGTGATCATCAGAACAGTCTCTGATTCAGACTGGATTTCGAACATAGTCCCGGTTCAACATATCAATTTCTTGGTCAATAACCAACGCTACGCGCCTATAAGAAATATATAGTACAGGTTTTTCTGTACGGAGAAAAAAGAAAAGCAAATAAGCTAATGGGAATATGGAAAGTTTTTTTTTTAGACAACTATGCTGACTATTCTTATATAGTTTGCCTTCGCCATTTTTGGGGGATACCTGCGCGGGAGAGGATACCTATCATCTTTTTTGATTGGCTTGCCATCCTCTTTTTTTTTGGAAGAGAAGAGGGACTATATATATGCCGACATAACTGAGGCGCCGCCCTTCCATATGGATCCTCGTGGATGCGGAAATAACACTTGTGTGAACCTCCTTATATTCAGGAGATGTCCCTTTTCTACCCGACGGGTGGTAAACATGGGGGGATATCTCAAATTGGGTAAATGGCGACTCAAACCCGATTTTCTATTTGAAATAGTAGACGAAGAGGAATGGGGTAGATAGCGAATGGTTCAAAGAAGCGGTACGATTCCTAATCGATTTTGTGAACTGACTCAATTCCTCTCTTCTCCTTTATTAGTCAACACCATCAACCTTGGGCAAAGCCAAAAATATGATGAATAGAAGGAGATCAGAAAGATATGCGGACGACTTGACCATAAGGTCGGATGTTTCCGTGAGCAGTTAGCTGCTGATCTTCCCCTTTTTTGGGGGAAAGCTGGTGGCCCTTTTGGCGTGTTAATTCTTTCGACGGGGCGGCCTGATTCGTTCGGTAGATCCAGTCGAGGTGGTTTTCATTTACCAGCGCGTAGGTGGTCTAAGTTCCTATGACCGAGTTTTCTGGCCCCTGTGAACATCTTTTTTGAATGTATTAAAGAGGGCCTCTCTAACCGGTGAAAAGTGGTAGGTGTCCACTAACGGCTATTCCTGGCTCGGCTCCGATAACGCAATTCCGAGAGGAGTCGGTAGTTGGGCACTGGATCCCTTCGGACCTGGATAACGTGTGACGCTGGGTCGGGGTTTGGTGAACCAACTGGTCGCTCCTCTAGTTGAAGTATCGGGCCCCTTTTTCGTTGCCTAGGTTACACCTTCGGAATACCCCAGACGGAGATTTCGCTCTACTCCCCCAATCTTCACTTTACGCCACGCCGACTCTCCGTCGTGGAATTAGACCAAGGGGAATCCCCATAGGACCCCGTCTCCCGCATCTTTCGCACATAGGAGATCGAGACACAGCCTCAGGGCTATGTGGAAGTAGATCGATTGCCCTAGATAGACAACTACATAGAGGGTCTCTACAAGTCTATAAATAAGTTTCCAGATCGGTAGTAGTCCGGTCGCACCCGAACAATAATATTCCAGAGGAAAATGCACCTAAGATCAAATATTTCGAGCCGGCTTCCGTGGAAAATTCAGACTTTCTTTTTTATGCTGCGATCACATAAAAACATAAACTTTGAGGCTCAATAGCTAAATACATGGCAATTGAATCATGAGCCAAGATCATTAAGAGCATACTGCGAGTAGGAAGTGTAATTGATATAATGGATTCAAAAGCATCAAACCTTTCTTCTTCGAAAAAATCGAAACACATCGAAATGGTACCAGCCGTACTTAATAATGGAAGGATTTGGCAGAAATATATAAAATTGTCCCTCCTAAAAAGATGATTCCGGAATAAATGGGCAATAGTTAGGAGAGGTGCGCCAGCGGCGAGCAGAAGCAAGGTTATTAGATATCGAAGGAAAGCCCGGCCAGAACCACACGTGCAAGTTTCCTTGCATGTGGCTCATCTGTGATAACTTCTTAGGATTTGCTTGAACTAGCGGACCGATCACTAAACCCCCTCCAGCATGATCAAAATCGGAACTGGTTAGGAATGGGCGCCACTATCCCAGCCCGGATCTAGCTAGGTTCTATTGATCATGTCCCCTTCCCTTTGTACCTTGTCTTGTGGCGTCGCTACGCGCCTTTACTCGATCAAGCCCGCCGGAGAAAGAGATCTTCCCGTCCTGGTAGTGAGGCGGAGGTGCGTCCACAGAAGAGGAAATAGCAATGCATCTTGCTCAGCAGGCGTAGCTTGGAGTGGGAGTGTTGCAGGGGTAAGGTAAGGAAAGTGGCCTAAGAGAGGAAGCCAAACCGGCCTATTGAGCGCAGCTAAGCGTCTATGCTTAGGAGAAAGCTTACGGAGGTAAGCTCCATTCGGTCCGGAGCATTGATTCCCCATAACGAATAGGCTAACTCTATCTCTCAATTGCCTATCCTGTGCTCGAGAAGGTCCCCAGTTCCTGGGCTGCACCTCGAGGTGCATTTTGTTGTCTAACTTGATATTGGGGATATTCCCCACTCCATGGCACCTTTCGCTCATCCATTCAGCCCGCCCGTCCAGACGTGGCGCCCTTTCTCATTATTATCTACCGCCCTTTCTTTCCTCTCGTCCCTTCACGCATGAAGATCGTCATATGTATGTTCTACTTCGGTTGCTGGTGCAATAGAATAGGTAGGAGTACATTATGGCAGGATCAGTCACCTGGCGCTGTTAAGCCCTCCTCCAGGAAGAATTGTGCTATGCCCCCCCGATATCCCTATAG